>OZ020287.1:5407794-5595688 GCA_963971205.1 Aethes cnicana | reverse complement strand
GTCCTCGCGCTCCGTGTCGGCCGAGCTCGGCGAGTCCCCCCCCTCCGCCTCGTGCTTCTTCAAGTGCCGGTCCAGGTTCGTCTGCTGCCCGAAACACCTGTCGCACAACGGACATCTGAACGGTCTCTCCTTGTTGTGAATATTCCTCACGTGCCGCTGTAAGTTGGACGAGATCGAGAACGACCGCTCGCAGTACTTACATTTGTAAGGCTGCTCCCCCGTGTGGGTTCGCAGGTGGCGCGTCAGGTTCGCGCTGCGCGGGAACACTTTGCCGCAGAATTTACAGGCGTAGCGGTCTCTCAGCTTGCCTGAGCCGGTGCTCAGCTCGCGGAATTTTGCGTACGCGCTAGGTTGTCTGTCCGGGCCGTCCGCGCCAAGAAGGGGGGATAAAAAATTGAACGGTGTCGGAACGTAGGGCGATGAATTCAGAATCGAATCGGACGCCGAATGAAAGGACGGAAATCTGGGGCGATACATGGCGTCGATGAGGCTGCTGTTGTGCTGGGGATGGACGGGCATTGGGAACGCCAATTGCGGCGATACGAGTTGTGGAGGGGTGTCTTCTCTTTTGGGTTCTACTCCCTCCACATCGATATCCGCGGTTTCATTTTCTGGTGTCTTACTCGCGCGTTCCATTGGACTTTCGGGAGGAGAGTATGATTTAATTGATGAGTGGCGAAAGGAACGATCATCGACGTCTGCTTCAGAGTCCTTGTCGCTTTGTTTCCTGGAGACAGACAGGTCAAGGGGCTGATCGCCATCGTCTTTTTTCATTTCTACCTCCGAATCTGAGTATTCAGAGTTCTTTTCGTCATAATTGCCATCATTCTTAGACAGATCAGTAGGAAACGGAGAAACTGACTTATTTCCCGGTATAGTGTTATTGTTTAACTTCAGCGAGAAGTTGAAGGGTGATTTGCGTTGTTTTAATTCGTCTCTTACGAAGTTGAAAGGAACTATAGGTGTTGTCATGTTCATTACTGGTGACGGGTGATGTTGTGAAGAAATTTCTTCCAGCGACGGTGGAGATTGTTTTAAGGTTAGACCGTGTGATTTGTTAGGTGTGGTTCGTTCCCCACTATCGCTGTCTCGCTTGTTGCTGTCATAGTCTGCATCTTTATTCTTCTTCATGATATCGTCGAGCGAAGTCGAGCTGTCCATGCTTTTCGCAGATAATCGGCCTTCTTGTTGCTTCGACAGCAAGCTCGCGTTGGAAAGAGCTAAATCATGTTCCATAGCCAGTCGTGCTCCTTGAACATTAAAAAGAAGCGGGTTCAAGAATTCTGGAGGACAAGCCGCCGCAGCAGCTGCCGAGAACAGAGCTGGGTAATGAGCGAAGGTGTTGTATGGCAGTGGCAGCGTCGGTCCCCGGTACATCGGGAACGGATTCGGATTTCCAGAAGGATTCATTCCGACGTTTTGCAGCGACGGTATTTGCGAAAGTCCCTGCGGCATCTGCCCTCGTAAGTTGACGTTAGCGGCAGAGGCAGTATCACAGAATCTCTTGTGTTTAGTGAGAGATGCGTACGAGTTGAAGGAGTTGCCACATTTTCCGCATTCAACGAGAGCTCGGCAGGCGACGTGCATCCGTTTGTGTCTGCACAGGTTCGAGAACTGCGTGTATGACTGAAACAAAATAAAATAAACATTGACAAATCCATATATCGCATATACCTACTGTTATACGTAGTAAGTAGGTAGGTACTCTACTCTTCCGAATTCTCAATTTACGAGTAATTTTAAACTAAGTATCATCCAGTAAATTTTTATTCCCAGATGCCAAAATGCAGAGGAAAAATAGATAGATTTTTACTTTCTGATGGTTATCTGAAGCTCTATTTATTTTATTAGGTATAATCATATAAGAAAAGCAACACATTGTCTCAAACTTTCGCGATACACACGTGTTCACGAGAAGACACTCTTCTCGTGACCACGGCCGTTGCATCGTGGCCGAAACGTCGAGGTGAAATATAAATAGTTTTTACGCTATTAAGTCCCGTTGATAGTGTGTTTAATAAGAAAAGCAACAGCCGTAAGCTCACCTTAAAGCACACCTTGCACTGGAACGGCTTGACGCTGGAATGTATGTGCGTGTGCTGTTTCAGCCCCGACGAGGTGGCGAAGGTCTTCCCGCACTCCGGGCACGCGTGGCTGCGCGCGCCGACGTGCTGCGCGCGGATGTGGCGCTGGAGGTTGGAAGGATCGGTAAATACCTGAAATAACATCAGGTTTCGGAACGGGTCACGTTGGGATTCCAATCTCTAATAGGCTTAGTGATGTAACGGTCAATATCGTTCGGAATGTCCGAAACAAATAAATGAATGAAGGTGTACGCTTGGTGTTTCAAAGCTTTGTACTGTGAAGATTTTTGGTGTTTTAGATGTTACTTTCAAATGATAATGTTACCAATAAGTGACACGGAAACTTTATTAAAAGCATGAACAATTTTCGCATACACAATGAAATAAAACGTCGACATGGAAACTTTTATCGATTTAAAACAAACCCCACCGAAACCATAAGTCATTTCTATACATTATCCGAACAGTTAATGTGATTTGATTGTCATTAACGACAGGAAGAAATTATGCTAATCTTAACGCTAAAAGCCCTATGAGGTTTAAAATAGTGTAAAAAAAAAAACAATTCCTCAGTGTGTATTGGACTCTGCTAGTGTCGCACAAATGCCACAAATTTAGCATAACAATCTGCAAAATAGACGGTCAAATCTCCAGGTCCGTAATGCTAGATCATAAGGAGAGTTTCTACGGCTTCTTGTAAGATACACTTGAATTATCACACATACATGACATGACTCGTTTGGGGAACAGTAGTTAAGAAGAGATGACGTACCTTAGGGCAGTTCTCGCAGGGATATTTCCTGATGTCAGTGTGCGCGAGCGCACGGTGGCGCAGCAGCAGTGCGCGTGAGCTGTAAGCGCGGTTGCACAGCTCGCAGAGAAATGCTGCGGCCGGTTGTGCGTGCGACTGGATCAGGTGGCGGTCGAGGCTGGAAATTCATGTCATTTTTATTAAGGTTGGAACTGTATAAGAATATTAACGATAAATAAACCAAAATTTTCCCTGCATTAGACAAGGTGCTCCCCGAGGTTTACTTATTTTTAATAGTTCATCTATGAGATAATCGGGATGGAAATGAACCTGACTGTAAGATAAATGTGACAAGACCGGGAGTCGAGCTGTCATGAGGCCTCCAACAAAGTGGAGCTACGACCTGGTGAAGATCATGGGAATGTGGTGAATGCACAAAATCTGTCTGAGTGCCATCGGGGAGGCCTATGTCCAGCATTGGACGTCTTTTTCCGAGAGTCTTAGGGAAAGTGACTTTCGATTTATCTTTAGCAGTGCATCGACCCTCTCGTGATGAGAGGAGGCATGTGCCCAGCAGTGGGACGCAAATAGGCTGTAGTAGTAGTAGTGCATCGAGATATGGCTGGCATCATTCGTATGGGGTAATTTGGATAAAAAGTATCTACCTTAATTTTATTTTATTCAAAGATCATGGCTACATCATGATTTTTCGTTATTCTTTAAGACAAAAATATATAAATATAATTTACTTGAGGACATAAATCCACCCACATAGACCATGTTTAAGAATGTATCTATTACATACTTTGTTGCTACTGTAAACATTTAATAGTGTTGATATCTTTCTTATTTGCATAAAGGCCATATTAAAACAATTAATTAAGAAATGTTCAAATCAAATCATAATTTATACGCAGTTCAGCCGATGCACACAAATGATCTCATCTGAATGTTCATTTCCTATTCAAAATGTATTAATCCACAGTACCAACGTCCATTAGAAAGTGAAAAGATTACGCTAACGAAGTAGTCCGGGTAAAACTGGGTATGGACTAAGATATAACTGCAGGAAAGGACGGGCCGATAACATCTGTAAGCATCGGGATCGCCTACGCGGAGATAGCTTGGAAGCAATGTACATAATTCAAACGTGTTCTAGTCCAGCGTTGCGAATGAACGAATCCATTTTTGCAATACCTACAAGTATGATTTAGGAGAAAGGATGAACATTTGATATGCTCTATTTATTATCTGGATATGACTCCTTTTTTATAATAATGAGAGGTAATGGGGATGAGGCCTTGAAATTTTATTTTTAAGAAATGCCCATCAAAACTTAAAACGGTTTAAATCCTTGCGCTACTCCATAAATCTAAGTGATTATTACGTAACGAGTTTCCGACTTCGCAAATCAAGGGTCAAGAAAATCCTGTTATCGCTGTCATGATTGGCTGTCATTCCATGAAAACCGTATATAATATTACAAAAATGATCGAGCTACTTTCCTTGGCAGTAACTGGTCCACGGCACGCAACCCTTACCGCCTCCGGCTATTCTAACGCAGCACCTGCTGTGCTGGGTAAATTACGGCTTTGAACGTTGGCACTGATTACATCGCTGCTTTTGTACGAAAATACTGATGCCGTTTTTTATTAGAGTGGAATGCTATGCTGTCCTAATCGGTGATGTCGTCCCTGTCATGATGACAAGATGCGTTTTCACTCTCGCAGACTCCGGACCGCCGGAGCGCCGTATCTTTTAATTAATCTAAGGAATAATCTACCGTCCGCTAACGGTTACGTAGTTCTAAGTCAGTTGCATGATTTAGCCAGTACTTAAGTAGGTACTCTATATAACCTTGAGAATCGATAGGATAAGACTACGAAGGGTTTCGCTTTCGCTGCCAAATTTAACCACTTCAAATAGTTTCATTAATTTTATGGAAAAATGAAACTTTAGGTTGCATCTAGTAGGTAGCCTTGCAAGTGCCTCGTTTAAATACAACGTCCCGCCCCAGGCTCCGCTTGCAACACGCGGTATCAGCGCGGGCGATCTTCAGCGGCGCATTTTTATCATCATTACAAACGCACAGCAACATCTAAGTAAACGGTCCTAACAGAGATCGATTGTGTTCCTCTTAATAGCATATTGCGCAATTATAGGCAGTTACAATTGAAAGTGTGCCGATTTTTTTCGGTCCATTTAAAGATTGGAATGCAACAATTGATCTATTAGCGAGCGGTGCCCTGTAAGAGACCAAGCTTCGATGACAAAAAGCTTATTAAGTTTTTAACAATCATTGTGGAGAGCGAAAACGTAATTATTGAGCACGACTAAATGTTATGTATGAGATGTTACTTAGAATGCGTAATCACTTTTCGTTGGATATAATGTTAACAAATCAAAATTCCTATATTTTAAAACAGCCTGCAGACGCCGGAGATGTACTTACAAAGAACCTTGATTAAGTATAAACTATGATGTCAGAGAAAATTTCGAAAAGGCAAAATTCAAATTAGGCTCGTACGCATCGTATGATGTCGAGATAGTGATCATAGGGGCAATCTACATGTTCACGAATTGATAACATCCAATGAACAACTTTCATTCAGTGCCGATCCATTAGGCTCCACCCACACGAGCCACCGATACCTGATGCGACTTTAAAATGCTGCTGAACGGTTGAGAAACGAAAAGAAATGAAAGATGCTTATATCCATATTAATATTATAAATGCGAAAGTAACTCTGTCTGTTTGTCTGTTACCTCTTCACGCTTCAACCGCTGGACCGATTGAGATGAAATTTGGTATGGAGATAGTTGGGGTCCAGGGAAAGGACATAGGTTACTTTTTATCCCGAAAAAATGCACAGTTCCCGCGGGAACGCGATAAGCAAATTCCACGCAGGCGAAGTCGCGGGCAGAAGCTAGTTGTTTATACGAAATTTAAATAGCCGTGTTGTTTTTTTGTCATTTTAATAGACACCAAAATCGTAGTTCGTAATCATTGGTAATCTTAACCTTCGATTGGAAATATGTGAGATTGTATATTTTATGATGTAGGCATTTAGACATATTTTTATTTCTTATATTTTTATAATATTAATGTAAGTTTTTAATTTGTAGAAGTGTACATATGAATAATAATACAATTTTCAGTTGTAGGTAAGTAGCAACATCTTAGCGGCACAGTAGGCTAATGATGTACCGACGATCGTGCTTACATTTTAATAATCGATTGTAGATCCAAAGCGCTAACAATCGATTGAGAAATTCCTTGACTCAGTCTCCGATGGTTGACGAGATAACACCAATATTACCAACGGCTTCTATTTGTATATGAAATGCATACTTTGTCCATTTCAATGGTCGACTAGCTTTATTTTTGTTTTTTCATAGTTTAGTTCCGTCATAGTTGCGCATGATTCTAAAGTACTTTAAAATTAATTCTGTCCAATCATTGCACAAAAAAGAGCCAATCACAAACGCATAATACGCAATTTCGGCTGCGCAAGCTACCATAGATCAGATATCGATTCAAGGTGTGACAGGTCTGATGATTCCAATTGTGACGGCCGTGATGAAAGCAAGAGTGGAAGAGAGATTCGATAAGAGATAGCAATGGCTAACGTAATGCATGATGTATCACGTTCCAATGGGTATTAGGGACATACGTGACATTATAATTTTACGCCTACTGATGCATTATGGCTGGCACTTAAGTCAGATAGCACTGATATTAGCATTAGCGTGTCAAATCAGGTTAAGCTAGAGCGATAAATGTTAATGGAATAATGTAGGAAGATGAGCTGAATATAAATAGGAATACGAACACTAAACTAGTTCTTAAGTGATATATACTAGAACAATTCAAGTACGTAGAAGAATAATCGATAGCCCAATGTCCTAGAAATATTGAAGTCGTTAAAAACAATAGTGATGGCGCGATAAGCGAGGATACGTTAAAACGGTGCATGTCGATAATCTCTCTCCTGCATTATTGATGAGCCCGACGCCGCTCCGATAGAATATGATGACACACGCCATTATGGCCTACCGACGGTTGTCATACATACAGATAATAAATTCATGATGTATTTAGTTTACTGCTGCTTTGATTCTATCACTATCATAAAGACATCTGTGATATTATTTTATTACTTAGTTTTTTTTAATGAAATCCGTTTAGAATCCTAATGTTGAGCTTTTTAGTAGTGAAGAAACACAGAATTCTAAAATGCAGACGGACGAAGTCGCGTGCCCCGAGCCCGGTCAAAAACAAATCATCGACGCCCGTCTTATCAAACGGGCACATCTCTAGCGCCAAATAAATCGTTGTACAGACCGCTCTCGGATGACAAAATGTATTTATTGCGATAGGTTAATGATTTCGAGGATATATCAGTGTTGCTGGTTGTTTCTGGATGCGGAAGTACACTCAACAGCAATGAAAACACTTTGTATGGAAAATCCTATACGAAGTGACCCGTTTTCATTGCTGTTGAATGAAAACAAAACATATCCTGTTAATCATTGCCTTTTTTTCAAAATGTTTGCATTAAAAGTTGAAACTCACGCGTCAATGTTCGGAAAAGGAGCATCGCAGAAGGAGCAGCGTGGTTCTGTGTCTTCTCGCTCTTCTTCTTCAAGAGGCAGAGGGTTGGACGAGTTCAAACTGGGTCGACCTGGAACAATACACAAATGTTTATTAAATTAAAGTTCATTTTGAAAGCCCATAATTTCAATCTAGTTATCTAGTTAAGTAGCATGGGGTGTATTGATGTCGTGGGAAATATTCCGAAAAACGATCATTCTATTTAGCAGTCCTAATCCTCATCATATTGTCAGCCGAAAGATGTCCACTGCTGGGCATAGACCACCCCCGAGGCTCTTACTAGATACAAAATAAAAATGCGAGTGTCATATTCAGCTTGTCATAAAAATAGTCGATTTCCTGAAAAGTACTAAATGATTGTATTCTCAATAAAAAAACCGGCCAAGAAGCGAGTCAAATTCGCGTGGAGAGGGTTCCGACCCTTGATTATTTTCAATTACGTCATTTTCAAACCGTTACACAGGATAAGCTCTTTTATATGATAGATTTCAAATACCATGGACTTCTTCATAATTTTCCTGTAATCTTATAGGTCAATAACTATATTCCGTATTTTTTCCAAAATTTTAGGTCCAGTGGTTTCGGAGATAAGGGGGGGGGGGGGAATTTTTCGCCTATTTTCTTAAATAACTCGAAAAGTATTGACCAAAAAAGAAATAAAAAAAATATAATTGAAATCCTCATAAGAAGTACCTACCTACTTTCATTTGATATGTCACACGATAGAGTTTGAAAAACTTCATTAATATTTTTTTCAAATTAAGCCCCCAAAAATAGGGTTTATGTTTAAAATTCATTCATTTTCGTTACACGTCCGTCTTTGGGTCACAAACTTACATATACATACCAAATTTCAACTTAATCGGTCCAGTAGTTTCGGAGAAAATCGACTGTGACAGACGGACGGACAGACACACGAGTCATCCTATAAGGGTTCCGTTTTTACCACTTGAGGTTCGGAACCCTAAAAAAAAAGTGTCTACGATAACTGAAATGACAGAAATAACAGTGTATGGTCATGATCCAGCTTGTAAATCAATAGAAAGGCAGCAATTAAACCGGGAACTTTCGTAACAGGACGCATAAGTCTTTGTCGATGGGCCGATGTGCATATTGACACGAATTAATTCATTATTTATTGAGTGTTCCGACTAGAAAGGTTAGTTGGCTGTACCCTGTTATTGTAATAATGCCGGTTGTTTGTTTTACATCTGCAATAAAGATGAGAGCTGTTTATTATGTTCTGCGCTGTTAAAGTTAGATGTAATAAACGGTTGTCGTTTCATGGAAAACTGAAATCTCCGAGTAGATAAAAGAGAAATGTAATTCAATTATTCCAACATACAGGCAAAAAGGTCACATGTTGTAAGTTGTGCGTGGAGCAATGCTTTACCATGGTGCAAAACAATATACAATCAACGCAAACATTGTCATCGCATCGCAATGCGAAATTTAGCGCTCACGAGGCACGTCGGAAGTAAATGTTTTACATTGACACATGCAGAATTAATTCGAGTCACGACGGGCGGAGCCACGCCTCGAGCATTGTCTAACGAGTCGCGTCCGTGATATCTAACAGATAACGTGATATCGTCGATATAGGTATATTTCTTATTTTTGTTACCGAAAGACGGAGTCTTGAAGTTAGCATGAGCTGCGAGACTGCACTTAAACCATTCTAATCACTTCACGTAGCAAAGTGAAAAAGTTAAATTAAATCATCAATTATTTATCACATAGGTACTTTCTTTTTTTTTTTCATTCGAACGAAATAGTACCCTATGCCACTATAACAAATCAATGAACATATTTTTTCGTCAAAATCGGTTTAGTGCCTAGATTAAGCGCTAAAGTGGAACACACTTAAATACAAACATATACATACATACATTGAGTGTTACAAAAATCATAACCCTTCTTTTGGCTTTACCGTAGTCGCGTAAAAATAGATCGACTGATTGCCGTGTTGGAGGGCTAACGAGCGACATAGCGCCTACATTTTACCGTGGAAATCATCCTTAAGGAGGCGAAAAGGGAGAAAATTTTGTATGAAAATTAAAGCAGACAAACTCGCGGGAAACAGCTAGTACTTTGATAGTGAATGATTTATTTCGTTCGATACTTTACGATTACTTGTAAGTAAGTAAATATGGCACTGACTGATATTTGACTGACACAGCGAGGCCTTTGTCGATGCAATTAATCTCTAAAATGTCGCGAATTAATATAAAAACAGGAATTATTCAAACCGATTAATAGTAAATATGTTGACAGGTTCTGATCTGGTAACATTTGTCATGATAACTTAATTATTGGTATTAAGAGTATTGATTCTTTAGGTTTTATTTTATTTAAAAGTGTACGTACCCTTTTAATTTATTGTTAAAAGTGGAGTCGCATGATTCTCGGGGATGACACAGAGGCCATCGGAGGTCACCTGGACTGTCTGATGTCAACAAAGCACTGAAGTGTTTGTAACAAATTATCAGGGGCAAGCCACCCCCACCCCACCTGCAGGTTAATATGCTCACTTGACCCGCCATTTGCGGGGGTAGAAAATCATCTGAGCGTGCAGTAACGGCTTTTGGTAATTAAATGCACAATTTGGTAGTGCATTGATTTATTGAATTAACATTATGTGAGCGCAATAAAATGGTTTGATTTGATACTACTTCAAAATCCAATGTTGTAATAAGCTAGTTAAGGTAATTAGTAATGGATTTTTATAACATAAAATATACCTACATAAAAAAGGATTTTCATAAAAACCTGGAGTGATAACATTATGAAGTTGGATTTTTCAGCCGTTCAAAGCCTTTCTTTATTCCGGAAGTTTTCAAAAGTGTATTTTTAGTGTATCTTCATTTTAGTAAAAATCTAAGTCAGAAAAGGAGGTCTAAACAAGAATAGGTTAAGGTGTTTTATTTTTTGCTTTTTTTGGTGATTCGAGGTCTACTAACTACGCTTATCAATTAAAAAGCTGATATTTCACACAAATGAGCAAATATTAAAATTAACTGAAGTGAAAACTGAAACTTTATGAAGTTAGTGACAAGCTTTAAAAGTACCCACGCACCGCACATCGTTCAAAAAGCTGTTTGTTTCATAGAATCAGGAGCGTTTATCAATCAACGTGCGTGTCCGTAATTGTTTGATGCGGCGATAAGTCGTTAGTCGATGAACAAATAAACGGTGCCATCTTTCACGAGTATTGTGTCTGAAATGTTTTATTAATCGAGCAAGCAATCAGGTTAATACGAGTCGCACCAACCGGTATTCAATGCGAGCCTTGGGAGTGTCCTAAGTCAAGAAGCGCACGTCTTTCATGATGATGAAGGTGATGGCCTGGTGGCAAATAGCAGCCATACTATGTAGCGTTGGAAAATTCGATGCTTTTAATATGATTCCTAGGGGTATAATATACTAGCCGACCCCGCGGACTTCGTACCGCCTCAGATTTTTTTTGGGTATGAAAAATAGTTTACGTCCTATTCTCAGACCTACTGAACACACACTCCAAATTTCATAAGAATCGCTCGAGCCGTTTCGGAGGAGTTTGGTTACAAACACTGTGACACGAGAATTTTACATATTAGAAGATTAATCAATTTGCCACTATGAAGAAAGAAACCATTGTGAAGCAAAGTGGGGATATGATTTTGCACCAATTTAACCATACTGGTATCCTTAAAGAAAGCACTGCGAGCAAAATGAATGAAAATTATGATGGAACACCAAGAATTAAAATTTTTCTTGATACATTTTCATCTTATACGGCATGGGGTTAGCTGTTATATCAGAATGCACAATTGCACAGCCTTTAAGAATATCCCATTTCGCACAACTACTATCTATACTTGCTCTTGAGGTCTTTGATCATTTTCATAGGTTACCCTGTTCATTTAACTACTTACCTCAATGAAAAAAAAAAATGTTCTTATCAGCTAGCTACTAGCTCCTGCCCGCGACCTCGCTCGCGTTGAATTCGGTTATCGCGTTCCCGCGTGAACTATGCGGGATAAAAAGTAGCCATGCCTATGCATTCCCGAGACTCCAACTATGTCCATACCCAATTTCATCTAAATCATTCTAGTGGTTTACGCGAGAAGAGGTATCAGACAGACAGAGTTACTTTCGCATTTATAATATTACCTAGTATGGATTTGTATAGCATGATGTAGATGACATATGCGTATCTACCTACACAATAGTTCTTATCTTACCCCCCTTGCGGTGTTGTATGGGAAACGTTCCGCGCGGGCGTTAAGTTTTCCCACGACGCCGCCAGATGGCGCGCGCGCGCACCGTGACGGTGACTTACCGATCTTTGGGAATTATAATGACGCCCGACAAACGGTCAGGCACCTGTTATTTCTCATCGTGATACACTTTGTTTCTGTTTCGTTTTCCCGTAAACATTTTGTCAAAGGTCTGTATGGAGATGATAATATGGTGCTACGACCTGGTGAAGGTCGCGGGGGAAGTCGGTGGATGCAAGAGGCACAGAACCCTATTGGGGGAGGCCTATGTCCAGCAGTGGACGTCTATCGGCTGACATGATGATGATGGGCTATGCGATTATGAAATTTCATCTTCATCTTCTTTCTTTTCTCTTTCATCTTCTTCGTTTGATCTATGCTCCCCAAGAGAACGCATTATACTACATCTAGGTATATTAATATATTGCTCTTAATGGACCTCTCCACGAGTGCACTAGAAAGGCAGCGGTTCACGAAGAATGGCGAGAGATGACCACGACCTCTCTGCCAAGAGTGTAACGATTAAGAAGAAGATATTAATATATTCGATCGTAGGTATTCCCTGAAAGCATTAGCACATCTAGGTTTGCGCCGGTGATGATCGAATCTCAACGGCGCGTATGCCGCACATGCGTAGAACCACGGGCGGTCGCTTCCTAGTCTGGAACCCGGGCTATCATCGCTTGCGGCGTGGACGCACTGGTAGAGACAGTGTGCACAAACAGAGGGTTGCTTTAGTTAGGATATTCAATATTTTAAACTAAAATATTGGTATTAACAAAATCTCAATTTGCGAACTCGAATTGTAACTCATTCTTCTTCTCTAGTGAATACACCACAGATTTTATTTTAACACAAGTTGGGGTTATAAAAATGTCGAGAAAAGGAAGATAACTATTATTCATTCCTCATTGGTGAAGCCGTGTATGTGCTCGGCATCTTTATTTATTGAGGTACTCAATAAAATACAAGTAATTTTATAAAATCATTTGTTATTTTACTTCCGTTTGTATTTGCAAAACAGAAAATGCTTTGTGTGACGTTGACATCATCAATAATTATCACGTTCATTCGTTCATCTATATTCAAAGATTCATTCCACTTGCTAGACATCAGCATCCCCGCATCCTATGTCACTCCTATCTCAGATTCTGTATTTGTATTTTTGATTTTGTTTAACTCGGATATTATGAAGTGTCGTAGACTGTACCTAATAACTGTAGCTGTCATTTGCATATTACTAATTTCATGATCCAGGCCATATGACCGGTGCGTCGCCGCTACGCCCGCCGGCGCCGGCGCACACTGATCCTACAGGATGCGGTTTCGATACAGAATACTCGTATGTTGAGATGCGTTCGCCTTCAGGGCGTCTGGACTTACGAGTAAAATCGCGCGTGGAGCAAAATCTAATTGACCTTTGTTGTAATGTAACATTGTTGGCATTGTGAAAATGATCACTTTGATTTCTATTTCTCTTATTTGGAAATTGCATGCTTAACATGCTTACCTACATGTAAATGTCCTGTAACTTACCTACTGCAACTAATTCTTGACAGTCTTTTTCGCACCATTTCGTGTTTTAAATTAGACATATCATCCCCAGAGTTGCAATTCAATATCATTTCCCATCGCTAGGTAGGTTACAGTTACAGGTTAGTTCGTTATCTTATCTCATGTGTCCCGTTTGTAGGTACTCTGAATGAAATGAACATTTCTACGATGAGTTTTTGGAAAAGTAAATTTTCTGTTACTTTACCAGCTAGGTACTTTAGAGATAAGCTAATTAGTTACTAACAAGATGTTGGGTAACGTAAAAATTCAACCGAAACACGGCAGTTCGCAACAAAAGTTTGATGTAGATAGAAGATAATAGAGTCACGAGCGAGATTAATCGTGAAAGCGAATGAAATTTCGCGTAACATCAAGATAAGCTAATCTGGTGACAAAAAACGGCAAATGCACAGATTCAACCCTTCCCGGGGGCGGTGATATCAAATTGAAATATTTCTATTTTATTGTCCGTAATATTTATTTGATTGTTAAATAAACACCGTGCGGACGACGATTGTGCTCGGTTGATGGGGTGGCGGTATTGTTGTTGCTTAATTTTTTGATTAATCATTCCGTGGGTATTGCGATTCTAGGCTTTAACACGAAATTTGGGTTATTTAGTAAGTTCAGGGGAACGGTAATGATAAATAATATCGATAGTGACGGTTTGTGTTGCGTAACCGCTATTACCGAAAATTGCAACTTCATTACCTTGTGGCAACTTTGGTTGCCATCCATTTCAGCTAGATACTAAAGTACAGCCAGAATACTTTTTATTTTGGAAAGAATACTTGTTATTGTCGATTTCGTAAATTTTTCGATGTCGAGTTTGTAAAGGCGTAATTTCGGAGCTATATTTTTTACATCGGTAGAAGAAGAAGAAGAAGATAAGATATCAAATAAAATGTACGTATTCAAAAAATATCTCCTATTTACATACCATAATTAATCCACGGTTATTCTCACCCGAAAAGCGGGCACGCATCGTGATAGCAATGCGCGTGCGCACAAAGCGACGTCATCAATTTTAATCTCACAATTGCGATGACAAACGTCAGCGGGCCATTCATTACGGCGCCGGCCAATGAAGGGTTCAAATTATTATTAAACAGATTAATTTTAAGCCCTTATGACTTGAAATTCGAATGGTCGGTCACTAAAAAAATTAATGTAGGTAGTCTATCTTGTAAATGCAACAATGAATTTTTGTAAATGAATTAATTGAAAATAAATCCGCACATTGGTCGCTGATACAAAACACTGAGTAATATTATAGATAGCAGATATTATGTACTACCCACTTAAATATTAAAAATTGTACACATGTTTAGAACTAGGTACTTTGAATCAATATATTATAATTATAATAACCATAGCATAACAGTGAAGTCATATTTATGCACATCATGTTAGATTATTTCCATTTTGAATAAATCATCTGTTAGAGCTTGACAAATTCAAAATTTAGAGATAAAAACGGACCAACAATCGATCATCGTTGCATAAAGGCCCTCACCTCGCAGTATCGCACGCGTGGCGATATTAATCCTTTCGCAAAATCATACCTACTTATCTCGAAATTAATAAATTCTCTCATGCGATAAAGACCCCATCGATCATGTCTTGCGCAACGTTCTATGACAAATGGAATGGAACTACTGCAAATCGATCCTAATTACCGATATTTAAGAGTCATTGTGAAAAAATATGGAGTCACGCAGCTGATGCGTATGTGGGCGGATTTGCTCAATTCGTATTGCTTGATGATGATTGTTTGTTTGTACCCTTCTATTGTAGGAATATAAATGAAACACCTAAGTGTTTTTGTTGTTGACGTGAGGGACTCTAAACCACACCGTTAGAATGCATTTCTTTTATACAAGTTTGAAAAATGATCGCCAATTTCTCATATGACAATATCATATACAATACAAAATACTCGATGAAACACTTCAAGAAATCCAAACAAAATATCACAAACCACGTTTTATTCATTTACTCTCAGCAATAATTATGCTCACTATTGGTTTTTTTAACACTTCCCTATAGATACGTAGATGACGTCATTCGCGAACTAAATAAACCAAACCAAAAAACCAGTGCCGTACCGTATACGTCAGTTGCTCATTACCGTTAAAAAATAATTGTATCACCGCGGCAATTACACGTCATTCGGAACGCATAAATCACACGCACGCGCCGGAAGCCAGCGCAGGAAGCGCTGAAGACCCCAACGTGCCCACCAGTGGACGTAGAGACCATGGAAACGGTAACCAGGTGAGCTACATATTTTGTATTATCACTAGAAGTGCGCTGTTACCCGTAAAAGTACAGGGGAAAAGTAGGCAGTCTTTGTATTCCGCCAATGCATAGTCTACTTTCATATCAAATTCCATCGAAAAGCATTTATTAGTTTATTTGTGAAAGTTAGATAAACTTCCTTCTTTAAAAAATATGGATCTTTTTAGCAACAAGCCACTGAGCAGAATTTGGTATTCAAAAACCTTTAGACTAGGTATTTAGATAATTTAGATTGGTTACTGTAGTGTAGTCAAAGCAATACATACAGTATGTATGTAAGTAAGAAATATTAAGAGAGTCTGTGGGTCCATTTTAGTGAAACGTTACGTCTCGTTCGAGTTCGAAGCTGGAGAGATGAGTGGTACAAAAATAAAGAGACTTTCTAAAACACCACTGTTTCTTCACAGTCACATCTAGGGATTATGTATCGTACCTAGTGTCCACGCGGCGTAATATGCGTGATTTTCACAGAGGGCGCTGGCGCGTTCGTCGCGATTTATCTACATCAGGCATCGCATGCGCGTGGCGTGGACCCTATGATTTTGATTACGAATACAGCGTGTGCAAGGGTTGACTAAATGACTTCACAATGCAAAATATGATGTATTTGTCCGGTAAATTATTTTCAAAAGAATCATTTTACTTACTGGTTATTTTTGACTCGACATTGATACCGAGTTTGATATAAGGCGTCATCATTTCAATCAAATCCATTACCGAGGTCTTTCGTTCATTCCAGCCCATATCCTAAATTAGCCCTTTGCGAGTTGCTCAGGTCAAGGACAAAATTAGCAAATATAATTTATAAAGAACCATGAGGTTCCAGAAAAAGATCGTCCTATACACATGGCATGCACAGGGGGTCACACGTTTAACTCGCAGGTGACTCCAATTACAAGTACATAGAGCCCGGCTATGTGTGAAGCGTGATTCAGCGAGTGAGTTCGCTTTAAGAACGGTTTTCAGGAGTTTGAGTTAAATTGGAGGGGTACAAGGAGAGACTCTACTACCTACAGAGCCAAAACATTGAAGTTGAACAGACATAACTTTGCTATGCATGTTTCTATTTACCTATGTATGTTTACGTTGAACAATGAACGTCCTAATTTTAGCTAACCAGGGCGGCTCTGAAAATTAACCACTATATATTAGCTAAGGGTTGACTGACATACCTAATATAAGACATTAAGGCCCGGTTCCTATATCCACGAAACGCCTCGTTTTGTCTACGGACGGTCGATTTTTGACATTTGTTCCATAGAGAATCTGTCAAATTTTAACCGTCCGTAGGCAAAACGAGGCGTTGTTTGGATATAGGAACCGGGCGTAAGTCGGCCTTTTGTACACCATAAAAATAAAATAAATAATCTTTATACCTACTGCTTGAGATATTATGATGAGGTAAAAATAATAAACAGATTTATTTACATGTAGCGTAAGTTATATCTACAAGCGTAAGTATGTCCTTACTCACTTACTTGGATAGATATGTCCAAACCACTACCATGTATGCAACCTCTGAAAACGCCTAACACAAAAATACATAGGTAGTACAATCAAATAACACTTACCACCTCCTGTGAGTACATCTTGCAACGGCAGGGGTGTCCTAGGCCCCAGAAGCAGCTCTTGGCCGGTTGGGATGTCCTTGGTCACCTTATAATAGACCTGAAATATGCAATGTACAGCATACATTTCCATAACTTAAGAAAATTCAATGCCATGATTTTTCTCAGTAGTCGACAGTGTTTGATGGGATCAATGTGTTTCCAATATAGTATATTCCTACGTGGACGACCTAGCGCAGCTTTAAAATACTATAATTACCTACTACACTCAACAGCAATGAATTCGGGTCATTGCTGTCGAGTGTATTAAACCAGCAGTACACTTAACCGCAATAAAATCCGGTCACTTTGTATAGGCTTTTCCATACAGAATGACCCGCTTCATTGCGGTTGAGTATATTTGTAGTCACGTTCTCGAAAACAGCTTTAACGATTTCGGAAAAGTTTGGGTTATATTTGTTTTTTTTTGGGGGTGACAAATCTATCTAACAAGGTCTCATATCTGAGAAAATTCATCCTAATAGGTAAAGAGGTATTATCACCCGAGAAAAGCTCGGTCACCCAGGTACTTAGGCCTAAAATGAGGTCTACCCACCTTCATGCAGTTAGTAGAACATGGCTGTTTCTGTCAACACTTCTATTCTATTATCAAATTTGCTTCAACAAACAATCGGAATAAAAACAACTGAACCTAAATAATTACGGCATCAAAAACCGTTCGTTTAAAATTAATTTTGAATAAATGCCACGTCAGAATCGAAATGGAACTAAAAACTCCCTTTAAAATATAATCAGAAACTATAATATCGTATGAAAATCTCAACCGAAAATAGGGGTGAAATATCAAACAGCGTTTAACCTCCAAAGTGGCACAATACGTGGATCTAATCAGTGCATCTGTTGCTCGCTGTTATTAAAATACATTCGCGACGTAAGCTACAGTCGATATTGCCGTACTGCTCTTACAATAGTCACATGAGCGGAACAGAACGATGCAATCCTGACATAAAATTCTCTCTTTAAACCCCAGTTTGAGGTCCTGTTCATTAACAACCCTAGAATGCACGTCACCCGCCCCTAAAGTCTAAACCGCGGCTGATTTTAAATTCATTAACAATATTTTAAGGTCATTATTTTTTATACTTTTGTTTATATTTTACCACATTATCTTAAGCATTATATTTGGATTTGAAAGATAGCCCATTTGTTGAGTTTTTGTACGGCTTTCCTATTGTCTGATTTTCCAAAGTGCTTTTAGATTCATACGAAAGTCTCGTCGCGACCAATTTTCTGCAAAGTCGATTTGTTTTTTTTTTTGTAAATTATTGTGGTATCCGGTAGGTACGTCGCGTACATTCCAGCGTTGTACAGAAACCGGACCCTCAATTCGCTCCCCTACGATTGACCGGAAGCGGGACACAGTTGTTCAGAACACCGATTTTCTGCCACCGGAAGTACCGAGCGTTCCACATTCAAATTTGATTGGGGTAGTGACATAAAGGACGCAATAATAAGGGCTGCCGTGATACCGTGAGGTCGTTGGGCTTTTTAATGTGTGATATATGAGATAATTGTTTTAATGCGGTAATAATAATCGTGAGGCCTAATTTGTGTAATATAAAAAGCAAGCTTTTCGCGCTCCTATTCTCACGTTAATGTACTTTTAGATATTTGATCTTGTACTGTACCTACTCCTGATAATATGTCTACCTACTTAATAGTTGAAACTACCGAACAAAGCACTCAACCTTTTAATTAAGCTTGATTTCACTGATAGCCCTTTCCTATATTACTTTAATAAGTCAGAATAAGAAGAAAACATGGTACTTTTTATCCCGGAAATAAGCATAGCCCCCACGGAAATACAATAACCGAAATCCACTCGGGGCAGCATATCAATTCTACAAATACATTTTTTTCAAGACCTATTTCGGCTCAATTTTTTGATTTAGGCTAAAGGCCTAAATCTAAAAATTGCGCGACCGAAACGCGACCAAAATGTGGTATTTCACCTTACTACGCGCCTTAATCTTAATCTTATAACATGGAGGGCATGGAGGGTCTTACTTGGCCGGCGTGCAGCACATGTTGCACGTTCACATCGGGCGAGTAGTTGGTGGACCGCATGATTTTCAGCCAGTTGGACTTCTCCGTCGTGCCGTCCAGCCAGCCCCGGATGCCGTTCTTACCGAGAACCTGTAAAAAAACAGGTACTGTATAATGTAATTCAGAAATACTTTCGACCTTTCGAAAAATACCTAATGGAATCTAAGGACACCCTTCAAACAGAGCTATCTGATAGAGATCGTGTCATAGAAATGTACCTAAGTACTCGAACATATGTCACAGTGGGGTAAAAAAGCAGCGACGAAGTTGATGATGATATTCAATTCAATTCAATCATTTATTCAGCAAATTGGCCACATAGGGGCACTTCTACACGTCAGAAAAAGAATTTACCAGCGCTTCCTAGACCCATTTCTTGAGAAGAAGCGCCGCAACAAACTCAAGCAGAAGGCCTTTTTTCAAAATTTACATTACATGTATAAAATATACATATAGGTAGGTACGTACTAAAATTACATTGAAGGGATGTATAGTCCCTAACTTAAACTTAAATCTAAGATCTTAGAGATGTATAGTCTCCAAGGGTCCAGAAAAAAAAAAACAATAATATGGAGATGGCCTCCATTGTCAAATAAATATAAATTCCATAGATGTCGACGATAGACATCATTAGACATGATAGACGTTTCTATAAATGTTACTCGTAAATAATAATTATATCCACATCTACTAGGTACTACTACTACAGCCTATTTTGCGTCCCACTGTTGGGCACAGGCCTCCTCTCAACACGAGAGGGTTTGGGCTTAAGTCCCCACGCGGGCCCAGTGCGGATTGGGGACTTCACACACATCTTTGAATTACTTCGCAGATGCGTGCCGGTTTTCTCACGATGTTTTCCTTCACCGAAAATCTCAGTGGTAAATTCAAATCGAATTTCGCACATAAAACTCGACAATTACTGAATTTTGGCAAAATTTGGCGTTGGTCTGGAAAGTGATTTGTGTTCAACATATAAGTTATTTTTTTGTCCCTAAAGAGGTTGGAATAAAATTTAAAAAGACGCGTACATGGTCTAATCAAAGTAGGTAAAACAATAATGACGTCGAGATACTTTCGAAGAATAAAAAATAAATGCAGTCTTCAAAACAGCGCCATCTAGAACTTGTACGTGTAACTACATGGAGCGCGAGTCAACATGCTATGTTGTTACCAGCTAGCGATCGCAGCTGCGGAATGATCACGGTTTATAACAAAGGGAATTGTTTTCAAATCAATCGCAGTTATAAACCTTCAAAGTTTTTGAATTGTTATGATAATTTATTTTATTAATAGGTATTGATTAGGTAATTAGGAGCTTTTGTTAGAATAAAGGTTTCTATCTTACTATTTAATCGGAGATACAAGTTTGAATATTTTCAGATGGACTAAAAAAAAGTTAAAAAAGTCGTATATAATACTTTTACAATAAAATAAACAGGCTCTTATGTAAAAGTTACGTTCGGTAAACATCGTGCTTTAGTACCATTAGCGCCACCTCGCCGCACCTGGCGGCAACAGACATTACCGGACACCGCGGCTTCATAATAGATGGCGCTATTAGTCCCCGTCAAGAACGGGGTCGTCACAGCTTGGACATTTGTCATCCACCCCTGGATGATTTAACTTTCATAGAGGTATGAGATTAATTGGCTTTTTGTCTGGCGAAATGAGACAGATTTATTTGTGTTTTAATTCAGATGGGTGCCCTCGATTTATTAGACTTTAATTTTCAATGGAATTTTCCCTAATTACCTATGTATGATATTGTTATTTTACAAGTACCGATTTTTACAGTTTAGAATTGAAATCTAGTAGGTACAGTCGAGTTCGCCAATATATACACATTTTGCACCTTACCACGTTGTAATAAGGTCCAAAAGTGTACATATATTAATGAACTCGACTGTACCTATCGAAAAAAAACTTAGCAAGCACCGTATTAAAGTGTCGTGTAGTAAATTCTCACATACTAAATATTTTTTCCTTTGGTTGGATTTCATTTAAATATTTGGCATGGTTTGAATTTTGAGGGCAGTTTTATTGTTTTACCATTTTTAATTCAAATTTTACATTTTGATTGTTATTCCTCATGTGTTCAGTTTACTTATTTGAATTTACCACTGAGCTTTTCGGCGAAGGAAAACATCGTGAGGAAACCTGCACGCAACTGCGAAGTAATTCAAAGATGTGTGTGAAGTCCCCAATCCGCACTGGACCCGCGTGGGGACTATAGCCCTAACCCTCTCGTGATGAGAGGAGGCCTGTACCCAGCGGTGGGACGCAAATAGGCTTACTAGTAGTAGTTAATGTGTTCAGTTAAACTCATAACAACATCATGAACCTAGATAAAAACTACCTACCTACCACGAATGCATGTCCATGATTAATAAGTACCTCTTGATAATCAATACGAACCGATGAGTTCGGCAAACAATACCGTCCTTAATCGCCTTTTACCAATAGAGGGCGGTAACCTGCAATTTACCGGACACTTCCCTTCACATTCGATAGAGTCATAACACGTAATAGGCAGTTGAAGATGTGTGCCTGATAGAGGGGTTTGATGTTTGAATTTCGCCGTGAAATTAGGGTTTTTAAGCTTGATATATTGCCTCGATGGGCCGGGGTATGGCGTATCGATTGCATTAAAGTTTTATTATCTTTCGCTCAAGAACGTACCCGCAAGGCTGTCGTCGATAAACGATGGCAATTAATAAACGGCTAACAAAGATAATTTTTCTGACCGAATATCCATATCTAACTGAACTAAAAACATTTGATTCAAAATAAATGACAATTATACCTCGAACAAATCATGCGGTGACGTCAAACCTGTTCATGATTTCAAAAAGTATTTTCATAAACAATTACTACTTATCAAGAACATGTGAGAGATATATCTACACAAACCGAGCAATCGAGTAGTGCGATTGTCATTGATACAGCGAAATTGTTAGCCAAATTTTTTTTCCCGTTCAAGCAAGTGAGGAAGAAAAATTTATTAAAGCTTATTTTAAGTGTGTGACCACAATTATAGACTTGTTGGAGAAATAGTTGTGTACATAATGTCATAAATTTTTTTTTAGTAACATATTGACTTTTATTATCAATTATCGTACTTACGTAAACAAATCTCGCAACATTTATTGTATTCACTAAGTACATCATCCTATCATTCAGATAATTCTGTATAGATTTCTTGAAATTATACGCGGTTAATCTGTTACTTCGTGCAATATGTCATACGGATGTTGCAATACAGACATCATCCTGTGTGCAAAATTAGGTACGTCATTTTTACGTCATCCGCATGATTTGTTCGAGGTATGACAATTAGTGTTCTATTCACAAATAGAAGCCAATATTAAATGAACATTTGAATTAATTAGGTACCTAAGTAATTTAAAAAATATACCAATAAAATATTTGTAAACGAATGGCTCTTACTACACCCGGTGTGCTAGATTTACAACCAGCGCATAAATACAATAGAAAAATCCAAAGTACCCCTCGCTGGCACCCCTAGTATCGTCATAAAATTGTCTCGAAGAAATCCTATTGCCTAATTCATCGTAAAATTAAAAACAATCACTTTATCATGTCAGGAAAAATGCGAAGAAAATTACACGAAGAATAAAATGCATCTGCCGCGCAATCGAAAAACGATGACGTTTTATCTTGAAGGCTCAAGGTTCATATTCGTGTGTGGAATGTAGAATTGTGGATATTAGTATTGTAAGGTATTAATCAAAGGTCGGGAAACCCTCCTTCCGCGTCAGCGACAAGCCTTCCGCAGCATTTATCGCGTTATTAAAACTGAAGCGGGTGCGTTGCGTAAAAAAGATAATTATCTTAGAACTACCCTCGCCTTGTACAGGGTTGGCGATTTCAAGCGTTTGCAAATGTTTAATTCAAATTCAAATTCAATCATTTATTCAGCAAATTGGCCACATAGGGCCACTTTTACACGTCAGAAAAAGAATTTATTAGACCCATTCCTAGCTTCCTAGACCCATTGCTTGAGAAGAAGCGCCACAACAAACTCAAGCAGAAGGCCTTTTTTCAAAATTTACATTACATGTATAAAATATACATAGGTACGTACTAAAATTACATTGAAGGGATGTATAGTCTCTAACTTAAACTTAAATCTAAGATCTTAGAGACGTATAGTCTCCAAGGGT
Organism: Aethes cnicana; assembly: GCA_963971205.1. Taxonomy (NCBI): domain Eukaryota; kingdom Metazoa; phylum Arthropoda; class Insecta; order Lepidoptera; family Tortricidae; genus Aethes; species Aethes cnicana. The sequence continues at coordinate 5,572,263 of OZ020287.1, read as the reverse complement.
ACAGAAAAAAAAATGGAGATGGCCTCAATTATCAAATAAATATAAATTCCATAGATGTCGACAGTCTCAAAATGTCAATAAATAATGAAATACATCATGTATAAAAGAGTTCATTAATATAATACAATTGATTCTCATTGCCCAAAAACAGCTCTCTCATATATCTCATAGATAGGCTAGATATACATATACCTTAAACAGGTTGGTATTAAATGCCTAATTGGGTTGCATCCAACATAAAGTAAGAAAGAGCTGGGCTTCTTTAATACCCACAGTTGTACTTATTTATTTCATGGAACCTATTTCTTGTTAACATAAGTTTGAAACCAAATCATCAAAACGACATAAAATGCAAAGGAACGTAGCAATATTTGTATCATAATTAAAAACCAGGAGATATTTCATTTAAAACCTAGTTTTGTATGCCGATATCGTACTCGAGTGCCAATGCCATTAAATTTCGTATAATAGATGATATCACTATCGTTTGACAACACAGCCCTACCAAGGGGCGCGATGAGTTGCCGAGTGCCCGCGGCACATGTTGCCATCAGTCATCGATGTGCTCGGTCAAGGATTCACTTACTATAGTAATGGTACGGTAAGTGTTAGTCCCTGCCTGTCGGCTCCCAAGTAGCGCCGATCGGTGCGAACTTCGACAACGAAGACTAACTTAGTGATGAGTTCATGAACTCATCTCATCTCCGTGGGTCGTATGTAAATTTCCTGAATCATCGAAACTTTATAGTCTCCCAAAGTCTGCCATCTGCGAATGTCAGCAACGAAAACTAACATAGTAATGAGCTCATGGAGGTCTTTGCGTTTCTATGGAGATTTCGCTCGCAATTTAGCTCGATTCTCATTATAGTCTTTGTAGATGATATTACAATAGTTTGACAACTCAGCCCTGACAAGGGATGCGATGAGTTGCTAAGTGACCGCGCCACAGGGCCATCAGTCATGTGGCCAGTCAAGAATGAATTTTCCACTGCCCGTCGGGACATTCTAAAGACCGTCACTTATTGGCGCGGTTACTGGTTTGGCTATGAAGTCTTTAAATGTATTAAAGGGCGATAACTTTTCTATTTGATATCGGATTTTTATCAAATACGGTGTAGTGTAGATAGGTATATATTAAAAGGCCAGCAGTGTAACAGTACGGGATTAATAAATACATTAAAATATTAAAAATGTTGAAACTAACAAGCCGATAATTAAACTATAACGAATAAAAATCTGGTTTTAGATTTGTCCGATTGTGTATACAGTCCCTTGTGATGTCAATTCGGATTTCATCAGAAATACTTTTCTATTGGCATAAGTCTTGCTATAACCTCATACTATAATAGTTACATTCCGAACTGTACAGTTCTTGTACATTAAAACCATCAATTATCGCCAACCGCAAATGCCCTGATGAAGTGTACAAGAGCTGCAGAATATTTATAAAAGCGCCGTAATTTAAACGAACTGAGGGTAGATCTCATATTTTGCCGCAGATCGCAATTTCCCGGAATACTCGGAAAAGCTACAAATGTTCGTGAGTCGTTCGCGCCAGAAAATTACATTTCATAAAATTTAGTGATGTTACAATGTTGTCGATAAAAATTCAGCACCGAAGATTTTTTCTTGCACTCGTTATAAAATAACTGGTTTCTGCCCGCGACTTCGCCTGAGTGAAATTCGGCTATCGCGTTCCCGCGGGAATTATGTGTTTTTCCGGGATAAAGAATAGCCAATGTCCTTTTCCTTGACTCCAACTATCTTCATACCAAATTTCATCTAAATCGGTCCAGCGGTTAAAGCGTAAAGAGGTAAAACTGACAGAGTTACTTTCGCATTTATACTATTAGTATGGAAGTATGGATTCGGGGGCAATTTCAATCGTTCTCTGTTTATTCTTCGAATACTTACTTCATGCTTTTCAATTTATTCCATGATTAACGACTTTCTGTCTGATGATTGGAAAATCAACCCGTCGAATATTTTGACCGATTTTATAAATCTTTACTACTACTACTACTACAGCCTATTTGCGTCCCATTGCTGGGCACAGGCCTCCTCTCATCACGAGAGGGTTTGGGATATAGTCCTCACGCGGGCCCAGCGCGGATTGGGAACTTCACACACATCTTTGAATTACTTCGCAGATGCGTGCAGGTTTCCTCACGTTTTCCTTCGCCAAAAAGCTCATTGATAAATTCAAATAGAATTTCGCACATAAGTAAACTTAGATGTGCGAGCCGGAATCGAACCCACGACTGAGAGGTGGTAGTAACCACTAGGCCAACACGGCTTCATAAACCACGGCTTTATAAATCGTTAGGCATTATTATTCGCTTTTACCACCAAATTAAACGAACAAACATTTATCATTGCAACTACAATATACTTCTTCTTCTTCTTGCTGGTGCCATCTTCTAACGAAGTTTGGCGATCATCATGGCTATTTCCACTTTTGACGCAGCTGATCAGAAAAGTGATCGAGTGCTCTTCTGGAACCATTGACGCAGATTCTTAAGCCAAGAGGTTCTTCTTCTACCAACACTCCGCACAATATACTTACAACTTGTTAATGCGAAAGGATTAGATTTAATAATTGTGTAAAATAATGAAAAAAAATTATAAGCATAATTGCTTTGATCCGCAGTTGACTACACAACAGTAGTCCTTAGGATTGCTCTCTTCTGAGGAACATTAATGTTGTTAAAATCTCTACTTTTCCCTTTATCGACATCAACCATTCCCAGCACTACCGTCAGCTGAAGAGCTTTGCGGTAGCGGGCACGCGTCGTTGCGCGAATCATACGTCTCGTTTCACAAGATAACAATTTGCGCGTACCACCTGCGCCTGCGCCAAATTGGAACCTACCTTTATGTAAATAAAGTTAGTTACATAGCTTTGATTCCATGCTGTCAGCTTTAGGGTCGATAGGTTACATTGGAGGGTCTCTTTGAGTTGTACTTTGTGAAAATTATGTGGTGAAGCCTTTTGGAGAATTCAGATATTGTAAATCTAGATTGCCTACTTTGTTTTTGGGTTGCGTTAGATAGGTATCAATCGGGTTTTGCCAACATATGGCGCGTGTGATGGATTTTCCAATAACTAACAATTAATCAGTAATTCATTCGAAATTCCATTCGATCATTGTTTTTATCAACTCATTGCTTTAAAACCGGTTTTTTATTTATAAGCCTGTACAAAAGTTTCGGTGCATATCAATGAGCTAAATATCCGATGCCATTAGCTTAACAAATCGCAAGAAAACACCCAAAATCCGACGGGAAAGAACAAGAAAAAGGCTTCTATTTCGTTTTTTCTACATCACTTTTCATCGTGTCTCGTGGTGGACGTTTCCGGGGCTTGTCTTCGGTATCAGGTCCGGGGAAACATTGCTTCCGGGACTGTCCGGGAGCCCCGGCCGAGATTCCATATCGCCACTTTTTCCGTTCGGCTCTTAGCGGATTCATTTGTCTTTGTTTACTGACACTTAACCTGAGGGGAGATTACGACTTGTTGAAATAAAGATTAGGTTAGACCACTTGTGAATAATCCGTCTTGTTAAAGCAGCTTACTTTAACTATTAATAATTTCGTCGTCTTTAAGTTTTTAGGTAAAGCATTTAACGTTCGCTTGGTCTTTGACACCCAACGCCAACCTATAAAACTCAGGTGACAGATTCCGAGACACATTTCAATTAATTCAGATTATTGAATTTCAAACTCGCAAAATCCTTCAAACCTGCCGCCGTTAATATATTCCCCATAAATTATCCTGACCCGTGTAGGATTTCACTGTTCATCATTGTCACTGCATCCTGAACAAATTATCGAGAAATTATGACTCCGTTCTTCGGTCACGTTTTGGCCATTAAATGGAGACAAAACGATCTAATTCCTGACGAAGCGAAATATCCACGAACTGGTGCTATCATTGCGCAAAAAATGCGAGAATTGATACACTTTTGGCGATCGGTTCCGACGGAAAAAGGACCTTAGCCTCTTTGTACAGAGGTTAGTTTGTTTTTTGTGGGGTTTGAATGTGTGATTGTTTAAAGGTACAATCAGTGGGTGTCAGAATGCGATGTCCCATTGATCCGGTATTAAGGCGCCCCATTGATTTGACAACATCTCTCGCTTGTTCGACGGGCGGTGAATAATCTCCGCTACCATTTGTGTGTGGCTTTTGTTGTTTCTGTTGTTGTACGCGCTTTTTTCAATAACATGATAGTTCTATTACAAAACTATGAATTTATGATATAAACGTTTTTTACTCATGCCTTGATATGTCATGTGTCATGTGTCTTATTAATTTGCAATGATCATGAAAAACATGCGTGTTTAAACAATTTGATTCAGACATGCTATAAGTGCCTCAATTAAATGTACTAAAACACAGTTACCTCAATTAAATGTACTAAAACACCAACCGATCAACTTTTTTTAACAGTATCTAGTAAACAACAAGCGTTTCATGGCGTGCCTACCCTGTTTGCAATCATAGAAACTCCCGTATGACAGTCGGAACCACGCTCACATCTGGCTACGTTAAAATGGATTAACCAGAAGATTACACGCGAAAAAAACACCTAGTAGCGACACTACAAAGACACCGACGTCGCCGCCGTGACAATTGGCGGGATTACTCGCTCGGCTCGGAATGATTGGTATCATACGAACTGAGGATCAGTGTCGAATTTAGTGCAATCTGTTTTTAGTTCGTGGGAGAAATTGTACCTCAAAGTACACGTGAAAGCAAATGCTACTTTATAAGGTTTTAGATTTAAGAGGGAAAGAACATAGGTAGTAGGCACTTTATAAGGTGTGGACTTATGAGGGAAAGGACTATGTATTTTGATTGTGTAAGCGTTTGCTAAGCAACTTCTTATGGTGGTTTTGTCTGACCGTAATTTAAATTGGTTTGTTTTGAGCTCGTGAAACAATAACAAATATTAAAGTTAGCCACTTGGCATGGACGCATCAACAATCGCCTCTGCCGTTCCAGTGTAAACATCGCTTAACCTAACCCAATAACTGACGTTAGGTACACGTATCGCGTTGCTTTCGAAGTATTTCGTTATTTTGTCTACACGGATGCTGGTGATGGTGTACAAGTGACCGCTATAACCGGATCTCTGGGAGGAAATGTAGCTGCATTGAACAGTTCCACCTTTCTTTGGATCGGGGGCGGCAGGAGAGGTCTGCTTACGTTGGCAGGATCCTAACATTGTGGTAGGAACGTGCCGTGGCTTCGATTCCACGGGCTATTATTGTTCTGGCCAGCTCAGATGAAATATTGCCCCACTGTGCATGCCGCACTGTTTTTGCGAACGAATTTGTTGGGAAAAATATTGGCGGAAATAAGTAGCCGCGAAGAGTCGTGAACAAACTTTGGAATGAGAGGTTAGTGAGAGTACGTGTTCGCCTCTACACCTACCTACATACAACGAGGCAACAAGCAAATGTGTAAAAAGAATTTGTCTCCTATTCAATGTTTTCAATTTCGAATAGGATGTGAAGTCCTAAAGATAGTGATCTCAAAATGTATCGCACTTTTTGATTAAAAACAAGATACATGATAAATTATTTCTGTATCAAAAATAAACCACTACAATGATTTGGCAGCTAATTCCCTTTCGCCCCTAAATATTGAGCATATTTCTCAAACCGGCGTGCCGAGGGGAGGCAGGGGTGACAATGACGGAAGATAAATTTCTATCACGCTCGGAGATTAGCTGCCATTGTGTAACAGTGTAAGATTAACTGATAAGTGTCTGCTTGTTAATAATAAGAATGTTTACGAATGCCACTTATTCGCTGCGTGAACCCCTCAGCATTACTGGGGCTGTTTTTTAATTAATCGGAAAATTATGAGTTAGTAGGTTTCTCGATCCTTTGAATTTTATACATGATCATGATAATCGTCTATCTTGCCTTTGCAATCATCATCATCATATCAGTTATAAGGATGTTTAGATACCATGATAAAGATTCAACGAAAAGGGACTTTGGGGTCATTTAGTACGTATTTTGTCACTTTCTTCAATCGATTTTACTCTGTACCTACAAGTAAATAAGGATTATATTTGAAGTATGTAGGTAATATCATATTCCGGCTCGCACCTCTAAGTTTACTTATGTGCGAAATTCAATTTGAATTTACCACTGAGCTTTTTGGTGAAGTTCCCAATCCACGCTGGCCCCGCGTGGGGACTATAGCCCAAACCCTCTCCTGATGAGAGGAGGCCTGTGCCCAGCAGTGGGACGCAAATAGGCTGTAGTAGTCGTAGGTAATATCAGAAGTATTTACTCAAAACTATCAGCCGGTATCGGGTGCACCAGGTGTGACATACACTGTCACCGCCGGATCGATTCTACGCTTGAGTTTATAGAAGTACGAGTGCAGATAATTAAAAAGCTACGCATAATTCGCAACGGCAATGATTTTTGATAGATTTTTTTTTATCTTGAAGAGAAAATCAAATGTAGTCATTTGTTTATACATTGATCTTGACAAACTAAGCTATATGTTTTATCTAAACTATAGGTCCTGGGGGAAGGACCAATTCCTGCAAAAATGCGATAACCAAGTTCCACACAGGCGAAGACCCGGGCTAGTGTCATAATAAAGCAAAGCTAATTAGGTACAGTTGAAGGAGTTTGCTTATTGATTTTTTTACAATTATAACCAAAAAAACCGGCCAAGAAGCGAGTTAAACTCGCGTGGAGAGGGTTCCGACCCTTGATTAATTTCAATGAGTCATTTTCAAACCGTTTCACAGGATAAGCTCTTTTATATGATAGATTTCCAATACCATGGACATTTTAAAAAAAATCCTGTAATCTCTAAGTCAATAACTATCCTCCATATTTTTTCCAAAATTTTAGGTCCAGTGGTTTCGGAGATAAGGGGGGGGATGTTCATTTTTGCCTATTTTCTCAAATAACTCAAAAAGTATTGACCAAAAAAGAAATGAAAAAAATATATTTGAGACCCTCATAAGAAGTACTTTCATTTGATATATAACACGATGTAGTTTGAATAAATTCATTAATATTTTTTCAAATTTAGCCCCCAAAAATGGGGTCTCTGTTTAATTTTTTTTTATTTTCGCTACACGTCCGTCTTTGGGTTACAAACTTACATATACGTACCAAATTTCAACTTAATCGGTCCAGAAGTTTCGGAGAAAATCGACTGTGACAGACGGACGGACAGACACACGAGTGATCCCTTATAGGGTTCCGTTTTTACCTTTTGTGGTTTGGAACTACTACTACTACTACAACAGCCTATTTACGGCCCACTGCTGGGCACAGGCCTCCTCTCATCACGAGAGGGTTTGGGCTATAGTCCCCACGCGGGCCCAGTGCGGATTGGGGACTTCACACACATCTTTGAATTACTTCGCAGATGCGTGCAGGTTTCCTCACGATGTTTTCCTTCACCGAAAAGCTCAGTGGTAAATTCAAATTGAATTTCGCACATAAGTAAACTCAGAGGTGCGAGCCGGAACCCTAAAAAGAAATTAAAACTTATGTAGTACCTCGTAGTACACATGTGTAGATTATAGACACCTTACTGGTAACATCTGGTAATAATAATTGCAATAAAGAATTCAGTATTATTATAGACAATTCGAAAACGATTGATTTCAAAATGGCAGAATATCGAGAACTTTGTCCGCCAGTGTTCAGATGACAATGCACCGTCGCATCTGTGCGTAAGCCGAGATCATGCCCGGATTGTATAAATATTATAGACGGTGGCAATAAATATAATAACAATAATATTTTTATTGTAACTAACACAATGCGCGGCCGTGTCAGCCGCCTGCGTAATGAAGATGTAATGGGGCCGGGCTCGCTAATCCTTCCACGAAGGGGGTGACCAGGCCTGAAAGGATGTCACACGAATATGACAGATATTTTGACAGTAATGCAACGGATTCGTTCCTACTGTGGCCGATCGCATTGGCTTAAAATTAGCGCTCTTGATTCTCACAAACAGCGCCAATGATTAATTGGAAAGGAACCGAATTGGCAATGGGTAGGTATGACATAAATTGCAACAAACTTGGACGAAAAATAAATGTGTACCACTATTTAGAACAAATTAATTGATTCGAACAATGGAACAGAAATAACGGGTAAATTGAGTAATCACATCGACGCATACCCAATGTCCCGAACGAACAAATATTACAAACAAATTATTCGAGCGCCAACGCTTCCGGAGAAAAATCAACAAAACCACATCAAACATTCACAGCCAATTCCCCTTTGTCAGATCCCAATTGCAAGCAACGTGTACAAATGCATTTGTTTAATTTACATCGTAAAAATTTGAATATTTGGCATTATAATTAGAGGGAACCATTACGGGCGAGTCAATTTCGCATCAATTCTGACAGTTGTCCCCTGTGAACGTAATTATGTATCGATCCGCCTCATAACTTGATTGACGGATCTCAAGCAGCATTGTTACAATCAAGTTTATCTCATATCATATTCATAACCCGGATGAGCGAGTTGTCCTTCTATAAAAACTCCTGAATAAACATGCTCATCTCCCAAAATTAATATTTTATTTGCATTTTTTAAATAAATTCATTGGCAAAACTAGACAATGTAACCTAACGGTGTCTTTGCGGTGTCTTTTTAAGACCTGTGAGAAAAAACCCGCGTGAATCTTGAGTGATAATTGAATGAAGAGAAGTTTTAATAACAAACGGAACTGCCTACAAAAAGAGATGCATTTCAAGAGATTTTGTGACAAGTTTATCGGAAAAAAAAAGTCGCCAATCAAGTTTTCATTTTAAAGTATGAATACACTGACATCTCTCTTTGTCAAATTTGCCGTTACCGTCGACTATTTTCGTTAAAAAAGCGTAGATTTCTAAAAAAATTGTTGACGGGGGTCACGCCTAAACCAAAATTAGGGTTTCTTCGAACGCAACCTTTTATTGCACTTTGACACGGGATGTTCGATTGAAATCCCCGGAGATTTTTTTCGATTTTGAAGATTTTTATTGAGATATCGGAATTTGGGAAACGGTGGTTAGATAATGTTACTGTGTCTGATTGAACAATGCGCGCACCCCTTTCAGTTTACTTAGACATGTGAACTTATTGAATTCTGCAAAATCCTTTTAAATGTGCCCATATAGTTTTAAAACGGGAAAGGGTGATTTTAATTTGAGAACTAAAAAAACACGCAGATGTAGGTAAGGTACTGCAATGTTAAGGATTTGCTGGAGTGGGTACGGCGACTTATCACGAGGTGTGAGGTAGGCGTGACATCAAAGGGCCTTTATGCAGCGACTCGGAAGCGTCGCGGTCAGCGTTCGCCGTAATGATGCCGCAATTGGCACTCTTACCCTGCATCACGTACAGATCTAACCTACCATGAAAGCAAGCTCAGAATTCTTTTAGAGCAAAACGAAAGTGTATTCAGTCAAGTAATCTTATTATAATTTGGTGACAAAAGATCCCCCTTTTTCCAAAAATATGTTGTTTGATTTTTGGCATTTTGCTAGCTCACAGTCTCTGCTGATAAATATACAATTTCACTACGAAGTGAACCATTATTTTAAATCGACACTAATTAGCCATATTTGTCAAGTGGCAATAAGTAAGAGGGAGTATCCTAACTTTAACCAATTTTAAAACGTTGTTTTCTTACGTCCTCATGCTCATGTTGCAATTTGAGGCCGGGTCACACCAATGCGTGCGCAGCAACGTGCACGCTCTCTTATGCTTTATATAATATTGGTTCTCGTAGGACATGACACACTGCTTGCGAAACGAGCACGCGACAATGTATTATGTACGTTGCGTGCAAAATGCTGCAGACGCATTCGGTGGCCTTTACTTAAATGGCCGACTCCCTAATTTTTTTGCTTGCCACTGCGAAGATAAAGACGTCTAGCTTATTTTGTCTAGTGGCATTCAAATCAAAACATAAATAAATGCAAGGCTGTGAGCACCGGAACCAAACGTCTGGGCACAATAGTTCAGCTGGAACCCGACACCGCGCTATCTATCGCGATATTCGATGCGTGCGCGCATCGCGTCCGAAACGTCCGGCCTATTCAATGTAATTGCGAATTTATTCGGTTTCATCGTTTTGTGTGTTGGCAAGTGTCTTTGTTGCTTGTTTTTTAACCGACTGATAGTTTTCCGTGACATCAAGGTTATTTTTACAATAAGACATCTTTAATTTATGAACAAAAAATAATAAAAGGGTTAATTGCAGTTTTAGTTTTTACGAAAAAAAAACGTAGGTAACCTAAGAAATCCATACTATACTACTAGTGGACCGATTTGGATGAAATTTGGTATGGAAATAGTTTGAGACCCTCATAGGATACTTTTTATCCCGGTATTTCTACGGGAACGGGTTTTCTACGGGTCAAACCTCAATTTCAATATTTCTATAACTGTAACCATCTATATGTTATAGTATTATCGGGTATGCATATCCTAAGTCTACGCGGGACGAAGTCGCGGGCAACGGCTAGTAAACAATATATTCGAAAAAGTGATAATTTTGCATTCCTTAATTTATTTTAAGTCGATCTTTACTTCACTTCGTAGAGTTCTGACATTTGATAATTTGCTCTTTTGGTAAATTTGATTCGTAATCCAATACTTTTATTGAGAACAGTGCGACAGCATTGAACAGACTTCCGCTTCCTCGCAGATAACCGCGCCACGCCCCGTGCGAATCGAAAGTGCACTCATGCGCATAGATGCGAACAGATATCGAACATAGTGGGACAGATCATATTCTACTTCAATGAGCAATAGAATTGTAGATATACCTACTCGTTCAATAGAGACCATCTCAATCGAAATAAGTTAAGAGGATAGCGTTGCATTCAAATAATATTAGTTTAGGGAAAATGTTCCAACAACACAGACGTGTAAACGATTCATTCATTAAAACAAGCATTGTTTTCAAAATATGACACATAACTGCATTAAAAAAAAGCAGAAAAAACGTAACAACTTGAAACATCAATAAAATCGACATTTTATTGCATCCGTGCCCGACGCTTCGGTGAAGCTGCAGTCGTTCGTAATTTATTAACGAACCGTACGGTTTTTTGACACTTCAATTTCACACTTGAGTCAAGAAACAAGTGGGCTATTGACACCGGCTCCATATATTACCGTAACGAGATGCGAGAAAGGGTGCCTTGTCATCACTGAAGAACTTACCTCCCAAGCGTATCTCGTATCCAGCGGCCGCGTTTCCCACTTGCCGAGGAAAGGCCCGTACTTCGTTCCACTCGGGACGCTGACTCTCGCGAATACCCCTCCATTCTTCAGCACCAGTTCAATGGGCAAATTCAAGTCACTATCAAGAATATCATCTTCTTTTCCACCTTTGTCTTTCTCTTTTGGACTCTTTGTCATGTCGTACCTTGGTAGTTCCAAATTACCCGGTAAATATCCACGTCCGAATTCAGAGAAATTAGACGATAGATAGGTGTCAGATAGTCCATAGTCGAGCGTGCTGTAGTAGTCCTTGACGTCTACGCCAGGAGGCATAGTTTCCTGCTTGATGTGAACTAAGGTGGGCGCAGATTCGGATGTCGCAGAATCAGTCGGACTCGGCGGTGGGCTGGTGGACTCCTGGCTGTCGCCTGCTGGGGACAAGATGAAAAATACTTTACTACAAGGTAGACACATACGTTAGGAAGCCGTGGTGGCCTAGTGGTTCGACCTACCGCCTCTCATGCAGAGGGTGTTTGATTCCGGCTCGCACCTCTAAGTTTACTTGTGTGCGAAATTCAATTTGAATTTACCACTGAGCTTTTCGGTGAAGGAAAACATAGTGAGGAAACCTGCACGGATCTGCGAAGTAATTCAAAGATGTGTATGAAGTCCCCAATCCGCACCGGGGCCGCGTGGGGACTATAGCCCAAACACTCTCCTGTTGAGAGGAGGCCTGTGCCCAGCAGTAGGACTCAAATAGGCTGTAGTAGTAGTAGTAGTTCATTAAAACGGAACAGCACCGTATCCGTGAAATTTCAGTCGATATCCGTATTAGGTCCGTTTTCCACAAATTACACTAAGAATATATTCATGACGGATGTAAAACTCACGGAAACATAATGGATCGCAGTGCGTGTAATACAGTTTCAAAGTTAATTAGCTAATACAGATTAATTTACGGATCGCCCGCTGAGTTTTTAGGATTCCGAACCTTAAAAGTTAAAAACGGAACCCTTATAGGATCACTCGTGTGTCTGTCCGTCTGTCTGTCACAGCCGATTTTTCAAAACTAAAATATTGCTAAATGTGATGCGCTCGCTCGCCGCGTATGAAAAGGTAAAATAATGGAGACGTGCAAGATGGTGCTCGCATTGTGCGGTTTCCGCTGTGGACAAAGAGCTTCCGCTCGCCTCTTGTCTCTCAGAGCATCCCTCCAAGATGCAAATCCTCCGCAAGTGAACGTTTCTTTCACTGGCTTAGCAACAACCAAGCGCGAGCTGTACGATACTTAATTAAGGGATAAATAGAAGAGCAGAACCCGGCGTGTCTGTCCATAGAAAGAAAAGTTCAAAAAAAGGAACGGGGGGGTCTAAAGATGTATGGTAGACCACTTTTCTGTCTGTCTGTCTGTCTGCTTGTTAGAGTTAATCTCCGAAACTACTGAACCGATTAGAATGCAGTTTTCAAGGGTAGATAGAGCATCATTTGGAGCAACATATGTTGTGCAAGCTATGTTTGATTCAAATCGGATGTCGGAAAGAAAAGTTATCGGCAATTTTATATTCCACGCAGACGAAGTCGCGGGGCACAACTAGTTAAGGGATAAAAAATTAGGAACGCATCATATTTTTGATATCGAGTGATAAGCAAGTATTTAAACGTGCTGTTCGTCCAAAACTAAGGAGACAAATATTTCACAAAAATATTAAATCACAAAAACAAATATTTTTCTGATATATCAAACATCTGCGATCACACCGATAATCAACATGGTGCAAAAATTCTAAATTAAATTGAAATCGGAATGAGAGTTTTCCCATTCTAACGCATTAATGATAAACTGGGATAAACACTAATCTAACAGCAAAAATATTAAACGGCTTTAAGCGGTTCACAAAACCTAAATGAATGCATAATCGGAAAACCCAACACATCCGTAACCGACGCGTGTCATCAATAAAACACATCCCCTTGGCAAATAGCTGAAAGAGACACTCTATAAATCATTAAACCCCCCTATTACTACTAATATACTTGTTAGAACAACCCCTATCTCGTCCATTTGTCTTCCTTAGCACGTGGCAGTAAAAAAAATGAAATTATACGCTCAATATAAAGGCCTAACACAATGCGATTACAAACGCAATGATAACTGCTTAGCATCACAAAGGTGCATCCGACAATACGCAGGATGTGTGAACGTGTCTTAAGAATCCTTTTATTCGAAGCTTGCTTGGCGAGTTTCTCAAATATGACGATTATTTCACACCTGTCGTTTTATGCGTACGTGTATACCATACCTAAACTAAATCGGATCGGCCGAATTTAGCCTCCTGTCTAAAATAATGTTCCCTAGGCATCCAAAATATATACCTATTCTTTTGTGGTCTACCAGCTGAAAGGTTTATTTGTATGTGAAGTTTTAATTTTAATTTCCACGAGTTATTTTCTAAATCCAGCCAGCATTTTCTACACATCTGTCAAACAACGGTAAATGTTTAACAATTCGATTTTCAAATTCAAATTAGCCGTGGCGAGGTCCGCGTTGCGAACCGCGTGCGTGGACAATGCGGACGAGTCGTCGTTAAAGTCTCCGGTTTCCGTAGAAACTCGGGTCAGATTTAAAATAAGAACATCAACTGCACTTTGGACTGAGTGGAGCTGCGATTTTTCGGTTGAAACATTTTTTTCATAAAATAATTAGTACTGCGGTTATTCTTAGAAAAAAGTGTATTGAAACTGATTGACAATAAAATCTTCAATAGGTAGTATACCTACTTATATTATGACTGTGTGAAACAACTGGGACATAGATACCAACATTCTAGAAAAATCTCATGATAATTAGATTTTATAATATTATACCTAATTAAAGTTTGATCTCGTCCATTTAAGAGATGTTATTTACGACTATGTAGGTACCTAATACAATTAGGGTTGAAAAAAAATTGTTTCTTTTTAATGTGTCGTTATTTTCAAATTTATTTCGGGAAAAAAATGGTATTTTCTAGATAAAAACGAAATAATCGATAAAAATCAATCCACCGATGAGTTTTTTTACTATTAGGAACTTTTCGTAAAATATAAACTTGTTTTTAAGGCAAAGTAAATGTGTTTTGTTTTTTAATTTGTTTTACCGATTTTGTGGCCGTCGCTGAGTCTCTGTGTAGACCCTACGGCACGCTAATTTGGCGAGTTCGTCACACAGACTGACAATACGAGTTTATGTCTGTCACTCGGTTCACGGCCCGGCTGAATCGTAAAACGCAACCAACTAACCTCAACAATTATACAAATCACCGTGTTCCCTTCCACAAGTGGCTTAAAGCTGCCAATCGCTTGAATTTGAATTTTAAAGGTGCAAATAATGTGCATGCCTCATCGGATATAACTAAATAGCTGAATTCGTTTGACCGCGAGACAATGCGGCGAGAGTGTTCGAGGAAACTCATGTAGAAAGTACATTTCTAAAGATCAGGAAATTATTCAAATGTAAGTAGAAAGGCTGTCTTTAACAGTATCCGTTTCTTCGTTTGTGCATTATTATATAAGCAAACCATAACCAGCTTTGTTTTTAGCTCGATACTCACAGCCTGTGATCTGAGCTCACAGCAGAATGGTCAAAACCAAAAGTTTTTTTTTGTTTTACCCTAGATCTTAATTTTGTGCTGATCAAAACTGCCGTCGGATCAAGAGCTGCCTTTCTTATGGTGAACTTACCGCGGTTTACCCGATGATACTATACATATAGATGGTTATATTTATAGAAGTATTGATATAATTGATTTGACCCGCTAAAAACCCGTTCCCGTGAGAATAAAGGGATAAAGTTTGTTTTAATGCCATGTCATTCCCAGGTTCTCAAACTATCTCCATAGCAAATTTCATACAAATCGGTCCAGTCGTTGCGACGTGAAGAAAGGACAAACAAACCAACAAACAAACTTTCACGTTTATAATATTAGTGTGGATTGAACATAATAATTATACGTTTGATTTTAATCTTAAAATCGTAGAACATAAAGTATGACATTTTTATAAATTAAAATACGAAATAGGTTACATATATAAAATTTATCATCATTATGTTCAAGTTTTTTTAATTGTCTCCAAATTAATATCAGAACTGGTTGGTTTAATGCTTTATGAGATAAACATTTCAATTGTTTTTTTAGATAAAAAAATACCTACCACACACTAATTTCAGTTAGTATATGTTATATGTTGTTTAGTGTGCTTAATGTGAGTAAATGTTATCTAAGTAAATTACAAAAATATATGAGGTCAAAATTATCGAAAAAGCAAGTTTTAACCGTAGGTTTTCACCCAAATTTATAGTGATTATGTGTGTTTTCATATTGTTTTTGTATTTCTGACTGTTTAATATGCTAATTATGTTCCTTATTAGCGCTCTACACTGTAAACAAAAGCTAACCGCAGTTTTATAACACGTCGCAAAACGTCCTTAAAGTTATCTTTTCGCACTTCAACCAAACAAACAAATCCAAAGGCAAATTCAATAATTTGGCCGATCCGACAAAAGCTAGCACCCAAACTACAAAACGACCAAATTTAAAAAATGTCTTCGCACGCTCTTGAGAGATCCACAGATAGCACTTGAGGTGATTAAAAAAATGGGTTGTTTAGTTAAACTGTGAATTCATCGTATTCTTTTTTTGAACATTTGGAGTAGATGTTAAGATAATTGGCCTAAAAAAAAGCAAGTAGATTGAGTTAACTATGAGTATGTAGCAAACATTTTTGGCGTTAATTGGTAATACATATTCTTATTAGAATAAGTATACAATGAACATTAAGACAATATTGTTATTAGCCACTGCAAGTTAGTACTTCCTATAAACATTATACCTATTAATGGTAAAACCTAAGCCTACTTATATGAATTTTATGTAAAACACTGTTTGCTACGGATATGCGATAATTTAATAAATACCTACTTACCTAACTAATTAGTCGGTGAATGACGATTGAATATTTTATTTTATTCTACGTCGTTATTTTTTAAACTTCATCACACTTACCAGACATCTTCATTTTTATACAGCCACGGTTAACACTCGTCTGAATTGGTATATGGCATACTCAAAATTCGTACACTTTCTCAATAATTAATAAAAAAAGTTAAGTGTCTCAAAATTAATAATGAAACCGCGTTAGGTAAATAAGAGTTGCACTAAAAAACTCTAATCCGTTATAAAAAAAATGTCCAATGTGCGTCAAAAGTTCTGGTTCCTTTTTTGAAAATCACTGCACTCGATGACGGCACGATCGCGACGCCGAATTGAAAGAACACGTTCGAAATTCGAATTGTCGATTAGGGATGTACGCGTGTTCCGTTCCGCGACGTGACCGCGCGTGTGCGGCGCTCGGCGAGTGGTGCCAGAGTAGCGAGAGGAAGCGAGACCCAGCTCATCCCTAGAATCCCGAATCACATACCCTCTCCCGGGCCGCCCCGTACCCCGCGCCCCGTGTCTTTGTGTTACACCCCTCTCTTTCACGCAACCGTTTCGAGGGCTAACGCAAGGATACCGGCTGAAAATGTTATTTTCAATAGATAACCTTTAATAGCTCTCCGTTCAAAGAATATTTAGTTTTTTTTTAACTCTATCGACATGTAAGCTACCAGCATGCCTTTTGATTTACGAGACAAAAAGTTTTTGAATTTTTTAATTCATGGAACCCATTGTTCAGCTTATCGACGCGTAACACACTTAATCATTTATTTATTATTAGGTGTAATGTTTTATTAGGCTTGTTCCAATGTCATCAATTTCCAAACAGTAAACTTGTCGAATTGTCGATTTCAAAAACAATGAACGAAGTTAGGATCAACTTTCAAGCTGAGTGGAAACTGGCAGCTGTAGGCACAACAGTATTACAGTAACTGGTAGCTACAACAATGGTCCTTCAGCTATCAATAGTAATAACAAATCGTAGGCTGGAACCACCGGCTTTAAACTCTGCAATCGAATTATTGGCTAGCATTGAAGTGTCAAATGAAACTGGCCAGTAACTCAGAACGTTACGTAGATTAGAAAAAAAAGAAAACCAAACAATGTGTAACCGATCTTATCGTTTCGAATTGTAGTCGGAGTGTGTCTTTAAGACTAACGAGAATAAGAACAATACAAATATCCAATGATAAATTTAGAATTTATACAAAGTACAAAATATCACATTATCACATACGCTCAACGATTCCTTCATAGTATTTCTATAAGTGTCCTACGCAACCCCGTCTATTTTCGCGTTGCATTTTTCACGGTCTGAAAATAGCTTCCACGGCCAAGTGAGAGAGCAGATAACAAGATAACGTTCAAGATCTGTGCGGGCGCGTGTGATTGGCCGCCGCGGGCGCTGGGCGGGGCGTCGCCGCGGATGCACCAATGGGATGATACTGTTGTCTGCCTCTTTGTCTGTCAACAGAATCTGTAGTGATATGGCAGGTGCTTTGGGATCGACGTACGACAGTGTTTCACTATGTATGTATAGGTGTACCTCATATGAGGTAAACATTTACTAGCTAGTCAAATGGTTTAATTAAAGCAACAACAATGTTAATAATAGGAAAGATTTTCATTGAACGCCTCAGTGGATTTAATTGTCTGTTAATTTGTGAATTATCAATTACCGGGTAGCCAACCATAATCGGAATCAATTTGATTTTTTAATCAAGCAGTGTCAGACGTGAAAGTGCGGACTAGAATCGATTCGCGATAGACGAGACGGCGGCTAATCGATTTTCATATTCCACAGACGCTGTAATGGAATTTTCGCAGTTGTTGAACGAGTAGGTGTATCTAAGGAAGATACCAATCGTGTCAATGTATCATGACGTCAATGATCATGATAGATGAGCATTCATAACGTGTTACATTACATTAACTTTGTCACATACTTACTTATTTAAATTCTTGCTGAAAAAATTTCGAAACTCTATAATATTTCAATTAGAACATCGTTTAAGATAGAACATACTAAATACTGTACATCTGTGACTGACTTACTTAAATAGATCTACAGATAGTTAAAGCTTTGCATAATACGACGCGGATTTTCTGTGATTAAGAAAAAAACTGTATTTTTTTTACGAAGCCTCATAAATTCACATGATGTTAACTACGATGGATACGATAAAACGTAACTCGCTTTAAAAACGCGTGTATACATTGCAGCACTTGTGACAAAATGACGAACATGAAGAACTACTTTTTCCATATATCTTTTACGATTTAGCTATGGACTCGCCGTGTGCAAACCACAGGGTGCGGCCTAGTGTTAGTAGGTATCCGATCGGAAATATAGGAATTATCTCTGGTTAGATTAGATATGTCTGGTTAGAGAAGCCGTGGTGGCCTAACGGTTCAACCTACCGCCTCTCATGCAGATGGTCGGGGGTTCGATTCCGGCTCGCACCTCTAAGTTTACTTACGTGCGTGATTCAATTTGAATTTACCACTGAGCTTTTCGGTGAAGGTAAACATCGTGAGGAAACCTGCACGCATCTGCGAAGTAATTCAAAGGAGTCCCCAATCCGCACTGGGCCCGCGTGGGGACTATACCCCAAACCTTCGCGTGATTAGAGGAGGCCTGTGCCCAGCAGTGGGACGCAAAAAGTTTGTAGTAGTAGTAGTAGATATATACGGCTCATACCGATTTCTTTTAGTTTACCTACTTATCATTTCAACAGACAACACCTATACCTTACATGATAATCTACAGAGTAGGTACCAAACAGTAAAACTGTATGTTACATTTCAAACTTCAATTGATATTAAACTCTTCCGTTACCTACTGACTAAGTGACTAACTGATTGAGTGACTGACTGCCTGAGAATGCACAGATGAAACTAAATACGTCGTACTGGTCGTAGAAAGCAGAATTTTTTCATGTAGTCAAAGTGAAGAGTGGTCCCGATTTTCCTACGGGAACGGGACAAAAAATTCCGTTCCTTTTGGACTTTACATGTTCATCGTAAAAACTAAAAGCTGTTGAAAGTCACGAAAGAAACTGTTACAATGATCGACACTTTCAGCACACATAGATGCACCTTTATCGGCTTCATTGAATATCAGGGTATTTATACCATTTAATAAAGCACCAACAAACATTTACAGTAAAAACTGTGTCGCCGCGACCGAAGCGCCATAATAAAATGTTTCGCGAACATACATCATCCTTTATGAGGTGGCAGACAGCTGGATTTGCATTTTGCAACGCCCGCTTTCACATACATAATATGCTGTAGCTCCTTTTGCTGATAGAAAAAGTAATTTACTTAAAAATGTATGAAACGTTCCCGTTACCGCATACGTGCATGCAAAGATGGCGTCAGAAAGTGAAGCATCCTAGTGACTAAATAGGAATCTTAAACATTCCAGGGAAATAGTGTTCTACTGACTTGTGAATTAGTTAAATCTTACTACTGTCTATTTGAAATTAAAACATCCATTAAGGTATCAAAAGATCCATTAAAACAATGAGCTTGACTACGATAAAGCTGTATGACGTGTCGTAAATAATTACATACTTTAGTTGGTTTTAAGAAGTTACTACTTACCTTTAGAAGTACATCATTTGATTCGATCATAACTGCTATTCTGGCCCCGTACCATGTAGGTAGTTTGGGCCTCGCCTTTCGGCTCGGCTGAAATACATAGGTACTCACTACGGCTGTCTGTATCTGCTACCTATATAGGTATATTACTTTGTAGAATCCTTCGTTGTTCAGAAAGATTAATAAATAACGTTCAAAACGAAGAAATTCTCTCCAAGTTGGGTCAGAGCCAGCTGCCGAAGTGTGGTCGAAGGCATTAAATCACTTCGGGCACCGAAGCGTCGTCGCGGCCGCCCGTAAGTATTAATACGTGAGCTTGGAAAAAATAGGAAAACAGGACGATTTAATATTACGTTTTGTATCTTTCTTGGATAAATAATTTATGAAAGTGTAGGTATAAGACGCTATTGGTGGTCGCTTGAAGAAAACCGTGTGCCAATTCTCGGTCTCAAATGAATTGAGAACCATTTGAAACGTGCTTTAGCGAGTACTACCAGTATAGCAAAGCACCTAACGAGTGACGTGAGAAGGCCTGTGTCCAGTACCTAATAGGACATACATAGACTATTGCAGTAGCGAATTTAGAAATATAGGCAGCCCTTTACTTTTAAAACTCGATAGTACTTAATTCAGATTATTATGTGATTACAAACTCACATTTTACAATCTGAATTATACATTTATGAATTTTAACCGACTATTACGTATTGCAGAACCACGAAGCAGTTCTTATCCTGCATAGCATATTAAGTAATCTAAATTAGTTTTCCTCTTTATAGCTCCTCCCATGGTCGATTAAGTACGTTACAACAAAGTATCGAACGTTTCTGATTTGTTGACAGCTCCATGACAAAATGTAGGTATTTTTAATGACGTATTCTCTAACGAAGGTTACTCAGCTCAAGCCGTCATCGTTCAAAAATATCATTTTCTGACTAGCATAGATTGTTTCCTCTGTTAATATGAAGTATCTGAGGGGGTAAGAGAGCCGCTGCGAAATACTAGCTCTACTACTACTACTACAGCCTATTTGCGTCCCACTGCTAGGCACAGGCCTCCTCTCATCGCGAGAGGGCTTGGGTAATAGTCTCCACGCGGGCCCAGTGCGGATTGGGGACTTCAAATACCTACAACTTTGAATTACTTACTTCGCAGATGCATGCAGGTTTCACGGTGTTTTCCTTCACCGAAAAGCTCAGTGGTAAATTCAAATTAAATTTCTCACATCAGCAAAGGTACGGTACGATACGGTGCGAGGAATCGAACCCCCGACGGTAGGTCGAACCACTAGGCCACCACGGCTTCCAATACTAGCTCAGTGTCATTCAATCTTAATCCTCTTGGTTGGCAATGCACTCCCAATTTTTGATTAAGGTCCATGGACCACATAGAGCGCTTAGCACCGGTAGCCTTGAGTACTCGTTTGTCAACCAAAGCCATAATGATCCTAAGACATGTACTGAAAACGTTAGTAAATAAAGTTTATATGACTGATGTCCCAAATGAAAATGTATCATATCATTCAACAAAATATCGACTTTAAAAGGAGCCTTCTTCTTCCCCAACAGTAAAAATGTCAAAATGCCAGAGTCCAAAGTGACCGCGCACGTAAGACTGGCAAGGCGCCAGGTTTATTTTGTGCTGCCTCCGTCCGCGTCCGCTCCCTTTGTTGGGAATTTGCGACGTCTCCCCCCTTTTACGGAGGCTGAATGCTAAGCAAAGAGGGACTGACTATGTACGTTGGACTGACCAAAAATAATCAACAAAATCTGTGCCTATCTCACTCACAAACTGCCTAAAATACTTCATCTTTCAACAAAGAATTTCCAACACTAGTGTTTTTTAAACTTCAGCAATTAAATAGCATTCTCGAGTTGGTTGAAAAACGTTAACCTTCCTAAAGGAGTTTGCTCTAAAATCGATTCCCAGAATCATTTTCTTTAGTACTGGGGCTGGCATTGTGATCTCGACTATCGGCTTGATAAACTACTGTCCATTGCATTTGAAAGGATAAACGATTGAAACTTTAAACTCTCCCTACGCCCGCTGTAATGGCTTTGCTCATTGTACGACAACGATGCAATCGTAAAACTGGTTTGTTAAGGATTTCCATGGCGTCTGCTAGATTCCAAATTTATTTTCAGCGTTTTTTTTGTTTTTTTTTTATTATTTATGGTTTGTGGTTCTAATCAACCAAAGAGAAAAGAAAGGGAATGTGAGCATAACTTTAAGAAACTCGCACAGTCGTTGCAAAAATATAAGTAGGGATAAAGGCAGGTCTTTATTTCCAAAGATAAGTTTTCAATAAAAGGAAATAAAAACAGATCAGGGATTCTCTCTCTCAGTCTTCAGTTCTGAAAGTTGGCCGCTAGCTCGAATATACCTTATTTCAGGGACTGGCCACATGAATTCAAACGCCTTAACTTCGAACAGCCGCCGACAGGACTCCGTTTACGAATTTAAATCACTCGCTACAAAGGGGCGAGCCATTTCAATTTTAGTGAAGAGAGTTCTAAATCGAAAAGCGAGATAGCCACTCGGTAAGCGCCTCCTGGGGCGCGTCTATCGAATTTATGGACGCAATAAAATAGTATTAGAAAGTAATGTTGGCAGTTACTTTCGTCGGATCGCCGACGTCGCCGTGACCATACGACATACGAGATGTTTGATGTCTGCAACTTAGAGGTCAAATACTTAGGGTAGGTTGATTCAAATCGTCCGTCAACTAAGCTGAAGCCTTACGCTTTGGAGAAATTGCGTTTGTGTATGGAAGGACAGCTCGGCGACCTTATTTTACGTTGATAAGTTCTTCAAATCTGGTTGGTGCAACTCAGCCTGAGCAGCTAGCATGTATGTATATTTCGTTGATGCTACTACTTACAGGTTACTTTCTTAATTTGAATGACTCAAGAGTTTTATTTTTATTTTAGCGTCTAATGAGGTCTAATGTAAACTTGCCTCGGTGAACGGAAGCTTCTAGGTCTAGAAATGATGGAGGACGTTCTCGCATGCCGCGGCCGCGTGCGGCGGTAAAACATTTAGTTTGACTAATCGAGAGGCAGATCAGACTTTTAATCTGCTACTATTAATTAGGAACTAGGCTGGGTGATTTTTAATGGATAAGTGTGAGTACGATTGAATACATAGAAAGTCCTTTAACCTGTGTTTCTATCAAAAAAATGGCTGCAATATTTTTATCAATCATATTTGCGTATCATAAATAATGACTTAGGAATTATTTTATCTTTTTCTCTACAAATATAATCCATACGCCTAAGAACTAGTATGCCACGATATATGTACTCTACAGCTACTACTGTACCTGCTACGTACAGCTTTCATACTCCTAACGTCATTATTTTAGCTAAACTGATTGTTACAAAATTATTTCAACACCGTTTCAACAAGCGAAACTTCCAAAATTCCAGGCGCCAATTGTAACGTCAAGAAAACATAGCAGGTTGAGCGTCGGAACTGAAAGCGGTGTCAAATTAAGTTATCATGGTGTGTATACGATCACAAAACAAGGGTTCATCAATCAAGCCGAGGGTGTGAGTCGGAGAGATCCAAAACAGTTTTAAGTAGGGTAAGTAGACTAGTGTAAACTCTTACATAATGTACTGACTGGTTATATTCAATTTGGTTTAGGAAATTTAAGTAGTTGTTACAAGCAATATCTGTGCGTCAATGTAATCTGTTTATGGGGACTGCCAATTGCAGTACGTCTTTGCTACGTGTGTAATTATTTTCAGACATTTCCTAATCATATAAGAGTATAGGCCAATGGAGAACATGGTTTAAAGTTTTTTTTTCTGTCGATATGGTGGAGATGGTTCTAACCATCCATACTAATATCTATACTATGATAAAAGGGTAATTTTTCTGTCTCTTTCTTAATGTCTGTCTGTTTGTTAGAGTTAACCTCCGGAACTATTGAACCGATTTGAATGCAGTTTTCAACGTAGATGGGGCATCATTCGGAGCTACATACAAAGCTAGTATGTTTGATTAAAATCGGATATCGGAAAGAAAAGTTATCGTCAATTTTATATTCCACGCAGACGAAGTCGCGGGGCACAACTAGTTACATATAAATGCGAAAGTACATCTGTCAGTCTATCTGTTACCTTCACGCTTAAACCGCTTGACCGATTTGGATGAAATTTGGCATGGAAATAGTTGAAATTTTGGGGAAGGACACAGGCTACTTTTTATCCCGGAAAACGCGTAATTCTCGCGGGAACGCGATAGACGAATTGCACTCGGGCGAAGTCGGGGCGTAACATGCTTCCAGTCGCTCGTGCCTTGAACCTCAGTCTACATTAAAAGCCTGTTGTGATTTTGGGTTATCCCCATGATAGTTTTATTGGGTAATTCAAGGTAACCTCCCTAATGTATGGCCGTTAGTTGTTACAGTGGGTAACACGGTTTACGTTCCCTTAGTACCTAAGGTCATATTTTCTGGAGGCATTGCTAAGCAAATAGCAAAATTGTATCCAGTTCTAATCATTTCGGGACTGTTTTACCTACCCGATGGAAAGATGAACGGTAGATTACTACAACATTGGTAAAAAAACCTTCTTTGTACCATAGAAACGTCAGTTGTGGCGATTTTGTTTCCTATTTCCATTATTATCAACTGCGGAAATACCAATACGGTTACAAGTACCGTTTTACCTCGTGCTTTAAAATATTTCCAGTGAAACCCCAAATGATAGGAGCATCCGATCTAAAACCAATTTCGGCGTTGTCAAAGAGTTACGAATTTTCGGAACCGATGCCAGCTTTGTCGGTGGTCGGTATCCCGGCCATTATCGAATCACCTCTGACTCTGGCCGTGTGGTATCAACTCCTATACGAATCGACAGCCGACTAGACGGGTTCCCCTTAATCTTTCTGATAACAGTTATGACACCGGATGAGTTCGATGTTACTTAATATATTTCTGGGATTGCTGTGGACGTAAACATTTTATTGAAAACTGATAAGTGACAGTAGCTTGATAAATATTTTGGCTCACTGTCAGGGATAAGAATGTCGGTATTTTAGCTTCCGCGTTTATTACAAATTCGCGAACTGTGCCGTTATTTCACAATGCGCTTGTATCGTGTTACGATGGAAAAAAACTGTCATTGTTATACAAATGTATCTGTTGTTGCGAGCTCGTAATTGGCGAGCGACTCTGTAATTTGCGCGTACTTTTGTGCGTCGCGACACCGAAGCGAAGTCGGGGGGCCCGGCCGTGGCGTATGAACGAGACACCGCACCGGTGAGCAGAAAATGAAGCGGGAACGGTGATTTATTTAACTAAATGGATTTCTTTTTAGCACATTGTCAATTCTAGTCTGTACTTATATGTTTGTATACATCGTGTGACACAACCCACTGAAAATGTTAGAGACCCAACTAATTTTTATTATTCTGAATTAGCATTAGGTGTTTTTGTTTAAATTCGTTACCTTATTCATTATGCAAGAGATATTCGCATGGTTCATTTTTGGCATAGTTCTATTTGATTAGTAGTAACTCTGCATTCGTTTGACATGTGTGAGAGTGAGCTACTCGATGCGTCGTTTGTAATGACTCGTAAGTGTTGCATTAGGAACTTTTAAACAGGGCGCAATAAAAAAGGAAAATAAAGGATAGCGCAATCGATTTTACCCTTGATTCTGGAAACTCTTTTTAGGTTTTCAGTTGGTTATGCTATATATCGTAGAGCTTGAAAATAGCTAATTACAATAAAACAACGCTGACGTCATTCTTTGCTCTTAATTGTCGAAGTGAGCTTGGGTTTTCCATCAAATCCCGTACTTTACCTACCAGTGAAAAAAAAAACTAGTTCATTCGCCAAAATGGCATTTCCTCCGTAATTTCCGTATTCGCACAAAGCGAAGTGATAATGAAAACGTCACTGCGCGAGGCTCCCCGCGATCTGTCATAGGCGTCAAAGGGTTCCGTAAAGGCGTGAATTAAACCGGCCAGCGGGAGGCAACGATTGACGCTCTCGTTGTGTAGTAGCTAGTAAAGTCACATGTACTGGCAGTGTGCCACGTAAGGGCAACAATCGCTTGAATGAGTCTCTCGCTCAAAGGCGGACCGGCATAGACACCTAGCTGCACAGTACAAGCGTTTTTTTGTTTAACGGTCGACCGCTATTTCGTGTTACTGTAAGTACGTTGAGGAGACATTTCGATATAGTATTACTGAGTTACGGAACGTCTTGTTTCGTGAAGTTTTTTTAGACACACCGGCTAAAATGAATTATCCAATTAGAACTGTTTCAACGTTTGATGCTGCCGTGGCTTCATTCCTGAGACAATCGATATGTAATAGATTTAATTCAAAAGGCAATACATATAATTCGGCCTTTATTCATTTACGTATTACATTCTACTTACGTTTAAAACATATAGATATATGTATGACAAAACTAGACATAAGATAAAAATGAAGTATCCTTATATTGTTTAATCCTTACATTTTGCGTTTAATCTACATTTCTAATAACAAAGACTACATAAGAGGAATGTGAGTATTATCCACTCGTTAACTTATAACACTGATTATGCACATGTAATCAGTTGAGTATTATTACGTGACGATTATATTGTTCAAGACGTTACACGACCGTCCTTCCAGAAGGCTGTTTACTACAGTAAGCCTTACATTAGTAAGTTGGAGAATTACGTCCAGACAGTGAGGAAGTAGCTAATGTATGCTTTGTTAGCGGTTATGGACTTCCCAACTTGTCCCTTAGAAAGTGTTAGCTAAGGTGTTTGCGGGGTAATCAAAGTTAAAATTCGGAACTTCTGGAATGATTTCGCATGTAACGGAATTTGTAGAGCTTTGTGTGGTCTTGGATTTTGTCACGATGCGAATTCTGATTATTTGATCCAAAGTTGGTCATACTCATAGATAATAGTGTTATCAGTGACAATGTTATTATATAAGACTGTCAATCTCCTTACTTTACGGCGTAAATCAAAAAAAGCCAGGGAGCTTGAAATTTTCATACTTCGATAGTACAGCACCATCTAGATGTTGCTCATGGAATTCAAATTTGTATGCAGGCTACTGCTATGGCAGCGACATCTATTATCGCATTACGCAACACTTATTTCGGGCGTACGCTGATTTGTTTGAAGATTGTCATTCTAAGTTTACCTTACTTCTATGGTGTTATTATGTACCTAGTAACTACATTGTTGAACTTACAAATTAATAAAAATGTTAAAACCTTGTGTACGTATAATGTATGATGATGATGACATATAAATAAAATGTAAACCACGAAAGATAATTGATGTAATTTCAAATTCCTAGAGCGGACTACGTCAATTTACAGGTTATAGTTATTTCTGAATGAATTTTTCCATTGAGATCCGATGAGAATACTGAATACTTACCCTTTTATCAAAAACCAAACAAGCAAATTTCATCTGTTACGCAGTGCCGATCAAATAATTACCTTCTCGGTAAAATATCCCCTCTGCGGCACAACTGTCGATGTCACCCAAATTTACGGCCTTCAATTATAAATTTTACATCTTCCGTGTTCTCCTGATCTAATTTCAACCGTGCGACATGGAGCTTAGGTTGGAAAGCGACTGCGGCAATATTGATTCGAATCATAAGACTGGCTTCGGAGCACAGAGAAATAATTTAAAAATAATAATCGAAGTTCCGATCGACGGCTGTTAATTCGTTAATGGGATTCCGAATTCGAGAGATATGACGCAAGTTGGCCAATTTTTCCACGACTCCGTACTGTCGCTAAGTGATATTTTTGGTTATTAATATTTTTTTATTATAAAGATAAATGTAGAGTTAACGCGCATGATAACGCGTTTTAATGGCGGACACTAACATGGTTTCCCGTAATTAATGTTTGTTACGGGCACTGATAAAAGTGATGATTAGAAACGCAGTTAACGCTGCTTTAAACCTATATTTTTATATTTAATGCCGGATCAATGGCAAGTACTAGTCGAAAATATCATCAACTAAATATTCTAATTTATTTGATCGAAAATAGTTACATTTACGTACACTTACGTATTTTTGAGATTAAATAGGTTTACCTACTACTGTATCACATCATCCTGATAAATAGCCACTAATAGCCCAAAAATACGCATTTTGAGGTTAGAATTTTGTTTACAAAATAAGACAACTAAGGATGAACAGACTCTAATGACATCTTTGTTCTATGTACATATATGTAGGTAAGGGATTGATTTATTAAGTGCCAGATTTTGATGTCTGGGTATATAACCCAGACTTCAAAATCTGGCACTTAAAGGGATAAGGAAATGCCCAGAATGTGAATCAAATAAATACTATAAAATATTTGTGGTAAGTAGAAGCAGATAATAGGTTTATATCAGACTGTCAATTTGATCTCCTTACATTATGGCGTACAATCGGAAATAGCCAGGGCGCTTCAACTTTTCATACTTCTCCTGTACAGCGCCATCTAGATGTTGCTCATGGAGTTCAAAATTATATGCAAGCTAACTGGGCAGCGACATCTATTATCGCATTTAACACTTATTTCGGGCGTACGCTGATTTGTTTGCAGGTTGTCCTTCTAGGTCTGCCTAATTTTTTCTATGGTAGAAGTAAAGATTTGGTACTTAACAATACGATCCATAATAATATTACGAGTATAAATGTGAAAGTGTGTTTGTTTTTTTGTTTGTTTGACCTTCCTTCACATCGCAACGAGTGGACCGATTTTGATGAAATTTGGTATGGAGATAGTTTGAGACGCGGGCAATAACATAGGATACTTTTTATCCCGATATTTCCATGGGAACGGGTTTTCCACGGGTCAAACCAATTTTTCAATATTTCTTTAACTATAACTGTCTATATAAATAGTATCATCGGGTACGCAAATTCCAAGTCTACGCGGGCGAAGTTCGTTCTAGTATTTCATAAAATATCCTTAAGTAAATTCCGCTTCCAGGAATGAAATGAAGATCATTGTAGGTAGTTGGTAGTTTCATTTGAACCGCGGCTATCTAGCTCGTCGGTTTCCTCTTAGCTGACCTCTGACACAAGATACACCATTATGCTAATTAAAACGGCGTTATCGATAGTGTTTGTGGGGAATAACGAGAAAAACAGTCTGTTAGGATAGCGCCAAGCTCATTATTTTGGTACCTATTTCGCTGCCAAACATAACGATGCTTATATCCATATAAACATACAAAGTTTTAGGCTTAATTTAAAAAAAATCATATGTGAACACCAAGAAATGCAGGAAACCTTGAGTCACGATACTAGCTGCATATGAAAATTAAATATTTACCATTTTGTTTCCCTTCCGTGCCCTCTATATTTTTGCATTTTGTTTTTATATAATAATTTTATTAAAGTATCTGTTTTATGTATGAAAATATAATCTGGTTTTGGGATAGTTTTTAGGTATTTGTTATTGTTTGTCATGTAAATATTTGTGAGTTTGGCCACAGAGTAGTTTTAATTTTGGAGCACAGATTAGTAGTTTTTAAGTCTATGGTTTCAAAACCAAGTGTGTCTCGGTGTTTTAAAAGTTGCTTCATATTAATTTTATTGTTTCATTTTATTCTTATTTTATTGTATAAACTTTTTTATAATTTTTTATATATTTTATTTTTTATTTTTCTCTATTTTTGTTCTGTTAGTTGTTTTTTTGTTTGTCTCTTGTTCGTGTGTAGCTGGCCGTGGTTTCACCAAATGGTCCTAACGGAAGACCAGCGCTGGCTTTAATGCCAGCATTACGCTGAGTTGGGACCATTTCGTGACCAACCATAACCCTTTTTATGCTTTCATGTTGTGTGTTTATCGTCACGAATAAATGTTTTTCTTCTTCTTCTTTCTTCTTCTTCTTCATATTATTTATACTTCCATATTAATATTATAAATATTAAAGTAACTCAGTCTGTCTGTGACCTCTTCAAGCTTCAACCGCTTGACCGATTTACATGAAATTTGGCATGGAGATAGTTGAAGTCCCGGGAAAGGACATAGGCTACTTTTTATCCGGAAAAAAACGCATAGTTTCCGCGGGGGCGCGATAACCGAATTCCACGCGGGCGAAGTCGCGGGCAGAAGCTAGTTATATCTGTAGCAAACTAATTATGATGAAAGAGAGACAAAGAGTAGGGAGACTCAAGATGCCATAACTAAGGAACACGATGAAATGAACCGGAATGAATACACAGCAAGAGCTGTTCTTTCTAGCTACAAGGCTAAAATATGACTGCCAACCTTCAGTAAATAAAGTGCTGCATAGACGAGAACTTAATTTCTATTTCAGTCTTTCAGACTATACATGGCCAAGAAATACTTAAGGTTAACAATAATGATTTCTGCCATGTCGATGGCTAACGGCCAAGGTTGTAGCTTTCAGTCAAATTAAGTGAACTGATTCGGATTTTGTTCCACCTTGCGATTTATCATAATATTACAAGGGTATTGGCAGAGACAAGATACCTTATTATAGGGTCAAACAAAACGTTATGACGAAATTTTAACCACATTCACAGGGCGGACACGGCCTATAAAAGCACGATTTCGAAGACAATTCGAATGAAGTGCCAATGTTTGCGTGCGAAGACGTCTGTGCGCGTGCGAGGACGTCTGTACACTTGTAAATGTGTGTGTACCAACTACGCGGGCCAGTGATCCACTCTCCATCTCCGGATGAAACAAATGACGGTAAGGGCGAATTGGGCGCGAATTGCGCGCCGGCTAGATTCAGGCGGTTGATTCCGTGGCCATTCTGTATGTAGTACTATTAAATATTCTGTGCCACAGTATCAGCTATAGATTCTAAGTATATATAAGTTTTTTTTCCAGTTGGTAATTAAAAAGGTATGGCACAGTATGGGATTGATGGTTTAAGCGATACCTGAACCCTATACAAAAATTTTTTTGACTATCACTTTATATTGCGGGGTAAATCGGAAAAGCTCTTTATTTGAGCAATTATCCAGGTAAGCTTAAAATTTTAATACGGGCTAGCAAGGCAGCGACATCTATTATAGCATTTAACACCTATTTCGGGCTTACGCTGATTTGCATGTCAAAACAACGTAGGCAATTGCGTCGTCGTTTGTTCATAAAACAACACAAATAATGAATTTCAATTGCATCATTATGTCCATACAGACAATCTAGAACCCATTTCAAACACAAAGATATGATTAAGCTGCCAGCGCCCGCGATTTTTATTTTATAAAATAAAAATCTTTTGACGAGGGTCGCCATTAATTTCGGCGACAATGTGATAAATAATGAGAGA
The DNA here is from genome assembly GCA_963971205.1 of Aethes cnicana. Lineage (NCBI taxonomy): Eukaryota > Metazoa > Arthropoda > Insecta > Lepidoptera > Tortricidae > Aethes > Aethes cnicana. The sequence goes on along the minus strand of OZ020287.1, from coordinate 5,541,165 downwards.
GGTGTAATGCGGGGGCGGCATCCCTCTAAAATGTCACTTTGATGGGCTGCTCGTGAAGTTTTGACGGGTCACATCCTAATTTTCTTTCTGGGAGTGTCGCGCGGTCGCTTTTCAATAAGAGCTCTGATAACAATTCAATTTTAACTTTTTTGTGAGAAGTTATTGGTTTTAAAGATTTTCAGGTTTGTTATTCGTTCGATTAAGAATTAAGTGATAAATAACAAACCCTACTCGACCCAAACTTTACTTACCTACTTTACTTACTTGACTTTAGCCAAATATGTGATCAAAGTTTAGAACCGTTTGATAAGTTTTTTAATGATTATTCAACACATAATACTCGTATGTCACTCAATCCTTTATCCCATTGGAGCGTATTCCAATATGACTTCTATAAGACACGCTAGCCTTAAAAGTGATAGCCATTAAGACGACCTTTGCTTTTCTAGGTATAGGAATACCTGTGAGCATACCAAACGTGGCTCTATGGGGCTTCATTCTCAATTAATACGCGCCCGTATAGCACGACACAACTTAGAAGACGCGCGGTGGAGCACTTAAGCCGATGACGCAGAGTCTATTATTGGTTAATTCAAGCGCCTTCTGAGTTGTGTAAACCTGTACACAGGAACGCCAATTATCACGTTTAGTTGCAACTGCACCTCTGTTCAGCTCCGGGAAACATCAAAGCCGTCGGCTGCACGCTGTGATTATGTATAGATTAGTATGTGTGAACTTGGCGATTGAAACCTGTGATGGGGAATATTGAATGTGTTTCTCTTTGAAAATGGCAACAAGTCTGTGGGACCTGACATGCGATGACAAGATTGGCTATAGCACAAACTGTAACTAAACAAAACAGCCAATTCGATATTTCTAATCCTCACCATTGATCTATTATAAGTAAGGATTCACAATCAGCCGGAGAAAAATGGCCCGTCAAAACGGGTGCCCGAACAATTCGGGCACCCGTTTGGCGCTCAGTAAATTTGACACTTAAATCTTATAGTGCATGTTAGGTTTACTTTTAAGAGGCGTTATTAGAAAGATGAATCGCGACGTTCATTCAATCATTGATTCTAGATTCTCTCGTCGACTGAACTCTGATAATCCCAAAACTTAACTAGAATGTCTATAGTCTTACTAATATTTCCATAATAAATTTCGACGCAGGTCTATATGTATATGGAACAGACACGGTGCGAGCTGCAGTAAATCATTTAAACTCGATCCGCGATTCATAACGCGGCGCGTGATCCATGAAAAATGGCTTATTTTTAAAACGTTATTTTCGCTTCGTATGGGGACGCACTTTGTCACTGCGTAACTGGGGAACAGTCAGTATGAAGCTAGTTTTATATTAAATCAGTCAAGTTTAGATTATTTTGAAGGTGAAAGTAATTTGAAAATTAATAGGTTATGACTTATCGAATGAAGATGATGGACAACGCAGTTGCAATTATTTTGATTACCTTGTAGGTACTTTTTATTTTTACACCAATTTGTTCCTTTTATTGTAACTACTAGCTGTTACCCGCGACTTCGTACGCGTAATGGTAATAGCGTTCCCACGGGAACTATGCGTTTTTCCGTGGTAAAAAGTAGCCTATATGTTGACCAGTGTTATAAACTACCCCCATACTAAATTTTGTTGCAATCCGTCCAGTAGTTTTTGAGTTAAATACATGTACATACATAAAGAAAAAAAATCTAAAAATCGTTATTTTGTGTTAAGTTAGTATCGTTTACTCGCGTATATAGTCCCCTCTACTTGATAGTTTCTTTTAATTTTCAAGTTTCATACGCGACTTCTTCAACAGACTTATTATTAGTATAGATTAATATTAGATGACACTATAAAAGAAGAAACATACAAACAAATCTTAAACCCCCTTTTTAAACCTTTAGGGGGGGAATTTCCAAAAATCCTTCCTTAGTGCTCGCTTACGTCATAAAAGGAACCTTCCTGCCAAGTTTCATGTTTTTAGGCCTAGCGGTTTAGAAGTTTCATACAAACCTTTAACCCCCTTAATACCCCTTCAGGGGGGGGATTTCCAAAAATCCTTCCTTAGTGCTCACTTTACGTCATAAAAGGAACCTTCCTGTCAAGTTTCATGTTTCTAGGCCAATTAGTTTCGGCTGTGCGTTGATCGATCAGTCAGTCAGTCATTCAGTCAGCCAGTCAGTTTCTTCTTTTATATATTTAGATTACGTCATAATCACATTTTTTCCCGTTCCCGTGGGAATATCGGGAAATCCTTTCTTAGTGCTCCCCTACGCTCCCCAAGGAACCTGCATGCCAAACTTCAGCTCTCTACGGTGATCCCCGCGACCTAAACATTAAAATGAAAAAACCCATTTTTTCCCGTTCCCGTGGGAATTTCGGGAAGTCCTTTCTTAGTGCTCCCCTACGCTCCCCAAGGAACCTGCATGCTAAATTTCAGCTCTCTACGATGATCCCCGCGACTACGTACGCGCCTTAAAATGTAAAAAAACCATTTTTTCCCGTTCCCGTGGGAATTTCGGGAAGTCATTTCTTAGTGCTCCCCTACGCTCCCCAAGGAACCTGCATGCCAAATTTCAGCTCTCTACGATGATCCCCGCGACTACGTACGCGCCTTAAAATGTAAAAAAAAACATTTTTTTCTGTTCCCGTGGTAATTTCGGGAAATCCTTTCTTAGTGCTCCCCTACGCTCCTCAAGGAACCTGCATGCCAAATTTCAGCTCTCTACGATGATCGCCGCGACTACGTACGCGCCTTAAAATGAAAAAAAACCATTTTTTCCCGTTCCCGTGGGAATTTCGGGAAGTCATTTCTTAGTGCTCCCCTACGCTCCTCAAGGAACCTGCATGCCAATTTTCAGATCTCTACGATTTTCCCGCGACTTCGTACGCGCCTAAACATTAAAATGTAATAAACCCATTTTTTCCCGTCCCCGTAGGAATTTCGGGAAGTCCTTTCTTAGTGCTCCCCTACGCTCCCCAAGGAACCTGCATGCTAAATTTCAGCTCTCTACGATGATCCCCGCGACTACGTACGCGCCTTAAAATGTAATAAACCCATTTTTTCCCGTCCCCGTAGTAATTTCGGGAAGTCCTTTCTTAGTGCTTCCCCTACGCTCCCCAAGGAACCTGCATGCCAAATTTCAGCTCTCTACGATGATCGCCGCGACTACGTACGCGCCTTAAAATGTAAAAAAACCATTTTTTCCCGTTCCCGTGGGAATTTCGGGAAGTCATTTCTTAGTGCTCCCCTACGCTCCTCAAGGAACCTGCATGCCAATTTTCAGATCTCTACGATTTTCCCGCGACTTCGTACGCGCCTAAACATTAAAATGTAATAAACCCATTTTTTCCCGTCCCCGTAGGATATTCGGGAAGTCCTTTCTTAGTGCTCCCCTACGCTCCCCAAGGAACCTGCATGCTAAATTTCAGCTCTCTACGATGATCCCCGCGACTACGTACGCGCCTTAAAATGTAATAAACCCATTTTTTCCCGTCCCCGTAGTAATTTCGGGAAGTCCTTTCTTAGTGCTTCCCCTACGCTCCCCAAGGAACCTGCATGCCAAATTTCAGCTCTCTACGATGATCCCCGCGACTACGTACGCGCCTTAAAATGTAAAAAAAAAACATTTTTTTCTGTTCCCGTGGTAATTTCGGGAAATCCTTTCTTAGTGCTCCCCTACGCTCCCCAAGGAACCTGCATGCCAAATTTCAGCTCTCTACGATGATCGCCGCGACTACGTACGCGCCTTGAAATGTAAAAAAACCATTTTTTCCCGTTCCCGTGGGAATTTCGGGAAGTCATTTCTTAGTGCTCCCCTACGCTCCCCAAGGAATCTGCATGCTAAATTTCAGATCTCTACGATGTTTCCCGCGACTTGTACGCGCCTAAACATTAAAATGTAAAAATCCCTTTTTTTCCCGTTCCCGTAGGAATTTTGGGAAATCCTTTCTTAGTGCTCCCCTACGCTTCCCAAGGAACCTGCATGCCAAATTTCAGCTCTCTACGACCAGTAGTTTCGGCTCTGCGTTGATATGTCAGTCAGTCAGTTTCTTCTTTTATATATTTAGATTTTAAGTGAGCCTTTTAACGGAACATGGAAGTACCATGGAAGCTTACAACCCTTACGAATTTTGAAAAAATCCTTCTTTAGTTGATGCATAATGCTACGTCATTAAAGGAATACGTGAGAAAATTTCAAGTTTCTAGCTCTAAGGGTTTGGCCTGTGCGTTTATTTAAAACTTTTATCCCCTATTTTTCCCTCTTAGGTGTTCAATTTTAGAAAACGCTGAAGTACGTCACTCATTATTTTTGCCGCACTCAATTCATACGAAATGTCATGCAAGTATGTTGAAGAAATAAAAAGTTTAATACAAAATTTCATCCCCTATTTTACCCTCTTGGGGTTTGAATTTTGAAAAATCCTTTCTTAGTGAAGCTTACGTTATAAGAGGAATACGTGTGCTAAATTTTATGTTTGTGGCCCGAAGGGTTTGACCTGTGCGTTTATTTAAATCTTTCATCCCCTATTTTACCCTCTTAAGGGTTGAATTTTAGAAAACTCTTGCAATACGTTACTCATTATTTCTGCCGCACTCAATTCGTATGAAATTTCATGCAAATATGTCCAAGGAATAAAAAGTTTTATGAAAACTTTCATCCCCTATTTCACCCTTTTGGGGGTTGAATTTTGAAAATTGCTCCTTGGTGGATGCCAACATCATAAGAGGAATACGTGTGCGAAATTTCAAGTTTCTAGCCTTAACGCTAACCTTTGCGTTTATTTAAAACTTTCACCCCCTATTTCACCTTCTTGGGGGTTGAATTTTGAAAAATCCTTTTTTGGTGGATGCCAACGTCATAAGAGGAATACGTGTGAGAAATTTCAAGTTTGTAGCGCTAAGGGTCTGGCCTTTGCGTATATCTACAACTTTCATCCCTTAATTCACACCCTTGGGGGTTACATTTTGAAAATTTCTTCCTTGGTGGATGCCAACGTCGTAAGAGGAATACGTGTGCGAAATTTCAAGTTTGTAGCCCTAAGGGTCTGGCCTTTGCGTTTATCTAAAACTTTCACCCCCTAATTCACACCCTTGGGGGTTGAATTTTGGAAAATTCCTTCCTTGGTGGATGCCAACTTCATAAGAGGAATACGTGTGCGAAATTTCGAGTTTGTAGCCCTAAGGGTCTGGCCTTTGTGTTTATCTAAAACTTTCACCCCTTCATTCACACCCTTGGGGGTTGAATTGAGAAAATTCCTTCCTTGGTGAATGCCAACGTCATAAGAGGAATACGTGTGCGAAATTTCAAGTTTATAGCCTTAAGGCCAACCTTTGCGTTTATTTAAAACTGTCACCCCCTATTTCACCCCCTTGGGAGTTGAATTTTGAAAAATCCTTCCTTAGTGGATGCTTACGTCATAAGAGGAATACGTGTACCAAATTTTAAGTTTGTAGCCCTAAGGGTTTGGCCTGTGCGTTTATTTAAATCTTTCATCCCCTATTTTACCCGCTTAAGGGTTGAATTTTAGAAAACTTTGAAATACGTTACTCATTATTTTTGCCGCACTCAATTCGTATGAAATTTCATGCAAATATGTCCAAGGAATAAAAAGTTTTATGAAAACTTTCATCCCTTATTTCACCCCCTTGGGGGTTGAATTTTGAAAATTCCTTCCTTGGTGGATGCCAACGTCGTAAGAGGAATACGTGTCCGAAATTTCGAGTTTGTAGCCCTAGGGGTGTGGCCTTTGAGTTTATCTAAAACTTTCACCCCCTAATTCACCCCCTTGGGGGTTGAATTTTGAAAAATCCTTCCTTAGTGGATGCCTACGTCATAAGAGGAATACGTGTGCGAAATTTCAAGTTTCTAGCTTTACGGGTTTGGCCTGGGCGTTTATACATCAGTCAGTCACCTTTGCCTTTTATATATACAGATAAGGAAAAATTATTATCTAGAAATCAGTTAAAATGATTTATGGCTTAGATCATTGACATTTTTTTTTTCTATTTACTTTCATCTTCATCACAGCAGAGTTGATTTAACATTCTATATGATAACAAACAAATCATATTTAGATAGTGAATCTTTACAAATTCTAATGCTAATAGGGTGAGGCGTTTTAACACGAAAGTCAACTTGAAAAAAACTCCAACGTACGGAACCATCTGAAGTTATCATCTGTACCTATTTCGCGCCGCGCCGCCGTCATATATCACCCAGTGATCATCGCGTTTTTAATAAAAGCCAGCCGTGCGTTCGCGCACCTACCGCTCCGTTTCGGCGGCGACATCGCTAATTATAAAATATGCTGATAAAAATACATGGTAGCTTGTAACACAAATATTTTAGAATGTTTTTTCTATGGTAAAACACAGCAACACAGAATATTCTTTTTTCTTCGATTCTAATGAGAAAACGTGAAATTGTACTTAGAAAAGTTGATCAGATTTTTCAGTTTATTTTGGCTTCGTTAAAGACCACTAAAATTAATAAACACATCCAAATGAATGGACCTAGAGTGACTCTGAGAACCGCCATGAAATCATTTTGACCATACACAAAAACCTCTCGTGGCCCATTGTAATCGGTTTCCCATAACCTGGACGATTTTGTTTGGATTTCTTCATCTACAAATTATCGTAATTACAAACCACTTGAAACCTCTCCGACTCTGTCCAAATATCCGTTGGGGTCCGTTACGGCAGCCTAAAGAAATCTATCGATACCGCGCCCCATGTCTTTACTACCCCTGACTACAAAAACCACCCAAAAACCTACCCTAACATGACCGAGAAAACGTTCATTTCACAAACTCGTTCAAGGGTCGAGTATCTCGCAAGGAAATCGTCAATAAACAATAAGTTTATTTTAAATTAATGCTCCACATCTTAGTTGTTGTTCTGTCTGTGCTATAACTACACAGGATGTTTGATTAAACTCATTATCTTTAATGTATTTACTTTAGCGTAATTACGCCGTGTTCAGTAATTATAAATTAAAATCATAACGTGTTGCTGTTTTCCTTCACTAGTAGTTTTCATTCATGAATGACAAATGAGCTATTGATTTTTCTTATAGGTATTTCCTCAACAACTGAGAAATATTAATTAAAGTTGGTGAAATAATTTTCTTGTAGGTATGCCTAAGTATTTCATCTCATAAATACGACGAAACAATTTAAATCTTAGAACAGCCTATATATCAAAACAAAACATTCTCTCTTGATAGGACCCTTGAAAGAATAAAGGTATCCGGACATTAGTAAAGGTAAGTCAGAGGCCGGGAATCAAACCCGTGATTGTTTTCCACCCCAAACCGTTTGTAAGGGACAAAAGATGGCCCGATAAAAATCATACATGGCCAAAGTGGCTTTGTTATTCAGTAACTTGAAAAAATAATGCTTTTGCTTATTAATTGCATAGTTTCTGGACGTCTCAGAAATGAATCGAGAAAGTTTAAAATTATGATTGCATGAAAAATAAATTAACAATTTACGCATGTGAATAAAGTTATACTTAGTAGCGTAGTGATATCGAAATCATCTAACTTTTTTTATCACCTAATTGAGACATCAAAGTTCAGTGTTATGGTTTAAACTTTAACATGAACCCTTTTTGGCGCATCATACCAAAATAATTCGTAACACTGCAGGCAAATTGACTTTATGCATAAAAAAATTGGCATCGTCACCCCGTGTCCCACACTGCAGTCAATTTATAAAAAACTGCACAATCAAAATATGACACGCGGGGGGTCACGCCTCGCCATCACCCTTTTAACCCTTTGTACTTTTTTTTGCACAAAATTGCGTTTTTTACTCATTTTTAGCGCGCCGATGGATTTCGCACGGTTCGTTATGAGCCGACACGGTGATTTGAATGCACCGTTAATTTTGGTTTCCGAACCCTTTGCTGCCACAATGACTATCTCGCAGGGATACCTGTCTTTATAGAAGACCCTTTCGTTGACCTCTTGACATTGTTTTTTTTTACGTAACATGTGATTCTGCGAGAAAGATAGCTAATCAGCCGCAATTGTTGCCTTGAGAAGGGTTATCTTAAATTCTTAACGAGATAACTTTATTGGATTTCGGTTTCGGTAAAACATTTATCAATTTTGTAGGAAAGAGATTCTCTGAAAATGTAAGCGCGAGTATCTTAACTGCTATTACTACCATAACTACCATCTACAAGCAATACCAAGCATATGTGTGACAGGACAGGAAAAAAAATTCTATGAAAGTTATTGACCAATTATGACAAAATGATGCAACTGGCTAATGTAAGTTTTAATTGTATCGCATGGAGGAAGGAAAGAATTTTAAGATTTCCTGCGACCACTTTTCGTATATAATTTACAAAATAATAATGATGCTCTTTATTATTGAACATGAACATAGGCACCCCCCAGCCAGACAATTCCAGTAACTAAAACTCATATTTAATGTACTTGTATCTTGACGATATTTTGTCATTTTATTACAATGAACACTAAAATAATTACAAGAATCGAAATTTTATCAAGAAGTGGCCATTGAAATCACAGCCGACGTCTCGCTCTCACACAATTTAAGATGAAATCTCACGCAGCTCCGCGTTTTGTCCGAATGTTCTATTAGAACTTTTGACTTCGTAATAACATACCTAACAAGGTACATTTGTAAGCACACCTGCTGAGTCCCTTAGGTGTCCTTGGTCGGATTCAATAATCAGACATACCTTTACCTTTAGAGTTACTCGGAACTCAACTTTGTGGTTCGTAGCGGAAGGTTATGATTTAGTTGATTGCTCTGTAATAGAATGCGTAGCCACAGGGCGTATCTGTTTTGTCAAGTAAGTCATGTGAATAATTCCTCACAAATCCTTTTAGTGATTATCATTTCTGTTGTGAGGGGATTTGACAATGGCCAGAATATAATAAAGTCGTAAGTATGTATATACTTACGTATGTACTAGCGCCGATTTGCAACGGAAGAATTTTTGTTTGACAGTTGCAGATTTTATTGTTAAAAAATATTGAAAAATCTTACTTTAATACTACAATACTAAAATAAAATAGGTTTCTCCATTTACATACAGTTTTTAAAAGCAACAGAAAAATAAACGACTTCAAAAATAAGGAGGCGAATTCATTCCTTTGTGTAGAGCCCTCTACGTCCATCCGCCTACGCGCTACGCCGTAGCCGTAGACACAGATCGATTTGCGGTTACAAGTGACAAAGTTTTTCAAGATGGCGCAGAGGGGGTCGGGGGTGGGGGATGCTCATATTTTTTACTGTCGGGGTGAGCATTGAAGCCGATCGCGACACTGCTCTCCACTCACTCGGCCTCTTAAAAGCTTGTGTGTGTCTGTGTTGGTCTGATATGTATTTTATGGGCATGTGTGCATTGGGCTTCTTCTTTTATGTAACTTGAGTTTATATGTGGAAACTGACGACTCACAATGGCATCGGATCACATCACAGTTTCAAAGACAATTAATCATAGGTACATGAACCAAAAATTCCGAATTGAATTACACGACAGATTATTGTGAAACTGTGCGTAATTTATTGCATAAGATTTCATTCGGTTAAATATAATACCTCTCTAATGAGTTTCTGGGATTTTTCCGGGATTTCCCGGGATTTCCGGGATAATAGGTAGCCAATAGCTTATTGCAGGTAAGTCAAACTATCTGTTTGCCACATGTAAATTGGTTGAGCCGTTTTAACGTGATTGAGCAACAAACATCTAAACATCCGAACACACGAACTTTCAGCTTTATTATATTCGTGAGATAAGATTACATGATTCCAATCGTCAAGATTTAACATAAGTACAGCACGACACAACTTAGAAGGCGAGTGACGAAGCACTTAAGCCGATGACGCAGAGTCTGTTTTTGCTTAATCCACGCGCCTTCTAAGTTGTGTAAACCTGTATAAGTTTACATAAGGCATCGCCATCCAAATAGAGTAAAATTGTATTTATCTTCATAGCCCAACATTCCCCCTAAATTAGGGTCAATCATCAGTTATGTACCGGTTAATAAGCTGGAGTCAACACGTATCTACGGCCCGTCTGCAGGCGCCGCGGGCCATAGAGGGGCGCTACTGGCTTTTTCACTAACTGCTTAATATAATAACTCGATTTTTGAATAATAGTACATTATTGCAGAGGCCGCCAAGTAGCGCATTGCCGGACGAGTCAGTTAGAAGGCTGAGCGAAGCGAAGCCTTCTATTAGTACGAGTCCGGCAATCGCAATTGCGGCCGAGGTATATATAATGCTTTTCTCAAACAGCGAGGAAATACGTAAGGTCAGTCGGGGCAAGTGCGCCAGGATGGGGTAAGTGCGCCTAATATAAATATATTAAAACCTATAAATATTACTCAACTAGTAGTTGGCTGTTTACAAGGCAATAGGGGCGAAATAAATTTAGGCGCACTTACCCCACATCAGTATTTACTACTTCCATGATCGTGGATGATTTGGCCATGGAAGTTGTACTTATTACCTCCATGGATTTGTCAGTTTCGGGGCAAGTGCGCCAGGATGGGGTAAGTGCGCCTAACATAAATATATCGACACCTATAAATATTACTCAACTAGTAGTTGGCTGTTTACAAGGCATAGGGGCGAAATAAATTTAGGCGCACTTACCCCACATCAGTATTTACTACTTCCATGATCGTGGATGATTTGGCCATGGAAGTTGTACATATTACCTCCATGGATTTGTCAGTTTCTAGAGGAGTCTCAAATAGCAAGCGAATTAAAAAAAAAACACACACACGACAATAATGTTTTTGCTGGCCAAGGCCGGCAATGGACAGCCTCGCGTCTTCTTTTTTTGAAAGTAACACGAACATTTCCGAGCATGTTTGAGAAAATAATATACCCGACTGCAAACAATTTTTTTGTAATCCGTTCATAAAACCCTTTATTTTGATACCCCACTCGAAAGGCTTGGACAAAAAAAATTTTGGAAACGGTTAAAATGCCTCCATTTTGTTTTTTTGCAATTTTGATATACCCAGTGTCACTCTCACAATTAAGACGAATCTAACGACACCTTACGTGCTAAAGTCCATCAAGCCATTTAGGCTACAGAGCGTGCCAAAGATATATACACATATACCTACTTACATACATACACTCGTAAAACATAACCCCCCTTCTAGTGCAGTCGGGTAAAAAGATGTCAGACTCTTTTATTGAACATAGGCAAAGGCGATTATTAGCCTAAATGGTTTTAACTACCACCTCTCATGCGGTAGAGGTTTCAAATCTGGCTCAGACCAATTAATTACAGTGTTTGACTACTGCATTGATTACGAGAAAGCTAGTTTTTAGTTTGGGGAAAAATCTAAATATTTTGATTCCTCTGTAAATATACTTAAGCAAACGTAACAGATAGCTTCTACCACCTACCACTGAATTTTTTAATGAAAACTGAACTTTTTAAGTGAAATTGATGATAATGATGATGAAGGGAAACTTACAAGGATACAACAATTGATTGTTATAGCACCCATTGTAACTTTCTACGTGGTAAAGGAGTTGCGCATTATTATTTTCGATGACTGCGAAAAGATTACGTTTACAATATTTTTCTTATTTGACAATGTACTTTAATTAAAATCCATACTAATATTATAACTGCGAAAGTAACTCCGTCTGTTACCTCTTCACACTCAAGCAGCTGGACTGATTTAAATTAAATTTGGTTTGGAGGTAGATGGAGTCCCAGGGACGGGCAAAGGTTACTTTTTATCCCGGAAAAACGCATAGTTCCAAATTCGCGAAAAGTCGCGGGCATAAGCTATACATATAAAGAATGAAAAACAATGAACTTATTAAATACCACAATGGAATTAAATTAAAAGAGAATTCGAATTATGTACATTCAAATATCCCTTTTTCGCTGTGAAACCAACGTTCGCTTTCAATAACACGGAGTCTAGCGTCTGAAATTCTTTTGCAAACATTGTAATTTGAAATTGCGGGCTCAAAAAGTCAGCTCCGACTCGCTGCGTGTCTGGCTTGTGTACACAAGAGCCGAGTAGCAAATTAATTTCGTATAGCCCGCGGCCGCGGCCCAGACACGTGCACTGGCTTATTGATAATGTAACTAGATCATAAATAGCCGCTAGCTAGAGTACCTACATGGGAAAAAACAAAATACAGGTTTGAAATATAACAGTTGAAAGAAAACCTCGGTTTTGCCTCTGGCCACTTGGCAGACAACTTAGCATAGGTAAGCAAATGAAAAACCTCGATATAAGAAAATTAAGGCCACCCACATACAGTCGGAATTCCGATTTGCATATAGCAGTAATTTTCCGTTCGAAGTTCCGAATGGCATGTACGTGGTAGGTCTACATTTTATATGGAGGGTATGCGCTCGAAATTTGGAACTGTAATTCCGATTGGATTCGGATTCGGATTGTATGTGGCTGGCTTAAGGATTCTCGAAGTAGGTACTTTTGCTTGAAGACTAAAAAAAACGACCTCATTCCTATAAAAAAGGGGAACAGTCGAGAAAGAAGAAATACTTGAAATATAAGCGCGGCAGGATCTAAGGCGATGTTAAATGCGGAAAAAATCATTATCTGTTATTACCGTATCCGCATGATAAAAATATACAATAATATGATATCACAATATTTATGATATTTTCCTTACACAATATGGTGTCGGTTGTCAACCAATGTATGAACTCAACGAACGCCTCTAATACGACTTTTCAGCCCAAACTCCCGATAAATTTAACAGAATAATAAGTGCACAGGCAACATAGCAGAACATAAGGGACATCAGATCTTTTCCCTATCGCTCAGCGACAAAGGGGTTTTAAAACAAAAAGAACAAAAGCGCGAAACAATGGTCGGATACGCACAGTTTAATGCGCGAGTTGTGCACCCATTATGCTGGAATATGGGAAGAACGCTGGGATCAAATCATTGTACCTAATTGAAGCGGTTTTTTTTTACAATTTATTATTTCATTTTGTGTACTCCTCGCTTTACATTACACGAGGGCTCTTTAGACTATGTTCACAGACAACTTATTTAAGATAGTAAAAACGTTGTTATTGTACCATGTAGTATGTACCTATGCGTATCATGTTTTTGGCAGTTATATGAATATAGAGAAAATAAGGTAAGATTAGATTAGAATTGTGTAGGTACTGATAATAAGTTTATCTACGAGTCATGTCACATTCATACTAATATTATAAATGTAAAAGAAACTCTCTTCACTTCCTAAACAGCTGAGTCGATTTAGATCAAATTGGGTGTAAGGACGTAGAAGAGTTTTATCCCGCATTACATCCCTTAGGGAGTGAAAAGGGGGATGGAGTTTAGCATGAGATTCCACACATACGCACTAGGTATTTAGCGGGCTTAAGCTAGTTAAAAAATACACAACACGATTACTTCATGTAATTATTTACGCTGTTATAATAACTTCTATGTCCAGCATTGGACGTCTATCGGCTGATATGATGATGATGAATAACCTTTTTATCCATATGTTATGTCTTTGTACGAAAAATCAACTTGCAATTTAGACAAAATTACCAGCATATTAATCGGGTTATTACAATAAAATTGATAAGTAAAGTAAATAATGGTGAAATTAGGTGCGCGGTGGCACGCGACCGCCGGAGGCTGCATCGTATGGTGGATATCTAAACATGCGGATCCTATTAAATCTGAAATAGCTATCCAATCAGTGAGCGCACGCTTCGCTGCGTTTATGCGTCGTTACGCCGTAATGTTCTCTTACACCCGTAGGTACATAAAGTTACCTACATACCGCGTTTACTTGTTTCAAGTGGTAAAATCTAAGCTCCACCAAATACCAAAGTCCAAATATAAAGTCTTCCTATTGAGCTAAATTGCGTAAGTTTCATGAAAAAAACCTATTTACTATAATTCCATGGAAAATGTTTTTTAGGTGAGTAAGATGAGGTTAGGAATTATTTTAACAAAAAGACGGTAAATGGCCTTCTAACTAAATCTATAAATAAATCCATTAGTACTCGAAACATAATATATAAGAACTACACTTCCAAGTAATCTTACATAACATGTGAAAGGAACCCGGAAATATTCCCGTCGTCTCCCTCGCAGGGTTGTCAAAACGGAGCGCCCCACGAATTGATAAAATAGCTGCTGCACAAATACCCGCCAAAACGGCAGAAAACTCCACAAAAGGCAAAAAAGTACTCGACCACTCTCAGCCTAAACGCTTTAACTATGTCCCAACCCCATACTTCAGGATTGCTCACTCCACTTGTCTCCAAAAACCCGTGAATATTTCATAGGATTCTAAGCCCAATAACGGGGGAGGAAGAGTTAGCTTACCTTGGGGTGGTCGAGATAATGATGGCACTTCAGCCGATGCTTTTGGTATTACTTCTAATTGGTGGTCCTCATGTAAAACTGTTGCACGCGCCACCCCTATATTTGAACATAGCACAATAGGCAATATTTGTATATAATGGAAACTATATAAATGTATTAGGTACGTGATGAAACAGTTTCAATGATAAAGTTTAACGCACTGCGAAATACTCATGAGTATTATTTCATTTTACGAAACAAATACATACTTACACGAGCTCATCTTTGAATAGATATCAATATGTAACATTAATTACACAGACATGTACCTATGTACATGGTACAATCCAGATAATCTTCTAGTAGCAGCTGTAAACTACAGCTGATAATAATAATATGTATGCAACTGTAAATAATTAGGTCTTAAAACACTCGTGCGATATTATTATGAAACTCGCCTGACGGCTCGTTTCATAAAACCCCACTCGTGTTTTAAGGACCTTTATTATGTAACAGTTATATAAACTACTATTTTCTCTTCTAACAACGACTTAGATCATAGATGTGCACTGTCAACGGTACAATACTTATTCCAGCATGTAATCACTAATGTACGTAATTCTCATGGAAGTTTTACCTACTTACATCTTTTTAACATTTCTTTAGAATTGTAAGCAACAAACAATAGGTCGTGTAACCTTAATTATTAGAACAGAAACTTACGAGTGGCAATAAAGAGTGAGACATCGGCTTTTAATTAGGGTCCGCGACGAATGCCACCCGAGCGAGAGGTCCGAGGAGGCGCATATTAGCAAACTCTGTTAGGGCTCCCACACTCGAACGACTGAGCGTTTGTGTTACTTATTATTACGCGAGGATGAAAAGCGGATTATACTTTTACCCGACTGCGCCAGAAGGAGGGTTATGTTTTTCGAGTGTATGTATGCATGTATGTATATTTCTTTGGCACGCTCTGTAGCCTACATGGCTGGATGGATTTTAGCTTGCGAGGTGTCGTTAGATTCGTTGTAATCGTGAGAGTGACACTGGGTATATCAAAATTGCAAAAACAAAGTGGCTGACTTTTGGAGGCATTTGAAACGTTTCCAATTTTTTTTTGTCATAGCCTATCGAGTGGGGTATCAAAATTAAGGGCTGAATGAATGGATCACAAATATATATATATATCATATATGTGAAATCAAAAGTTTGTGTGCAGTCGGGTTTTATATTTTTGTAAAAATTGAGTTATTGAGTTTTATATTAGTATAAGAGTAGATTATGAAGATTGAATTTATTTTTATGGTTTTGTGATAGACACGGTAAATGAAAGCGAATATGGCAATAGCAGGTAAGGATTATGTTTTAATATACACACATTATATGTATAATATAATTTATTAAAATATCAGTAACCCAAGAAAGGCCAGCTGATTAACGTATCAGAACAATCGATATCTAATACTACTACTTCAGCCTCACCTCATCCCACTGCTGGGCACTGGCCTCCTCTCATCACGAGATAGTTTCGGCTATAATCCCCACGCGGGCCCAGTGCGGATTGGGGACTTCACACACATATTTGAATTACTTCGCAGATGCGTGCTGGTTTCCTTACGATGTTAACATTCACAGAAAAACTCTCAAAATTCAAATTGAATTTCGCACATAAGTAAACTTAGAGGTGCGAGCCGAAATCGGACCCTTGACCCTGACAATCGATATCGATTTGAGATAAAATGTTTTCCAATTACAGGACATCTGATAAAGGTCCTATAATAGAGCGAGATAACGATAAGTCTACAGATTGTCTAAAAGACTCGACAGCTTTACGAATCGTGGTAACGTTACGCTAAAGTTAACGATTAAATTCTCAACAAGAGCAAACTAATTTTAGCAATTAAAACCAGTTTTGAGAAACCTTTTGTCATAAAGCGTCGACAATTATAATCATAAAAATCACAACTGGTCGAATGCCGTTAGATAATTAATAATTATCTCAATGCAAAAACCATTGTACCTACAAAGATAATCCTTTATAAATGACGGATTTTACTCAATCAATGTAGGTTATGAAAAATTGCGTGATTAACGTTACCATTTGGCGTCTTATTTACCATGGTTAATGGTAATTTATTATATTTATATTTTTACTGTATGGAAAAAAGCGGCTTTGATACTTAAATTCTGTTGAATGCAGTTCCTTAAAAACAGAATTAATCATTTGAGGATACAGATGAGTAAGGCTCACAAAAAATATACCACACACATGGGAAATTGTAACGCGCGACGGTACAAGTCGATGTAAGTAATGTTGTGAGCTTCATTCACCCGTACTCAAGATTGAGTAGAAAATTGAAGAATAGAAAAGGATTCCTTTGCTAAAAAAATGTTCTAAGATCAATCGCAGAGTCGCTCGCTCGCATTCAACCTTAGGCAAAAAGAAGCGACTTATAGGTGAACGTGATTAGGTGAATATAGTTTGAAGAAGATAAAAGGAAGACCCTGGTAAATAAATAAAAACCGGCCAAGAAGCGAGTTAAACACGCGTGGAGAGGGTTACGAGCCTTGATTATTTTCAATGACGTCATTTTCAAACCGTTTCACAGGATAAGCTATTTTATATGATAGATTTCAAATACCATGGACTTCTTAATAATTTTCCTATAATCTATAGGTCAATAACTATCCTCCGTATTTTTTCCAAAATTTTAGGTCCAGTGGTGTCGGAGATAAGGGGGGAAATGGTAATTTTTCGCCTATTTTCTTAAATAACTCGATAAGTATTGACCAAAAAAGAAATAATAAAAATATATTTGAGATCCTCATAAGAAGTACTTTCATTTGATATGTCACAGGATATATTTTAAAAAACTTCATTAATATTTTTTTCAAATTTAGCCCCCAAAAATAGGGTCATGTTTAAAATTTATTTATTTTCGTTACACGTCCGTCTTTAGGTCACAAACTTACATATACGTACCAAATTTCAACTTAATCGGTCCAGTAGTTTCAGAGAAAATCGACTGTGACAGACACACGAGTGATCCTATAAAGGTTCCGTTTTTACCTCTTGAGGTTCGGAACCTTAAAAATGGTCTTAGATCAATCGCAGAGTCGCTCGCTCGCACTCAGCCTTAGCAGAGAGGAGCCCAGTTTATCGGCGAGCGTGCCTCGCGCCGCATTCCGCGGGCCGCGAGCGACCCAACACCGCACTTTACGAGCCGCATTAATGACAAACGGTAACGACCGGGAAGAGAATCGATTCAGAACCGATTTTACTATCGACTCGCTATGGAATGTTTGCTTTGACGGTTTGCTTTGGATCATTTTTAATTCGGAATCGTCTTTCAGCGTACACTAACAGTACGTTTAGCATCGGCGCCTTCCGGACCACTATCGTACCTAATCTAGTTCTCTCCTATAATCTTTGACCTATAATAAGTAATAACATATGGACGAACAGTGCCTAACAGAATATATCAAAATATATGGAGCAAACTGACATTATAAAATACGTTCCAATATGATAATAACGCCTCTTTATAACGAAGGCCAAACGGGTGCCTGAGCTGTTCGGGCACCAGTTTTGACGGGGCCATTTTTCTTCAGGTGATTGTGAATCCTTACTTATAATAGATCAATGTCTTTGATGAATTTTGCCTTCCAATGCCGTCTCACCAGTTTCAACTGTTTTATATATGGCTTTCGACAAAACTCTGCCTTTTTTTTTGCCTCAACAAGTAGGTGCTCATTTAAGTGAGGAGTTCAGCAGTGGACTTCATTTGGCTGAAATTATTATGAAGTACCTACACATTTAGCAAAATGTTATAAAAGCTTAATCCAATCATACGTACTTACATTAAATGTTGGTTTTTCTATATTATACAGATAAACACAAACACTCTCTTATTGTTTTTCAACCTTAAAAAACTGTAGCGACGGCTCAAATCACCTATCGGGAGATAATGTAGATATCTAGAATGATTGCCGTAAGCAACAAGCGTGGATATCGTAATAGATAACATCGAGGTATTATGGTCATGGATGTAAGTCAGTTTTTATGGTGTCGTTGATAAACGAGCTCACTGGCCACCTGATGGCTGAATCGTTCAAGTTTGAGTCTAATGCGTTGCCAACCCTGGGGACAATGATTGAATGCCTCTGATATGTAGGTATGCTGGTAATTTCTCTTAACCTCTTCAAATTGAATTTCGCACACAAGTAAACTTAAAGGTGCGATTCGGCATCGAACCCCCAACCCTCTGCATGAGAGGGCGGTAGGTCAAACCACTAGGCCACCACGGCTCCACTTTTTTCGGTGAAGGAAAAGCATCGTGAGGACAGTACGAGGACTGCTGTTTGGCGGCAGGTTACCGGGTGGTGTAACGGTGGATGGTGGATGTAAAAGGTCTTAATATTTTTTATAACTTACAACTATTTTCCATAGGTAATGATAAACTACTCGGTCTTTCATCTGTCGTGATGATTTCACAGTGTATTCTTATAAAATTATACATATTCAGGTAAACATTTTTGGTAGGTAAGGTAAGGTACGGAGATAATAATCAATCTATCTTCGTTATGCTTGAAATTCTAGTATTTCATACCGTCATTCTCGTGTCATGACACCCCTTATCTGTTGAAAGGAATAAATGTACGTATCTGTTATGGAGATTTGACGTCACACGATGGAAAAAAACTGCGCATTATGGGTTATCGTAATTAAGTTCTTTGGGTTTGAATCACAGTTTTAACGACTAACCAGTATGTGTAACAATCATTACCTAAATATAAATAACACTCCTATTTTTTAACAAATCTATCAAAATTATAACAAGAAAATGGAAAATTCACCGTCATGTAAAATCGATATACATTTACTACACATAAATGACCAAGGGTAAGTTGCATCACACATTTGAAAGTCCGGTCAAGGTTGCCATTGAGCGGTCTATTCTATACCTAGAGAAATGTCACGTCTCTATGCTAGCATTTGAACACACTATAGATGCGGACTTACCTCAAATTTCACAGTGTGGTGTGTGTCATTTTTCTTGAAACTGGAACACTTTTTGGGCAACACTATACAAATCATACCCAGTGACAGTCCACCACGGACAGAAACTCACTTCACAGTAATGGGCCAAACGAATTACATCTGCCTTCGTATGAAACGACATAACCAATATGGGATATGAATTAAGCAATTATACGCTCTGCATCAACGATGTAAGTTCGTCCCTGCGCACCTTACTAGATGTGTCGTACTATATCTTATTGATACGGATAAGCCATATGATAATACAATAGCATTTTGGCTAGATCTGTTGGAAATGTAGCTGTAAATTTATATAACATTCGATGAGTCGGACTAAGACGGAAGTAAACCTTGTCTTTAGAACAAAGTCTAATTTGGTTAGCTAGCTTTATTATTAGAATCTTAGGTTATAAAAACTAGGCTAGGGCTATAGGAAATGTTCTTTGTGAAATATATGAAAATGTTCAGATTAAACTGGCACTACAGTGAATTGTACCTATTTTCCAAGTATTTTGTTACTATAGAACGCCGCCTAAAATATAAACACCAGCAGATCTACATTCACAAGTGCATAATATAGCCAATCTTTTTCGATGACAATAAAAACGATATAACTACTTATGTACATTGTACACTTAGGTAACAGGGTAGTTCCAACATTCAGGCATAATGTACTTATATGACGTAGCTTTTTCCCGCGACTTTGTCGACGTGGAATTAGATTATAGCGTTCTCGGGGGATTTGCCGCAGTACCAAGTAGCCAATGTTCTTTCACGGAACTCAAATTATCTCCATACCATATTTTATTTAAATAAGTCCAACGATTTAAGCTTGAAGGGGTAACAGACAGACATACAGAGTTACTTTCGTATTTATGACATTATTATGGTATGGAAGTAATGGTTTGTAAATATGTAAGTACCTGCTCCGTCATCATTAATCGCTGAGGGCACGCCGTCGTCTTCGGCACCTGAAACAAAAGGTAAACATGAAAGTTTCTTTATAAGAGAGATTAAACAAAAAAAAATGGTCCTTTTATCGCCTGTTGACGAAGTGTTTGGAAAATTGTGCATCGGAATATTAATAATCTGCCGAACGGCGTTCAACGATCTATATATTCTCGTATTTGATCAAGTAAAAAAGTATAATTAAGTATATAAAATGAGCATTTTAAAGTATAATTAAGTATATAAAATGATCATTTTATATACTTAATTATACTTTTTTCGCCAAAATGAAGTATTTGAGTGGCATTTTAAACTTCATCCTTATAATGTAAGTACATGTACTAAGACTCTGGTACAATTCACTCACAATAACCTAAAGCGTCTGTCTATCAAAAAGTTTGGTGACCAGACGAGAAACTTCTCGAATGGCGTCGACGTACCTATCGGTAGGGCCGCTGTCGGTAGGGCTCCAACGAGATGGAGCGCCCACTTGGTGAAAGTCGCGTGAATCCATTGGATGCTTTTGGTCCAATCTGAGTGCAGAACCTTGTGGGCTTATCTCAATCAAATGGTGTAAATCTTTTGTTTGCAAATTATGACTTTAGTTGGATGTTCCTTCCCTTTTTTTATAACCGACTGCGCCAGGAGGAGGATTATGTTTTTCGCGTGTATATTTGTGTGTATTAATAATATATTTCTTCAGCACGCTCTGTAGCCTAAACGGTTCGATGGATTTTTGCTTGTGAGGTATCATTAAATTCGTCTTGATTGTAAGAGTTACACACGGTATATCAAGAGTGTGTGCTGGCGAGTTTTTTTTTATTTTTCCAAAAATCTACTGATTTTACACACAGGTTTCTTTCGACGTAACTTGCTATACAAAACAACAGACTACGATGACGTGCAGTGTCTAGTCTCGTCAGGCGATGAGCTGGCACCGACCAGCACAGCCCTGGGTATTACCGCTAATTGTGCAGTATTACGTTAACGCATTCCACCCCTGTAGGTCTAGTGTATTTTTTACACCAAAAATGCAAAACGATGTCACGAAGTTATTCGAGTAAACTATTCACGATCAGTTTAGTTTTAACACGCGAGTGTAAGCTTCAACTTCGGGCTCGGTTTGTTTTTACCTCTTCTCACATGAGTGTAAATCTTTATTTGCGCTAAACGCATCGAACGCGTTTTAGTTTATTCATCATTTTTGTATGAGAACACAAACAGCACCCCTAGCGGCAAAACATGGGAGTCAATTCAGCGAGTGACATTTACTTTACGAAAACGGATGTGAATTCGTTTACACGTTTTCTGACTAACTGCGAGTGTAAGCTCGTATTTGACAGTTTGAAAAGTAAATTAAACGAAACGCAAGAAGTAAAGTTACTCACCCGACTTTATCACGTGAGAAGGTGAGAACTTAGGTTTTCGAACCTGTCGAATCCAAATTTACTTCAAAATTTTAGATTTTTTAAGTGAAATAAATGATATATGTATGTCGTCTATGTCTTAATATGCTTGTATTGTGTTCTTGAGATAATTTTTACTAAGTATGTTATTTATTTAAGCTTCTTCGCATACGTATAAGTGTGTCTTTCTTTTTTAATGTTGAGATACTCCACGTTTGTGACGAATATACCTATAACTATGTACTTCGATTTGGTTTAACAAAAAACTAAATTACATAAATTACTCCGGGTTGCCTAGAAATTTTAGAAAATGTAGGTAACTTGGCAACACTTATGGCCATTTTGACAATTTTGACAGAAAAAACCTGAAGAAACGCAAACGCGATCGAGACGTTTTAACTCACTGCCTTCCGTCACATATTTGACATTGTCATGATTGACGTTTACCAAGCCTCCTCAAATTTGATATTAATGATAATTTAAATGTTTATTATTGAATAATTGCCGGCCTGAGGCCAATATTTTGATAATGGCGAAGTGTCCAAGACAGAAACCCTCAATTTTATAGTGTATAGCGGATGTCGCAAAGTGATGGTGACAATACATGAACGTGTGCGAGAACGGTGTTGACAAATGCACTCAAAGGTTAAAGATGAACGTTTTACGAATAGTTTACTCGAAGTGTGTTGAGTTGAGTTGAAAGATGGACGTTGACGTTTGTTGAGCCTCACCAAGTTTACTTGATTTATCTTTTATATCGTACATTAATTGTTTCCTCCATACAATGCTCGGCCCGTAGGCCATACTTGAAAGTGGCAAAATTGTCTTGCATATACTTAGAAAGAAGCCATTATATAAGAGAACAGAAGAGAAGAATTATATTTTAAGATCCATACTTTGAATTGAGCCAAATTTCTTGTAACGTAGAAAGAATTGGCGCAGCTCGTGTTACTTTTATCAAATACAAAGGAGAATGCGTGCATAGAAGCAAGAAACAGTAAGTATTAGACATAATAATAGTATTTATTTTTATTTGACATATGCAATATCCACTGCTGGGCACAAGCCTCCTCTCATCACCAGAGGGTTTGGGCCCTACACAGGCGCAATTTGGATTGGGGACTCACACATGTACCTACATTCTTGAATTACTTCGCAAATGCGTGCATGTTTCTTTACGATTCACTATGTTTTCGTTCACCGAAAAGCCAAGTAGTAGGTAATTTTGCACAAAAGTAACTCACAGATGCGAGCCGGATTCGAACGCCCGCCGATCCTCTGCATGAAGAGTTCTATAGGTGATGGTATGGGTGAAATGGTTCCGAATGGAGGACCGATCACCCGACTGATCCAGGCAGTCGTCCCCTTTCATAAATAGGTGATGGTGGCCTAGTAGTGGGCCACCATCACGGCTTCAATTAAATACCTAATATACACTTACATTTTCTTTCAGTGTTCCTTCTGGCTCTGCCCCAGCAAGTCAAGTGGAACTGTGGCAACTTTAAGACCAGACCCCGTGGCTGAGCCAACTGCTGATTCCTACCAGAATTTCATCAAGTTTTAAGTAGTTTAAACACTAATAAATCATGCTATATATTCCATTGAGTTTATTATTGGTGTTATTTATTGTAAGTATGTATATTTCTTTAGCAAATGTCAGCAACTAGCAACTGATCGATCAAAGCACAACCGAAGCTACTAACCGCAGAAAGCTGAAATTTGGCATATAGGTTCCTTGGGGAATTGGGGGGTGTTACTAAGCATAATTCCCGCGGGAACGCTCCGAATTCCACGTGAATGAAGTCACCGTCGGAATAAGCTAGATTGATATAATGCTTTTAGGTATTCGCATCAGTCAAGAATGTTGGCCGCTCTATTTAGCTATAAGTACCTACTAAGCCACAATTTTGCATTTATAGTATTTCCCTTTACATGATTTATTTAACGTTAATCTACCACATATGTAGCGGGAGTGGTGATGATGAAAACAAACTACTTTCTTGGTTAGTTTCAAGTTGATTTATTTCATAATAATTTAGAACGCTTAAATGAGTGAGGCTCACAAGAATGTGCCGTCACACACTGGAAATTCTTGTGAGCATCACCCAATATGTACTTATGTCTACCGAAACGATAATCCATGACACGGCCTATCTCTCTTCCGTGCCGTGCCTTGTGGACGATGCCGATGGTGCTGGCACAATCCTCCACGCCTGGAAAGACTATTCCTATATCGACTACGTCGCGATGTACGCCTCTTCATCGTTCAGCAAAAAGGCTGGTTTCAAGCGACCGATTGATTCGCACGTCGCTTTGCCTTCTCTATTAATCAGGTTCCCATGCTTTGCTCCTCCTCTCAACCACTATAAATGGGCCATCATAAGGCGGCGTTAGAGTAGGGCGGAGTATGACGCTTCTTGTGAACATTTCTGTAATTGGCCTTTCCCTTCTTGGACCGAGACAACATTAGCAATACTTAAGTATCTTCCCTTAAACATCTCTGTAAAACTATCGTAGGAACAGTTCCTCATTAAAAAACATTCCTGCGGTAGCCTAATCGGTATTCCATATACTTTCCTCGCAGCGCTATATCCGGTTTCTTCCTGTAAACTATGCTTGTAAACAACTCCTAAGTCCCAACTATAATATGGTAGGAAACTCTTCAACCGAGTTCTCTCTTTCGCTTCTTGCCCAAATACTAGCTATACAGATAGCCATGTAGGCAATACCAGCAATTTTGTAAGGCACTGAAAAGTCCTGCATGCCGCGTGTCTTCTAAATTTTATCTCCATGTTTAGTATCTTCAAAAATGTTCAAACTATTAGCCTGACAGTGACCTTGACAGATCGAATTGCGTATACTACTGCGTTTCTGTCATACTAAAAGTCACTCGAAAACGTGAACGTTTTCGTTTACTCACTTACTCGCTCGTCACTCATTCGTATTAATCAAAATACACTTGCTAAACCTTGTTACAAAACGTACCGTTAGGGGCGCTGTTCAAGTTTTCATACAATCTTGATGTAAACGCAAACGCGGTCGAGAAGTATTTTCCAGGTCCGAAAAATACACTTGAGGTACTGGTAATTGTAGACACCTTTCAATCAGTATTGCGTCTCAGACTGAGTGGAATCAGGGTTGCCAGCTGCTATAATATTGAACCGTGACCCACTGTGGACATATTCAGAGTAATTTCCTAAATGACATAGGGCCGGTTCCTATATCCACGTAACGCCTCGTTTTGCCTACGGACGGTTAAAATTTGACAGATTCTCTATGGAACAAATGTCAAAAATCAACCGTCCGTAGGCAAAACGAGGCGTTTCGTGGATATAGGAACCGGGCCGTGACATCGCATTGCCTGGCAAAGAAAATCATTGTTATGACACTTAGGCCCATTTTCACCACCGGTTATACAACTAAACCAAAATTAAAAAGCAAACCTGAGGTTAGCGGCTAGAAATTATCGTGTGTCACAAGAAGATTAAGAAACAAGAATGTAAACCTCCTTTTTTTAAACTTTCAAAAATATCTATAGTTACCTACAAGGTCTGTGATACGTTAATCACATCACATCAATTTTTAACTAAACGGTGAACGGATTTCAGATAACAAACATCTGATATGAACCGAGACCGATAAAGTATAACGTCATCGTTCAATAAAGATTACTGCTTAGCAAATTTTCTTGTATCGTCTTAATAATCTAGCCCTCTTTATTCTGGGGCGGACGTTTACCAAAACATCTTGATATACTTGATGCCAACGGTACAGTTATGCCCGAACACCTTTCCACCTACTTAGTTTCAATAATACAGGAGGCACGCGACAGGACACCGGGACAAAAGACGCTATGCACTACAAACCATCATTACGGGGCCGAAGAAAAAGAAGTCAGCCAGCTGCCTTCCGACTTCCTCTTCTTACAAACCGTGTAATACAAGATGTGCGCATTGTATGGTTTATTTTAGGGCACATTCATTATGGCACTCAATTTGGCGCGTGTTCTTATCTTTCTATAAATTTATAGACGTGTGCGAGGGAGCGAGGGAGCGTCCATGATAGGCGGAAGCGAGTTAACATAGTGCGGTTTACAATGCTTATAAATATCGTTTGGTACAAAGGTTGTTGACTATTTCACGATTGTGGTTTGTTTGCGAGTTTTATGTGGATTAAAACTTTGATTTCTTCTTTTTCTTATATTTATAAGATATATTTTTAATATATAAGAGACCAATTAATGCAAAGAAACTGACCTATAAGAATTCTCAGCATTCAATGGTGCACAATTTTCCTAACAAACGTCATTTTCTGTCTAAACAAATTGTCTAACCGAAAGCACTCGAACAATATTAAAAAATCCCGACTTATTTTAATAAAACCTCTAATATTGCCCCACAAATGAATATTCATATCAATCCCTAAGGTCAATAATGTTTATTAGAACCAGTTCCAAGACGCGCCATCTGCCGGGGGCGTCGTCTTCCGCCGCATTGTACCTACGGCGCGTGCGCGATGCAGCTTTGGTAAGGTCATTCAGCTTGCGCCAGCGGTGGGTCAGGGAACTTGGCTGTTTTTTAAATTTCTTTTCTAACCAGTATTTTTTTGGCACATCGGAATAGTACATTTCGATACTAGTGCGAAAAGTGTGTCATTACTTCACGAGTAACGAGCCGCAGGCGAGTGGCAAGACTCGGGACGAGTGAAGAATGACACTTCCACACGTGTATCGAACGACGTTTTTTAATACAGTTGCGAAAAAATAAGAAAAACAACGAGTAAGGAATTAGAAACGTTTATATTATTAATTTTGTAATTGCAATAGAACTGAAAAATAATAATTTTCTACAAAAATTAAAAAAAATGTAATGAAAAAAAATCTATCTTTATTTATTATTATTTTATTTACATAATAGTTAATGGCACAATATTTTGTACAATTATTGAGTGTGATATTGAAAGTTTTTGCTGGTAAATTAAGTGGCTGACTGAATTATTAATCTCACATGTCTGTGAAGATTGAGTCACTGGGAAAAGAGAAAAGCACTAGTTCGCAAAAACCAACTTTGCGCACGCTAAACAGCTACGTAAAGTAGCACTTTTTGAGCAACTGTATTAAAAAAAACCGTTCGCGTTTTCATGTTTTCTGAGGACGTTTACCTTTGTTTTCTGTGTTTACCTTTGATGATTATTAATAAGTAACAGCCAAGCGAAGCTAACTGAATTTGGCAACCGTCAGTTTGCTGGATTTGGGATAATGTTTTTAACTGTTAAAATTCTCTTAGCTGTAACTTAATAAAACGTCGGTTTCCGTGACGACCGCGTCCGCCCGTGATACTAACTTAAGGCCGTGAGTTCGAGGTAACTATGTATATGAGCTTAATAATTACACTAAAACATGGTTCTAAGACTAATAGGTTTGTAGCTATTAAGGTAAGACGGGAACGCCCAATTTGTGACCTTCCACTTTTCTGATTGTACCCGCATGTCTCGTTGTGATTTAAAAGACGTTTCGCGTCGAAAATACGACCATTACCCAAATATGAGTAAACAAAGCAATAATATTAATTTGTGACATATTTCTGTGTAATAAAGAGCGCCCTCGCTGTCCGCCCTTGTTGGCGCAGAGGCTCAGCCCCTGTAACGGTGTTTGCCTGGTGAATTATGCCGTTGCACTGTCAAATTGTCAATAATCTACTTATCTACCAGAACCACGCCTCGGTTAACATCTGTAAGCTAGTTAATTGCTGTGACAGACGGTATTCGTTTGAAATAAGTATTGGGAAATTGGTGCAAAAAGTTGCGGTAATTGGTAAGGTCGGAGTGGATGCTATTCGGTTGACGATTATACATAATAGAAATTTAGAAAGGGAAGGGAAAGCCGTGGTGGCCTAGTGGTTCGACCTCCGCCTCTCATGCCGAGGGTCGGGGGTTCGATTCCGGCTCGCACCTCTAAGTTTATTTACGTGCGAAATTCAATTTGAATTTACCATGAGCTTTTCGGTGAAGGAAAACATCGTGAGGAAACCTGCACGCGCATCTGCGAAGTAATTCAAAGATGTGTGTGAAGTCCCCAATCCGTGCTTGGCCCGCTCGTGGTGAGAGGAGGGCTGTGCCCAGCAGTGGGACGCAAATAGGCTGTAGTAGTAGTAGTAGACCTTTAGAAGAATATTTATCAATGACTGACTGAATTACTTTAGTCTCAAAATACTATGCTCTTCCGTGGACACTGGGCACCATTGCAAAAATAGCCAAGAAACCATTACGTTACTATGATACAAGGTACTTCTATAACAAGCTAATTTTAAACTATTGCAAGTGGTAAGTTTTTAAAGCGCAGTGGTAAATTCAAATATACGAGTAATTAATATTTGAGCTATGAGTTTCTAAATAGGCATTCAAAACTGGGCGGATTGGTGGTAGTTTACCTACTGCTATCACCTCTTACTCGCACATCTACGCTACTGTTAACCAAGTGGTCGTATTATTACACAATATGCACAACATCTACAGTAGGTGTGGTATCGCGGCATTGTCCATTGTGTGGCCGCGGGCCCATTGTTCCTTGTGTACACTGTGCGGCTGCCATCGATTGCCTCACGCGAGGGGTATGACTTCTACTGACAACCATAGACGTATGAATCATTTTCATCGATGTAAATTGAGAATGGAAGAGCGAAATATATAACTTGATTACGTATTAATCAAAGGCTGCCTTCACACAGCATTCATTCCATACGAGCAAAAATGCGGCTACCGACAATGTTAATTACGTAAACCCCGATGAGTAATACATACATACCAAATATATCTCTTGAACTACTCGTATTTACAAGAAGTCTTAGCTTATGAATATGTCTACGTCATATGTTATGAGATAAGATTACATGTGACTTTTAATTTTCAAGATAAAATGCTATTCAATATTTTTCGGCGCTGCGCTGACTTCTAAGGAATTTGAGCAATAACCTACTGTTTCTAATAAGCTCTAAGTGATTTAAGAGAACCTGAATTTATTGTTAACAGAAATAAATTTATTTCACTAAGCACATTCAAATGACAAGGCCAGCCCCGCGACATGATTTAGAGTTGATCAAATAAGTAAACTCCCCGAGCGTAATATGCTTCCACATATAAATTGTCATCATGTAATTGTGGCGGATATTACAAAGTTATCCATTCCGGTGGCAAAAATGGGAACTAATATTGCCACTTTGAGATTTCGGTTTAAATGGCACCAGTGGCGCCTCTCTCGGTATTAATGGTATGTGGTTGTTTTAGTAACAAGCGATATAGCTTTATGTAGAGTGATTCTGTTGCTTATTCTACTCCTTGACGCGATGGCAATAAGTTCCAAAATGGAGTATTAAATCAGAGGAGGTTAGCGTGATTCGTTTGAACTGTGGACTGCATTTTGGTGTCAGCGGAGTAAACCTAGGGCGGCTTGCGGTGTATTTTGGAGCGAAATCCGCGTTTCGTCGCCAAATTAGATGATTTATTGTCATCAGATCAAACGGTAGGAAATTGTATCGCGGCGCGTTGATACACACGGGATGGTTTTTGACATGGAATTGAATTGGATTACATTCAAATTCAATCATTTATTCAGCAAATTGGCCACATAGGGGCACTTTTACACTTAGGAAAAATAATTTACCAGCGCTTCCTAGACCCATTGCTTGAGAAGAAGCGCCGCAACAAACTCAAGCAGAAGGCCTTTTTTCAAAATTTCCACTTAGTTACAAAATTTACATTACATGTATAAATTATACATATAGGTACGTACTAAAATTACATTGAAGGGATGTATAGTCCCTAACTTAAACTTAAATCTAAGATATTAGAGATGTATAGTCTCCAAGGGTCCAGAAAAAAAAATATGGAGATGGCCTCCATTGTCAAATAAATATAAATTCCATAGATGTCGACAGTCTCAGAATGTCAATAAATTATGAAATACATCATGTATAAAAGAGTTCATTAATACATGTCAACAAGAACATGATGAGGTCTCTCGCTTAAAATGTTTGACTTAGTAATATATTTAAAGCTAATGATTACTTTTAAACGGTATTGCAAGCATGAACAGATTTGACGTTCAGTGAAATCGTCCACCATGCTAGTTACGAAGCTGTTACCTTTACAGCACGATACAACTAATGGCGTAGGTATAATGCCTGACGCCGTTAATAAAGAGTCTAAGTAGGTAGGTGTTATTGCTTAAGCCGCGCGCCTTATTATAGTGGTGGCGGGCGGTAATAGTTATTTATTCACCAAGAGGAGTAAGGCATTGATTACTCAACGAGTGGCCATTTGAGGCCCGACGCGAAGCGGAGGGCCTTAAACAACACGAGTTGAGTAATCAATTCTTACCCTCGAGGGATATATAATACTTTATACTACTCTTACGAGGAAAAAAATAACAACAAAATCTCGTACAAAAATTTAGATATTATAGGATAAATAAGTATCATCTGGAGCGTTTTGCAAAAAAGAATTGATTTCATCTGCCGTAAGCACTTTGGATTTCTTACTGCGAAACCCGCTAGACTTCTTTTTCAGAAATGCTGCTAATTTTGAGTATTTCTTTATATCAATATTATCTCTGGATAACAATGTACTTCTCAGCATTGAATATATAGCCCACAGGCTGCTAGGCTTATATTTTGAAGACTTTTCACTAAAATAGGCTAGAAGAACATTTTCCGACAAAGAAGAAGCTTGCTTTTCAGTCTTCCACTGCATACATTCTTACTGCTTCACGTATTTATTTTTTGATTTTTCCGGTAGAAGATTGTTAATTGCTTGTTGTTGCTCTTGCGTTCCAATAATACTACCATCGCTACTTTCCTCATTTGTTGAAGACATTTCAAACACAAAAGCAAATTCAAAGTTATTACAATGAAACGAAAGGCGCGAGATATTCTTTTTTTTAAAGTGAAAACCGCGCCAACCTTTTTTTTTTAATTTGGGCGCGCCGCGTCTTTACAGCCAGTGACGAGACAGATCATTACAAAATTTCTTGCGTGCAACCCGAAATATAAAATCATATTTAGTATAATGAATCAATGCATATGTTTCTTCAAACCAATTAACGATATTTTTATCGTATTTTCGAGTTTTTTCTCAGAAAAACTTTTTTGATGTAGGTACATTCGTTTAAAACGTCTATATAGCTTGTGTAAAGTCGGCTGTGTCAAATAAAAAAAGTATTAACTTACACGCATCCATGGCTCGTTTTGGAATTAAAAAAAAAACATAACTGTGGAATAATGGATTTTCATACAATATTACTACATGGATGAAGTGTGTAATAATGGATTTGCATACAACATTATTAACTAGATTTTGAAGGAGGATTAATGAGCAACTTTCTCCCCAATTAATGGGTTAGTTTGAATTGACTTTCCGAGTAGGTGTAGTATAAACATACTTAACGACCTACTTTCTTACCGAAATATGGATTGGATGATAGGTACAGTGTTTTAAAAATCCTCATTCATGATTCATGCAATAAGTAATCAAAATATAGCTAAATGTATTTTGAATGTTTGTTATAAATTAATCAAGTATTATCCATTCCCGAATTCTTGCTTAATAATTTGTAAAAGTATTTAGAATGCCTTTTCTAGTATGCTGTTGTATGATACGGAACAAAAGCAAGCAGTGTGTCCCGTCAGCTTCTAAAGGGGAAACAGGGGCAATATGGAGCGAAAATATTATAATAAACTGTGAAGCTATATTGTGAATGTGACAGTCGCGTGCGCCCTCGCCGCCCATTTAAGGGTTAATGCGGAGGGTCTTTAACTGAAGAGATTATTTTAGACAATTACCCGGAACATTCGTCATGTCTGATATTAGAGATTATCGAAATTTTGACAGCTAGCAGTATAGGCTATTTCATAAGTAACATCTTGTTGGAATATTAACAGATATTATTTTATGAGTTAAATCTGCTTTCCGGTTTAGTAATTGAATTCGAAAAGTTTCTACAGATTCATCTCTACTGCTTTGAAAAAAAAATTAGACTTATTTAAAAGATAAAGAATGCTTTTTTAACCTTTCTAAGGAAGTGTTTGGCGTAACAACTGTCTAATGTCTATTTTATTCAACGCTGATTTTTTCTTTAGAGATCTCTAGTGCCGTCAAGCTTTATAAGAATACGAATTCACGACGAATTCAACTTTTCTAATCCATCACGCTCTCGAACGAATTCGCCCGCACTCTCGTCTATTAAGAAAACTGCATTTCCCGAGACACGCAATAAAGGCGCAGTGACATCAAACACGAATTAACTCTCAGGCACCCTCTCGCTATCCACCGACACGCTCCTTAAGTGGTCGGACCCCGTGGTGGAACAAGGAAGCCGGGATTTCTTTGAAGTTTGGATGTGTTTAAATTTATTTCTTTAATTAACTGTTAGGATATTTTGAATTTTGGGCTTCCAGCTCTCCATTCTGATTAGAATCTCTATAATATCCAATTTGAATTATTGTGTATCTTTTTTTTTTAGTTACATGAAATAAGAGCTTAAATCCAATAAGATATAACAATAAAAACTAGTCATGTTTAATGAACAACGAAGATCACTTCAATAATAAAGCGTCAATTTATAGAAGTACAATATTGAACAATAATCCTCTCTTAGGTTAATTTTTTAAGGTTTCAGACTTGGCTTTAATTTCAAACTGACAAGCCTTAAAGCCGTGGTGGCCTAGTGGTTTGACCTACCGCTTCTCATGCCGAGGGTCAGGGGTTCGATTCCGGCTCGCACCTCTAGTTTACTTACGTGTGAAATTCAATTTGAACTTACCATGAGCTTTTCGGTGAAGGAAAACATCGTGAGGAAACCTGCACGCATCTGCGAAGTAATTCAAAGATATGTGTGAAGTCCCCAATCTGCAATGGGCCCGCGTGGGGACTATAGCCCAAACCCTCTCATAATGAGGGGAGGCCTGTGCCCAGCAGTGGGACGCAAATAGACTGTAATAGTAGTAGTATAAAAATTTGGTCTTGCAACCCATAGAAACAAATAATCCTTAATTCGATCTATATAAAAATAGAAGTCCCGTGATATACGTGTATACCTAACACCTTCTTTCCTGATCGACATTAATATGAACCCAAGTATATTATGAAAATGAAAATCTCCAAGAACAGGGTTCCTATCCCGTCTAGTCCTTGTCTTCCCACGCGATGCCAAGGAGATTAACTGGCACGCGACGTTACACATATTGTCCATTTACGGACGCCCCGGCTTTGCCCGTGTCATCGGGTTAATGTAAGAGGATTTGAGAGGTCTCGGCGGTTTAGATGTATTAAATGAATCAAGTTATAGTGATGTAATCCGACTGAATCCAATTTTGTTCGATTTAATGATGTTATTGGTTTTAAAATATCACACTCTCTAAAAATATGTCATTCGAGTCGAGGGAATCAAGACACATCAGTTCTTCATAGGACTCTTAGTAACACTGGCATATAAAAACAAACATCTCTATCAAAACATAACTAATTTTTTTTTTTATAATATATATAAAAAAACCTAACCTATGGCCAGCATTTCCGACAGTCATTTTAAAAGAGTTATTGAATTTTGAAGTAACGAGCTTAATTTTTCAATAAAGTAAAGCATTTTTATACTAGCTTCTATCTACAACTTATGTACGACACGTCAACCATTAGCTAAAACAAAAAGAATTAACTCCCACGTAAAGATGATACATTATCTTCACACCGTATGTTTTAATAGCATAATACGTGTAACTTTTTTTTTTGTATCGATATCTGTAAGGAATTGATACGATAACAACAGATGTAAACTTAACCCCTGTCGAACAGAGCTCGGAACAAATCAACACGTAACGTGGCAACTAATTACAAACTTCATTCAATTCCTCCCAACAGCGCCACAATAAAGATGTCATGTTTTTGTCTATGCCCTGTGCCCCACGCTCCCCTCTGTTAGCGAACATAACGAATTTAAAGCGATACTGTGTCAATATCGCGAATGGGAATGGGACTTTTGAATATTGTGGGCATAAGATTTTGTAATTTTAGTAATTTCTATTACCTATTAAAAGTTTATTTCAAAATACTTTGCTTAAGGTAACTTTGAAAAAATCATTCATAACATTCACCGCAACGGGTCCGTTCGGTGTATTCATTGATTTAATTTTATTTGAATAACCCATCTTTTGGCTTAACCGTGATCGAGTAAAACGATGACCTGGGCCTTAAAAGTGAAAAGAGAGTCTTTTTTTGTCACATTCGCAGTGTTTCACGCGCACAGTAGCATAATATTACACTAAAGTGCATCGGCGGGGTTCCGCGGCATATGCCGCTCCCACTGACAATATTTCACGCAATTGCGAGCCAAATCCCCGCGATGAAATCGTTGAGTGACGCTGCGTGCGCGCTGCGTACGTGGGCCATTTTTTTCTATAAGTAATAATACTTACCTTTTAATTCTTTTTTTCACTAAGGGTCACGTCTGGGTCTTTTTTTTACTTCACTAAAAATTTACATGGAACTGAAAATATCATACATATGAGATTTCTCCTAGGTAAAAATTTGTTCAACTGGACAGAAAGCTTAAAAAAATCATTAAGTGTAAAAAGTGCCTTTTATTGAAATTGCCTCTTTTTTACCCGTTTTTATTGGCCCACTGTCCCTCTGTCTGTACACAGTTTTCATACTAATTTTAACAATAGTTGAAAAAATACAACATTTTCGCACAAGGGCGCATTGTGCACCCGCCGCCCAGCGGTCTGAACAAACAAGGAACAAACACAGATACGAAATAAATAGCCACCGCCATTATCAGTAATGGCTAACATTATACTTTACAACTATTTGTCATCTCGGTAAAAAAGGGGCATAAATGTCACATAATTAACATGAACGCGTGTCGTTTAGTTTTCTCACTCAATTGTAAAAAACGATGTTACATTATTGCTTGACCTGGGGCGTATGGATTAGATTTTAAAATAGCCTATGTCCTTTCTCGGCCTTTTTTAGGGTTCCGAAGTCCACAAGGAACCCTTATAGTTTCGCCATGTCCGTCCGTCCGTCCGTCCGTCCGTCCGTCCGTCTGTCCGCACTATTGCTCGGAGATGCTTAGGTCTAGAGAGCTGTAATTTGGCATGAATATTCTTATTAGTTTCGCTGACAAAGTGGTACAATAAAATTTTGAAATATATTTTTTAAATTACATCCCCTACTTGTAAAGTGGGGATGTAATTTTTTTTTCTTTCGTACCCCATGGTGCGGCATATCGTTGAATAGGTCTTAAAAAAATATTGTGGGTTTGTTAAAACCATTTTTTGATTAAGTGTGCGTTTGTGAAATATTAAGCTTTAAAGTGCTATTTTTTGTGTGCCCCCCCCCCCCCCCCTGCCAGCTAAATGGTGGTATTTGGATGGCTGAAAAAAATCACGGTTGTGGCATATATAACGTAGTTGAAAGGAAAACTATCAGAGCTAAGTAGGCTGTACAAACTTACGAGTAATAGTCGACCAACTTATAATGATGATTTTTCTAGAGCGGCAGGGGCGTCGGGCGGGCACGTCATACCACAGGCTAGCTAGATGCTAATAAGTCTTAGAAAGGTACTGTGGGCATCCTCAACTTCGGAACCCTATAATTTGCGCGTGGCCCGACACGCACTTGGCCGGTTTTATACAGGTCGTTTTATCTCATTGAACTCACGACGGATGCAGTTAAATATTATTACTATAAGTATAAAGACAACGAATTCAATACGAGTCTTGAAATTGCAAATGGTACTATTTACTCGTTCGTGGAATATGAAAAACAAACAAATTAATTATGTTACATTTGCTTTTGTTTACTCGTATCAAATCGTGTGAAATAAAAAGTGCCTAATTATCATCCGATACGTATTTATTGACGACGTAATTTACCGTTTTCATTTGTTAGATTCATGTAAACAGATTTATAAATAGCGAACACTAATTGTTTAATGTTACATTTATTTGAGTTCATAAGAATGTCTCAATGTCACCTCCACGATCAAAGGTACAAAAGAAAGCCACGAAGCCAATGTATGCCTACACCGCACACCCACAGATAAAACAATGTCCCGTTTGATCTCCACCCCGGTACACTTGCCAGGCATCCCGAAACAAACTCACTTAAGACAACCATTGTCAAAATAATTACAACACGCAGAGACAACCGGGCTTCCTACGCATCGTAGATTCTGGAAACAAAGTTCCAAGTTGACGTCATCTGGATCGCTCGGAATTATTGTTATTAATTATGGAGCCCTCGAATTAATTAAGTAGGGCGCCAATCACGCCGTCATCTCGCTCGAAGCGCACCAGTCTTGCCGAACGTCTTTGTTAACATCTCTTCCACAGACCTAACAAAGACAAGACCTGGACTCTTAAAAAAACAGTGGCTCTGCAGCGAAACGTATCACTTATGGAGTGTGGAATGTGTCTTGGTAAGGAGCGCAATCTTATATGGCGAAACAGTTGAAAACGTGTCCAGCGGATTTGATAAGCAACAAAACAAAACACACTCTCCTCACAACCTTTTTCGCTGCTTGTTCACCTCAGCAGCGCCATCTGAAGGCGCTACTGCAGACTATCCGCCTAGGTGGCTTGACTTTTTTGGCGACCGCAGGCGCCCCCAACCTACCCTATTTGGTGTCAACCTTTGGAACTATAAAGATTGCGCTCCTTTACTTCAACCCTCCATAGTATCACTGACTGGCTGAAAACGATTTTATGAAACTTTTAAAATATTTCAAGGTAGAACTTTCTCCTCAGCTTCTGATTACGTGCGTCAAGCCGTTTAATTACTATTCTGGAATTCCATCATGAACTTTGCATTTAGACGACTTCTTTCGATAAGAATCGACTTACCTATATTTCTGTTGGAATCGGCGCAACAAACAAATCAAGGACGATCAACTTGCTATATTCTAATTAGAATGACGTAGTGTCTCATTGTGCTTTTTAATTGTAATTGGAGATTTATTAATTAGATTTAATTTGGACTTTACTTGTTTTAGTACCTGGAAAAATATAGGCTGCTGCCTACCTGATGTCAATTTGTTCGCTGAATTTGAAATAGAATCGAAGGCGTACCTAATTAATTTTAAAAATTATAAAGGACTAGGTTCTGACCGCTTATTTGTCCGCGTGGAATTACTAACGTTCATAGAATTCCCGTGGAATCTATTATCGGGATTAAAAGTATCCTATGTCCTGCCCCGGGACTCCATCTAAATCTATCCAACAGTTGAAGCCTGAAGAGGTAAAAGACAGACAAGCAGAGCAACTTTCGCATTTCTAATATTAAGTAGGTAAAGTGGAAGCTGTTTAGGAAATAAGTGAAATAAACATTTACGTTCTAGCCATTAAGATTCATATTTTTCTTGTACACTTATTTTTGTTCGCTTTCCTAATAAAGAAAATAAAATAAAATAAGTATCGCGCGAGAAGAAGCGCGCGTGAGCTGCTCTAGCTTTCTAACGTGCTTGCGAGGTCTATTCCGGCATCGCTCGTCACTCCGGCGATAATGGGGCGGGATAATTTTAATCGTGCGCGAATTGTCGAGCGTAATGCTCCGGCCACGTGCCGCCGTCCTAATTCTCAACTACATTACCTAATGGCCGCCGAGAAGTCTCCAGAAGTTCATCAGTTAATTTTGATTAAATTATTTGATGCTTTGGAATAATTTGTTTAGCGTACCTATACGCAGCTGTTGCCTACGCGTATTTCATTAATATATATCTGTATGTTTATATGTAAGTTACATCAAAAATTTAATAAGTACGCTATGTGTGTAAATTATCGACTGTTGTGTTCTCTCCTGCGCGGCTAGAGGCGTAAAGCGCAAAATCCCGCTGTTCCCCAGATTGCAGTACAATTCCCGGGAAATAACGAAAATTCTTTAATTCCTTGTGCAATTAACATCCAGCGTCAGTGCTGCCAAGTGTCATCGTAAGTCTCGGAGTCATTAAGGGCATCTGCAGCGCGCTAAATAACGAAAAAACCGGAGTGGGGGGGCGAGATGAGAGATTTTATTTAACAAAGTCTATATTAACCCGGTGCAATTAGAGAGCGTTAACGAGCAGGCGGTAATGACTGTAGGCCGCTATTCTGGAAATAGGCGACACTGGTGGAATGCCGAACCGGTTAGATCCAGCACTAACCGGTTATTCTATGTTTTATCCGATTGTTTCACTAAAAGTCATTTAACGTCGAAAGCTTTCGCATTTATAATACTAGTATGGATTATGAAAGCCATAATTGAGGTATGGCAGGGTTACAGTGAACAGTGAAGCCGTGCTGGCCTAGTGGTTCGACCTACCGCGTCTCATGCAGAGGGTCGAGGGTTCGATTCCGGCTCGCATCTCTAAGTTTACTTATGTGCGAAATTCAATTTGAATTTACCGCTCAGCTTTTCGGCGAAGGAAAACATCGTGAGGAAACCTGCACGCATCTGCGAAGCAATTCAAAGATGTGTGTGAAGTCCCCAATTCGCACTGGGCCCGCGTGGGGACTATAGCCCAAACCCTCTCGTGATGAGAGGAGGCCTGTGCCCAGCAGTGGGACGCAAATAGGCTGTAGTAGGTAGGTAGGTAGGGTTACAGTGTAGGTATGGATTATTTATAAGGCCCGGTTCCTATATCCACAAAACACCTAATTTTGGCTACGGAAGGTTAACATTTGACAGATTCTCAATGGGGCATCCGTGGACAAAATGAGGCGTTTTGTAGTTATAGGAATTTATCTAGTTTAGGTAGTGTACTATGTAATTGTTTGTTAACAAGTCAAACAGTGAAAACACTAACTTTCAAGGACGCTAAACAATCAGGACTATTAATGAAGTTCTAAATTTCAGACAATCGGTAATATTATTACTAAATAGGAAGCAATTTACGTAAGTCACACATCTGGTATGAGCATAGAAGGAGACTAACAACTTATTCGTAGTTGACTATTACATAGTTAAATAACAATTGAAATACTAAAGCGATACTCTGAACATAAATATTTATGATGTAAATGATTTTTTGGCGATGGCAATTTAATTCTCATGTTATTATTGACTACATTCTGATCGTGTTGTCTACCTATGTAACTTACCTATTAGGAGTAAAAAAAAATAACGATGATTCCACAGAGTACCTATCCGCAGTTACCACGATCTGATCCTAAGGGCCTTATCACATTTGCGATTTGCGAGCGAGTTGAAAGCGTTTTTCAATACAAAACTCGTACGCGGCGAACTCGCGGCGTGTTCGCCTCCATACAAAACTCGCTCGCGGATCGCAAGTGTGATAACGCTCTAATGTGGGAGCATTAGCAGCAGTGCTTAAAATCGGAGTTAAAGTAATTTAGAGTTCCAATCCACAGTCAATGTACTTCAAATTATTGAAATAATCATGACTGACAATGTCAAATATTAAGGGTCGGTTGATTCAAACCGTTCGTTAAAATTAACGTTAAATATTTTACTATGGGGCAAAATGACGTTTCTGTATGGAATGACAGCTCGGCGGCCATATTTAACGACCAGGAGTCCGTCAACTGTACTTGAATCAACCAACGCTAAGACTGGGCACAATATCTTTGCAATACATTGCGGGCTCGCTTAATTTTGTTATAAAATAACGGAACATTAATTTTTAATCAGAATTAATTTCAATTAATTCTGATTAAAATTTGGACTTTATTACTGATGAGCTGAAGGGTCTACATTTAAATTCTACGCTCCTATTACAGGCCACACCGTGTATTTTCACCGCATTTATCGTGCACTAGCGCTCTCGCTCCAGAATAGGCGCCCTGCGCGTTGACACATTACCAGAGAGTGATGCGAATTCAGAGTTCAACATAATCGTTGGAGGCAGCGGGCAGCTATTTATCGTTTAATTAACTTGGCCAGTCGCCTTAAGCACCCCAATTGTTTATGTTAATGCAAAACGAGGAATTTGAATGGCTATTTTTCCGCTTTTCTTTTTAAACGTTATTATATCGTTTAGATTGTTATTCTATTAACTATAGACTAATTCCAAAAAATATGTAATGAATGGATTCGCGAACTGTCACTCCGCTTTCCTGTCTAATAGTGTAATCTTAGTTTCTACTTGCACAATGCTTTGTATCGAAGTCAATTTCTCTAAATTGACTTTGACGCTCGAAATACTTAAGAGTATAACCACTGAGCTGTCACGCCAATACATAATCATCTCCTCCTCACATTTGTGACGGACATTTTACCCATAGGTATCATATGAACACAGGACGGTATATTTATGCAAATCTGGTTATTTTATTTTCATTATTTTTTGTGTGTAAGTATTGTAAGGTTCTTCCAAGATAAGATGACGAAAATGCACTTTATACTTTCAAGTGCATTTTCGTCGTGTTATCTTGGATTAACATTACCTATTTACTATGATTTTTTTCTCATCAACATCATGATAGAATCAGCACGAGTTTCTCTATTGCATTGCCTTTTATCGGCCGTCATCTCAAGTGCCACACTATTTCTAGATGTAAGTTCCTCTAAACATTTCTTTTCTAGTTTCTATTCGGGTGATAATTTTGGGGTAGGTCGTCTGGGGTTATCCCACTTAACAATATCGACCTAAGAACGTATTTCCGAGCCGAAGAGGAAGCGAAACGATACTTAGAGTGAGTGCTGTCATTATACGAAATTACGGTGATAGCGTGCGCGTGCAATCGCGGCCGACTGTACCGCCAAATTGGGTTCTTTATTGCACACTAATTCGACCAAACATTCTTAATTTAAATCGACCCTTACACGTCAACTTTATACCGAAAACATTTTTACCCCCAATGCCTCAATTACAGCACTTTACCTGATTCCTCATTGTTGATTGTATTTTTTACAAATTTTAACACCTTGTTTTGTAAAACTTATTCATGTTTCAGACAATACAGTTTGTTTAGCAAACAATGTGCTTGAGTTATGAATGTTGTTTACGTTTCTTCACACGCCTACCTGAATTTGTTACCAAATTACCTTTGATTATAATAATAAGTTTTATTTATTTGGCATGTCCCAGGACATTATTAAGAAAGAATTTCTCCAAATTCCGGAAGAGACGGTCATTTAGTAAATAATCTGATTCCTGAATTATGATATAAATCCGTAGAGCGTCTACGGCGTAGCGTTGTAGCGCTGTCTGGACCTGCATAGTATTTGTTGTATAATACAACTTTGTATTTGTAGTACCAGCATACAATATTATAATTTGTATGCTGGTACTACAAACAAATATTTTGACAAATAAAAGTGTGGCGTGGTACAGGCAACGTAAAATATATGTTTATACTATTGCACCTTAATACAATGGAATATGGTGGTAAAGTAAATTTGTTTGACGTCGGCTTTACAAAAATAAATGATCACTAATACGTAAATTCCAACTATCACACTTTAACGAAAATAATATTTACTATGTTAAGTAATGTCAAACTAAATCGCTAAAAGTACATCCATACTATAATGTGTATATTGCCTCTTCACGCTTAAACCGCTGGACCAATTAAGACGAATTTTGATATGGAGATTTTCAAGTTTCGGGGACTTTTTTATCCGAGAAAAACGCGGGAACGCTATAACCGAATTTCATGCAGGCGAAGTCGCGGGCGATAGGTAATAATTACATGTAGAGACGACAAACTTTATTATGTCAATATTCCCTAAAAACAGAGAACATTTAGAAAATACCTAAGTATGTTGCATGTTTATTACGGAACATTATGTTTGACATACAGATATCGTAACAGATAACTACTTACGTGTATCATGAAAAATGTATCAAAACACGATGTTACTTTTGATAACTAATCCTAGTGTTTTTCTCACGTTACGATTAGTTTATTTAATTCGTGTAATGATGACATGTATGAACTCGAAATCGAATTTTACAAGCTATACAAACAGATTGTTATTTTTTTACTTACGTATAAAAAATATCAAAAATCGTTGATATTTAGAATCGATTGGGCTACTTTTGGTATTAATAAGCTTTATTGGCTTCTTATACTTAAACAATTAACTCCAGGAATCAATATCATCGGAAACCTGGTCAAGTTCATAGAACAAAGAATGAAGTTCAACTATAGTTTTTACTTTTCTCAGAAATATTCAAACGTTTTTCATAACTTTTAACTTGAAGGTTGATACCTTTCAAACTAAAACAAACAGGTATGCTGCGATTTATGAAGGTAACATTGAATTTTTACTTTTATACCACTTCGGAAGTCCTCGAATACATTTGAAGAGCCGGTCAACATTAAAAAACCGGCCAAGAAGCGAGTTAAACTCGCGTGGAGAGGGTTCCGATCCTTGATTATTTTCAACTTGTCATTTTCAAACTGTTTCACAGGATAAGCTCTTTTATATGATAGATTTCAAATACCATGGACTTCTTAATAATTTTTCTGTACTCTACATAGGTCAATAACTATCTTCCGTATATTTTCCAAAATTTTAGGAACAGTAGTTTCGGAGATAAGATAAGGGGGATAATGGTCATTTATCGCTTATTTTCTTAAATAACTCGAAAAGTATTGACGAAAAAATAAATGAAAAAAACATATTTGAAATTCTCATAAGAAGTACTTTCATTTGATATGTCACACGATATAGTTTAAAAAACTTCATTATTATTATTTTTCAAATTAAGCCCCCAAAACAAAAAACTGTGATACTAACTCCTAGTCAATAAGTTTTTGTAATACTAACAATTATATGGACATGGTCCGAAATAAACAATTTATTATTATTATTAAAAGTAGGTATAAGTTAAACATATACATGTTTAAAATTCATTTATTTTTGTGAGACGTCCGTCTTTGGGTCACAAACTTACACATACGTACCAAATTTCAACTTAATCGGTCCAGTAGCTTCGGAGAAAATCGACTGTGACAGACGGACGGACAGACACTCGAGTGATCCTATAAGGGTTCCGTTTTTACCTCTTGAGGTTCGGAATCCTAAAAAGACAGTAGAACGGTT
Source organism: Aethes cnicana (assembly GCA_963971205.1). Taxonomy (NCBI): domain Eukaryota; kingdom Metazoa; phylum Arthropoda; class Insecta; order Lepidoptera; family Tortricidae; genus Aethes; species Aethes cnicana. The sequence continues at coordinate 5,498,388 of OZ020287.1, read as the reverse complement.
ATTCCATACAAAAACACCATGATATCCATATTTTAAAGCTTAACAAACTCTCGTTACGTGGACAAACGGTAACTTTAAAGGTGCTTACCCACTAGACCGTACCATACCATGACCGTAACCGTAACTTTGGTATACAACGGTGCTCATACGTTACAGTGGGCATGGACACTGTAACGTATGAGCACCGTTGTATACCAAAGTTACGGTTACGGTCATGGTATGGTACGGTCTAGTGGGTAAGCACCTTAAGTGTGAAATTTAATTTGAATTTATGATCTTGTCAGTGAAGGAAAACATCGCGACGAAACCTGCTGGCATCTGGGTAGTAATTCAAAGATATAATAAGTGAAGTCCCCATCGGCATTGCATCCGTGTGGATGCTTATAGCCTAAACTCTGTCGTGATGAGAGGAGCCTGCGTCCGACAGAAAGACGTAAATAGGCTATATTGTGGTGATGGGTGGTATACACGGTTTAAAGCAACCTACTTTTAATATATTAAGAGACCTAGGTATTTCTTCTAAAACTATTGATCTATTATAAGTAAGTATTCACAATCAGCCGTTTGGCTTTCTTTATATAGTGGCGTTATTAGCATATTGGAACGTATTTTCTAATGTCAGTTTGGTCCATATATTTTGACATATTCTGTTAGGCACTGTTCGTCCATATGTTATTACTTATTATAGGTCAATGTCTAAAACACAGTAATTAATATCTGCAGTTCCTGATAGATTGCGCTGTGATAAGGAGTGGTGTGACTTTGTTATCAGTTACGCGCATCACAATATCAACTACGTTGTAGTTTCTACGTGACTCCTTTATGATCCAACCAATATTGGACGCATAAAGAAAGAAATATATTGTAGGTAGGTACATTATAATATTTGCATGCCATTAATTGCAGGCTGAATACTGTTACTTAGCACTATATTTTAAGATCTTGTATACGTATTCTGGCAAATAAACTATTCTTGAAGAAAATACAATATCAGCTAGAATTTACAACACTGGTTCAATCCATTCAAAGAATACCTACTTACTTATAATAGTTTTTCTACTCATAGAATCCAAATTTTGTCTGACTAAATCACAGTAAGAAACGGTTAGTTCGCGATTTTAGTGCATTTTTGGTATAAATGGTTAAGGGTTTATTACTGTACTAGCCGATGCCCGCGAACTTCGTCCCGCGTAGACTTAGAATGTACGTACCTACCCGATGATACTATACATACATATAGACAGATATAGTTATAGAAGTATTGAAAAATTGGTTTGACCCGTGGAAAACCAATTCCCGTGGAAATATCGGGATAAAAAGTATCCTATGTTATTGCCCTGGTCTCAAACTATCTCCATACCAAAATTCATCCAAATCAGCCCACTCGTTGCGACGTGAAGGAAGGACAAACGAACAAACACACTTTCACATTTATAATATTAGTATGGATTTAATCATCTTAATTCAACGTATGGGACATCTCTTGAGTGATATTTGCTCTGATAAGAATTCCTTTATTTATGCGTCAATAGGCCACAAACACGCATTTTGAGGTAAACATTTTTTGTTTACCAAATAAGAAAACTAAAGATTAACAGACTTTGCAGTAGGTATTTCACTCTCTTCACTGGCATTCGTTTTCTAAATACCAATTATTATTTTGACGACAGGTTTGGCTCAGTTGGTAGTGACCCTGCCCACTGTTCCGACTGTCGCGGGTTCGAATCCCGCTCGGGGCAAACTTAGTGTGATGAGCACAAATGTTTGTACTCGAGTCATGGATGTTTAGTATTTATATATGTAGGCATTTCTCTATATAAGTATTTATATCGTTGTCTAGCACCCATAGTACAAGCTTTGCTTAGTTTGGGGCTTGGTCAATTTGTGTGAAATGTTCAAAGATACATATTTTCTATATTTTTTTATTTTTACTTCAATATTTAATTTGAACTCTCCGAGCTTTCCGTACCAAATAAGAAACTTCTGTTCCACAGAAAGTTAATAATGTGTAATAGATTTATCTGATCTGCCATCTGCACGGCGCGCCGGATGAACTAACTTATGATATTGTTATGCCCTGCAATCAATTACCGCGCGTCCTAGTTATTGATGTTATAACGGAACGGATTCCTTTGGCTTCTAACCTCCTTCAAGCGCCAGGCTAACCTAACCTCCCTTCCTGAGTAGAAACAGTACAAGCAAGGGGTCAAAGTCTATCTGCTACAGCTCAGAATATACCGGGTAGGTCGAGAGTGCACTAAATGACATGCGCCATCTGGAGCGTGTCATAAAAAGAACCCCCTTGTAGCCGCTATTCGTGTAGTCGGGATAGTTTCTTGTAAGGGGGTCTCACCCCTTGGAGATGGCAGTTACACGCCATAATACGAAGTCAGACTTATCCGTATTGTTACTGAAGTTTCAGGATTATCGTATGAACATAATAGAACCTTGAACGAACCTTGGGGGAGGCCTATGTCTACTTTTTCAGCAGTGGACGTGTTTCGGCTGATTGTGGTGATGATATTAGAAAACTAGTTACCGCTGCGCCATAATTCTCTGGTGAATGTAGTTTGTTAAGTATTGGACCATTTATATACATAAGATACATTTGCCCATGCATTTCTTTCAAAATAAAATAAAGAGCACCGTAGTACCTAGATATAGGCACTTGAATTGTAATCTTCCATTTACTTCTTAATTTTACACCTCCCATCGTTGTTATTCTTTTCGCCTTCTCCCTTTTCTAAGATTGACTGAAAGACGTCGCTGTTTAGCGATAATTCCGCCTGTTGTTCTGTTCACCTATTTATTATTTATTCACTTTTATTCACTGTGTGTTATTTATGTATTTTGTTTGTGTATAAGGTGTTCAATAAAGATTATTGTGGTTGTTGTACTTAGCGAGTAAAATAATTAGTAGTAAATATGTATTATGCAATAAATTTTTGGATTATTTTATAAAGCCTTGTCTACATTTTTACAAAGTTGTCCATAGTGTTAAAATTGAATTAACAAATACATATTTCTAGCAATTGTATCTTATACTTGAAATAGCTAATTCTCATGCAATAGTCACACGACAGTACGATATCTTGGCTCTGACGTTAAATCTCAATCTTAACTATTACCAGATGGTAAACAAAGTCGATGAACTTATTCTAATCAACTCAAACAAGTTTGAAAAGGTAAATATCGCGTGCTACCATATCTGCAAATCAATTAAGGAGTTCAGAATTCCAAGTAAATTGGTGTCTTGTTTCCCGCCGCGGCGCTATCACCGTATTCGATCTGACTGCGGTCAAAACTACCCCCTTTATGGATATTTCACCCCAGGGGGGGATACTTGACCCCCCTATCTGGATACATCATCTACCCCTAAAATGAACTAATGGGTAAATCGTGGATATAAAGCCCAATGAAGTGACACACTTCAAGTAAAAAACGGATAACGCAACTACATATAATATGGAAGACTATTTTATTACTGATCATGAAATGAAATGAAAGTTTGAAAGTTTTTTGGGCATATGGTAATATATAAAGGTCTTACAAGATACACGCATGTGCCATAAATATGTTCCGCCGATACAGACATGTGAAAATAGATGTCTAGAACAGAATATCGAGACTTTCTATGCTAATAATTCATAACGTTACAAATTATACAAATGGGTTAAATGAATCACCAATGTCCAGTAGAAAAATAAGTAATACTTATTTAATAATAATGTCACAAAATACATTTAGAAAACTAATAGGTACGATAATAATGTAAAATTTTAGATAATGTTAATAAATATTTGTACAATGATGACAAGAATGTTTTTTAAAACCATGCTAATGCGATAACGCGATAATCCAAATAAACCACCAAAATTAATAATGATTGCTTCTCCTGCGATTTGAAGACAGCCATCTAAATTATTTAAAATTGATATATTTTCATCATGCTTATTACTATAGGCATTCATTCCATCGTAGGCCTTAAAGTTTGCAACGCATTCGAATTTTTACGATTTTTTATGTACATGTGCTGCAGTTAGGTTACCGCTTACCATCAGTGTGTCATGTGTGCTCTTTCGCTTGCGAATAACAAAAAAATGCTATCACAGAAAAAATATAATTTCAGTTAGTGTCTAATATAGTTCCATCATTCATTAGACCATCATTTATAAATTATAATTTATTGATTACTACTACTACTACTACTACAGCCTATTTACGGCCCACTGCTGGGCACAGGCCTCCTCTCATCACGAGAGGGTTTGGGCTATAGTCCCCACGCGCACGCGCACGGGCCCAGTGCGGATTGGGGACTTCACACACATCTTTGAATTACTCAGCAGATGCGTGCAGGTTTCCTCACGATGTTTTCCTTCACCGAAAAGCTCAGTAGTAAATTCAAATAGAATTTCGCACATAAGTAACTGTATACTAATAAAACTTTGATGTCAGTTAATTAGCTATAGCCCAACCCTCTCGTGATGAGAGGAGGCCTGTGCCCAGCAGTGGGACGCAAATAGGCTGTAGTAGTAGTAGGTAGTCAGTTAGTTAAAACTAATTCAAAACTATTCATTTATATGTATACAGTTAACATGTATTTTGTTACGTATGGCTTATGGTAGCAATTGTAAATTATGGTGCAGATATGTTCCATTTAAGTCACTTTTAGTAACTCTATGTCACTAAATTGTGTTTATTTCACACACGTCATAATAATGTACAGTTACAGCTTTGACTTAAGTGCTTCATTGTGCCGATTAACTACACAAAACATATTCGATCAACTGTGTAGATAGCGATAAGTGATATTTTTATCAAGTGTAATCGTGATTTGACAATTATTTCTTGTCATTAAGTTTGTATCTTCATAATAGATAATAGTATATTACTTATCAAGTAAAGTATTTTAAATTGATGTTTAATATCTTAATCTGGGAACTGAAATAATATTTAATTATCACACACATAATACTTTACCCAATAATAATGTTTTATTGATTTATAGAAGAAGAGTTTAAAAGGTATTAAATTCCTTAATCCTAACGTCAATTCGATAAATTCGATAAAATCTTATTACAAAACACAAAACATCAGACATTTTCTTGTTATAATAAATATTATATTTACTTGACCGCCCCTATGGTGTACTAGGTCAGAGTAAAAAAAAACCTAGGTACTAAATAAAGATTACAAATTCAAAAATCAAGTTCATGACGTAAAAACTGACATGAAAACACCCCGGCTATCGACCCAAATATTATAATGGGAAATATGAAAATGAGTTTCATTAACGCCTGAGTCACGACCCGGAATTAATGATATCTATGGACAAAGGCAGAATACGAAAAATTCCCAACATTATCACTAGGTATAATTTCTGTTTTAATGACCTCACCTTATCTTGATCAAGTCCCTATTTCACCAACGACAAAATTACATTTCTGTTTACATTGCCGACCTATAAAGCGCTTCAGAGATGCTGTTTCTCATTAGGCCAGCAATGTACGTTGTATTGTTAATGTTGATCGACAATTTTCATAGGTAATGGTGCAAAGGGTGACTTTGAATCGACGCAATGACTAACGTAACGTGTTGCTTTCTTTTTTAACTAGCTACTATGTTATGAAAACTTCTTTGTTGCAAAGTTTACATTGAGTGACTTAGAAGCGAGATCGTTGAGAAATAGTAGTATTTCTCGACTAACAAATATGTAGGACAGCTTTTACAAATAAATAGTTTTAACTGTCTGTACCTATGGCTCCTTTTGATTATTCTTGAATGTTGCTTCTAGCTACAGATAAAACAATACCTGGACTGTTATTGAGGACCTAATCATTTTCAAGTTGGAATTATTTCAAAATGAGATGTTAAAATTAAAATGGAGAAAATGAGAGGAAATTTTAATCCCACCCTAAAACCAGCGCTGGCCTTCCGAGCGCCAGCACATGCTGAGGCCGGCACCCATTGCCAAAAAAATAAAAAATGTTACTGGTTTATTTTTTATTTTCATTAATTACTTATATTTTATATTTTAATTGTAAACTGCTGCTGTGTAATAATGATTGTTTTTTCTTTTTGGGCAATAAAGCTTGCCCAAAAAGAAAAGCTTTTAAAAGCTTTTTAAGAAGTAAAGATTTTTTTACTTTTACTTTTTAATTTTCTTAGACAGACTTGTACCGAAACTAATTGAGATTTGTAAATATCTTTTTTGATTTTATTTGATATAGTCCAGATGTCCGATAACCTTTTATAAAGAAAACTATTCGTGATTTCAATAAGGAACACGTGTTAGGTATCTTCCGGTGCAAGACACGTTAAGTCGGCCAAGACTTCGCGGGACAGCGGCAGCGACGAGCGTTTTAAGGCCGTTCCTATACCCAGCTCAGCCGTCACTGTCACTCGTGCAACGAGTAAAAGAGAAAGCGCTACGCACAGAACGCCCCATTTAGTTAGTATTTAACGCGTTTTAATTTCTATAAAAATACCGTCTAAAAACATGGCATTTATAAAGCTGTCAATGTATGCATATAATATGGATATTTTTTCTGTCATATTTAGTTTTACACTGTTTGATATAATAAACTGGAGTAAAGTTGGATTAAAGGCAAGATGTTACTTTGGAATTAAATTGTATCGAGCGAAGTTTCGTGAAACGTGTAACGAAAGCTGTCAATGTAAGGATGATATAATCAAATATAATATGTTTTTGTCATATTTTTAACTTTTAACATTTTTTAGAAAGGTATGATCTTACATGAGCAATTTGACGATGCTGGGTCAGGGAACAGGATTACCTTAAGGATTCATTGCGCGATCGTGACGCCCTCCGATTGGTGAGCAACCGTCAGTAAAACGCCCGCCGCTGCAGCTATCGCGCGAAGTCATGGCCGACCTACGGCCGGCTTACGGCACAGAATATTTAATAGCACTACGTGGCCATTTTGGGCCACGGAATTACCTGCCTGAATGTAGCCCGCCGGAGATGGTCAGTGAATCATTGGCCCGCGTGCGCACACATTTACAAGTGTACAGGCGTCCTCGCACGCACACATTGACACTTCATTCGAATTGTGTTCGAAATCATGCTTTTATAGGCCGTGTCCGCCGTGTGCCGTAAGACAAATTCGCGCAACGTAACCCATTCGGACGCGCGAGGTGTCTAACTACCCGCGATAAGGCCGCGCATATCCGACCCGGCCGCATGCTCGGCTCATTATCATATGCAGGTGCATAAATTAGCTTTATGACGGCTATTTGTCTATCAAATTTAATTATGAGCGGTGCGAGGAGTAGAATAGATAAAGTGGTTGGACTGAAATACGTATACATAATGGTTTTTACTTAACAGTTGTACCTGCTCATGATCAGAGGTGGCTTGTGCCTATCAGTCCGTTTTGATGGTATTAGACATAGTCACACACTTTGTTTTCTAAATGTCCCAAAAATATCGCAAACTTTGTAAAAATAAATTGTGGTGTATCTGGCTGGTGTGACATGGTAACTTAATGATACTTTGTCGTTATAAATTTTTAATTAACAAAATTACTAAGTAAAGTACTTTATAAAATCAAACTTGATCAATACTACTACATATTATAAATGCGAAAGTAACTATGTCTATCTGTCTACCTCTTCATGCTTAGATACACCGCTAGACAAATTTAGACGAAATTTGTATAGAGATTTTTAGAGTCCCAGAGAAGGACATAGGCTACTATTACCCCGGAAAATCGCTTGGCCCCCGCGGGCGAAGTCGCAGGCTGAGGCTAGTTTACAATATAAGTAGGTAATGTTCAATTAATTCCTGAGCAACAATGCAACGCCAATAATAGTTACCTATATCTCACGCTTGGGCAAAAACGCTAATTCTTATTACACATACAAATGATCGCTTTACATGTTATAATAATGACTCTGGTCATGTTGTTGGTATTTCTTGATGAGTTCAGCGCATACAAAGCGATAATAGTTTCCATCGTGACGTGCTACGTAATGCAAATCATGCACGAGAACCGAATCCCTCAATTAAACAAACCTAATGAAAAATGACCGGCCGCAAACGCCTACCCGCCTATGTACAGGCTATGTGTAAAATTATGTAGGCACCATGTAATCTGGACCTATAAAGCGACCGTGATAACTCGTCCGATAGTGGGGCAATTTCTGAACGACACAATAATGACACCTATTAGGTGGACTGGTCGACATCCTGTCGCATAATAGCCCCCGCATCGGCATTGCGGGGCGGGGCGCGGACAACACGCTTCAGTAATAACCACCCAGACCAGAACATAATTAGTCAACCTCTCAAAAATAATCGCCTTTTAATGCTACGATAAAAGTAACAAACCTTTTCAATATAAACGCTGCCTTTGTACCTAGGTTAAACAAATCGCTGAGCCTCAATTTTAATGAGCCGTCAGATTAGGCATAGGCAAGTTCGTTATGAACTCGGAACGGGCCCTTTATGACTACGATTTATAATCTACGCATGAAACACGAAAAAACAGAAATCTAGCGACTACAATGTCAACTCAACGAGGTCTGTGTTGCTTAACGCGAAGCGATCTAAAATTTTAATCGTCCACTTTATATTACACCCAATTACAATTAATCTCGCACGACGGTAACGCCCATCGCGAGTCTAGACGCCAATCTGTGGGCGATCTAATTCGACATAATTAAAGCCGAGGACAATAAAAGTTAGATCCATGTGTCGTGTCGTGTGAGGCTCGCGTGCCGCGCTGTCGTGTCGCCTTCGTCCGACAATAAAATTATAAGTCGCCCGCAGTGACAATCCAGTGATTTACGCCGGCACACACGCGAATATTCTAATATGAAAAGACCTTAAGCTTTTTACTGCGACGTAAAAACATAAGAGGCGGACAGGTTAATGAAGAAAATGTGGCGGTCAGATAAAACGGCGACGCGTGACTGGCGTTCTGGTATTGCCATTTTGATACTGATTTAACTAATGAATAATACGACCTTTAGGTACTTTTGCTTAACAGCCTCTTTTGTTTTTTCAAACGTCAAGCGTCTAATATTTAGCGTGAACTTAACAAAATGTCTAAGCTCACGTTTCATTGACTTTAACAGCTAAGTTCTGAGTTAATCCTTCCGCGGAAAAGTCTACGATACAATTAGGTACTGAGAAAGCTTGCGGAGCGGAACGAAACAGACCTCCTAATCCGATAAGTGTGCACAACGGGCTTAAGTGGATCACGCCGCCGGCATGCGAGCGATCCCTGCGTCTTGAAATATAGGTACTTTACTCATAAAGGCATAAACAGATTAGGAAGCATATATTCCTATAACAATTAATTCATAAAATCCCGAATGCGAGTATAAATAAACGCAGTTTTCCCTCCTCTAGCAAACAAATGGTCAAACCACTCTCTGGATTCAAGCGTCATATACTCAGGGCAGTTTTCCTCAATCCTAACAATTTTCAAAATTTCAACATTCCATTTTCGTTCAAGTAATTAAGATATGAAAATGAAAATTCAAGTGCCATTTATCGTCTATAACTAACTTTGCGACAGCGCTTTGAGTTTTCGGTCCATGATCATTAGCCAATCAATAGGCTTCACGCTTTACTCACGAAAACCTTTCACAAACCCTCTTCCAACCTACGAGTATAGGTATATAATATAGCACCAATTCGCCCAGTTATCTGGGTCAGAACGATTCACATTACCCACGAAAGAAAGGTAACGTCGTAAATTCCCCTCATGTAACCCGTAAAGAAGCTCTCCATAAAACCGGCATTTTCCTCAAAGAAACGATTTCTGTCCGCAAACAAGCAGTCATTTCTGCGACGTTCTAGTACAGGGAAATCCCGCGAATTCCTTCACGAACGAGAATGGCGACTCGAAGATAAGGGTAATAGCGCCCGCTGTCTACTCGAACGTAATAATGTACTTACTTACTTTGACGTTCAAAGAAATGCCGGGAAAAAAGTTTGGATTTGTTTACAGGCGTCGTGGAGATCGTAGATTAGCTTCATTAAGTTTCAGTGACGCGAATCGCTGAACGGGGAGCGCTTAAGCAGAATATGATTGTTATTTAAATTTTATTGCATAAAGGATATCAAAGGTACTCGACAAATCAGATTCGTCGTTAACAGACAGCGCCATGTCTTTTACATAAAATTATAAAGTAAAGTAAGAAAATAAAAGCCTATGATAATGACGTAACTCCTGAAGTGTATCAGCCATCTAAATGAAGTGTAATTGCCGGGGGCATGTAAATAAGGTGTGTATCAGATGGACGCTTTCTTTGTTTGCCGCCGTGTGTGCAAATTGAAACTTAATTGCGTCCTACTGAACCGGTTTGCATTTAACTGTAGTAGAACTTTTTCAAGAATGGTGGTCTTAGTGAAACTGTAAAATCGTTTGTGAAAGTATCTGTAAACTATTTCATTATGAAGAAGTTCCATTTAATTTTGATACGTTTTGTTAAACGATTGCTAGGCTTTCCATATGAAAGAAATCTCAGTTGAGAGGACATCAAATAAATACTTAATTCTTCTAAATTCTTTTCGTACTTTCTCTCAACGTCGTTTTCAATTTAGGTTCAGTTTTGATCTATAAACTGTGTTATGAGTAAGTTATTCGTCCAAAAAATCCTGTAAAAGCACCCAGAGATGTGTATGTCCGAAATGGTATTTCTTGTCAACCTTTTTCTCGATTAAATTTAATGCAGATAGTTAATTCGCTCTCCAATTACTTTATAAATCATGTTAATTGGTAAAAAGATGCCATAAAACACAGAAAGCTTAACACATAATTTACAATCTTTAATTTAGTACAGGACGCCTCTATTTTTCACAGAATCGGTCGGAATGGTGTGTAAAGCCACGCATCGGAGATCGGCCACTCATAAGTCAAAAGTCACGAATCGAGATAAGCGCTAATTGACGTGAGCACCGCCCAACGCAACCTTAATAAGCATTTATAACGATATAACTCCTATTATCAAAAATACTTAACCTATTTATACAGTAGCGTTAGTAAGAAATTTCACCTTTCGGCTACCACTTTACACGCTCAACTTTGACATTGAGTGTAAGCGGATTGGGCAACCGTGGTTATCGAGCGTTTGGATGCAATGCTTCTAATGTTATCGTTTAAAGGCTATTTGATACAAGTTCACATCAAATGCCAATCTTTAAAGTGTCAGTCTTAAAAAAAAATCCATGCACACTCTGGATTTTACAAAATGCTCAACATTGTATTCTGAAACTTTCAAATCTTTGCATTCCGGTATACGCATTACAACTAGTACAACTACGTACATCGTACAAGCATTCCCTAATTATGTGTGGTAGGAGGAAAATTTCTATTTACTTATTTATTAACATACAAAAAACATCTATAATTTTAATTGAGGAAAATCGTTTTTTTTCTGTGTTAAAAATAATATTATTTTGTTTTTAGGGTTCCGAACCTTAAGAGGTAAAAACGGAACCCTTATAGGATCACTCGTGTGTCTGTCCGTCCGTCTGTCACAGTCGATTTTCTCCGAAACTACTGGACCGTATAAATTGAAATTTGGTACGTTTATGTAAGTTTGTGACCCAAAAACGGACGTGTGAAATGAATTTTAAACATAGATCCTATTTTTTAGGGGCTAAATTTGAAAAAAAATATTAATGAAGTTTTTCAAACTATATCGTGTGACATAACAAATACCTAAAAGTACTTCTTATGAGGATCTCAAATATATATTTTTAGAGGATAGTTATTGACTTATAGATTACAGGAAAATTATTAAGAAGTCCATGGTTGAAGAGCGAAAGAGCTTATCCTGTCAAACAGTTTGAAAATGACGTCATTGAAAATAATCAAGGGTCGGAACCCTCTCCACGCGAGTTTAACTCGCTTCTTGGCCGGTTTTATTTGCCCTCGGGTGTACACAGGCAACAGAACTGTCAAGAAACCTTTCTTTGCCGACGCTAGCGCGACAGCGACAAGCAAGACGCCATTATTTAATAACTCCCTACCGTGACGTCAGAAATAGGCCACATGTCTTACGGCCCTACGACACGAACTAACGAAACAAATCTTTTAATTGCTTCCCATTTCATTATTCCCTTATATGTTAGATTATTGTCGATTGTTCGCGCTTGACAGAGTTCACGTCGTCACGCTAGCCTCTCGTATGCTGCTAATGATTAGAGATATAATCGGTATAATGGGTCTGTGTGACGTAATGGGGACTATCGTTTCTTTGCTCACCAGTTGGCGCCACTGTAGACTAAGGTCCAGAGGTATAGCTGTCAAAGGCGACTTTATAAGATCGGCACCGAAAAAAAGTTTTCAATCTTGAATCTCATTAAGTTTATTAATCATAAATAACTATCATCATATCGAGCAGCTATGCCTCAATGTTGTGCAGTTACGTTTTGTTTGGAAAAAAGAATTTTATTTTCAAAGCGTTTACATTCATAGCCAAATAATCCATATTTGCGATAATTTCACGAAGGACTTTACTTTTCAACGGGTACATTAAAGAAATTATGATTTATATCACGAAGCCCGCCAAAACCAGTGAAAACTGAATGTTATTAGACCTCACGCGACACTAGCGCCTCTAGTGGCAAATTCACACGCGATAGGCCCCATTGGATGTGTGTAGGTCATATTGGGTTATATCGAGTTTCAGTTATACGTCCTTATTAGAAGATCTTGGGTAACTACTACACTGAATAAAATTATGACTTTAGTAGAATGCAACTGGAAAATGGGTTGGTCGGTCTTGCCCGATTTCACAGGATATGAGTAACTAGCCGTCTCCCGTGTAGATCCCATTTTTTCTTATTACCGAAGGTATATCGGGACATCCTCTCTTAGGCCTAACCTAAGGAATCTTACGCTAAGGAATCGGTACATCCCAAATTTCACTTTTCGAAGACTAGTAGCTTCAGCTGTGGGTTGGCTGTCAATCACTCTGTCAGTCAGTAAGTAACGGCAGATATATTGATATCGTATTAGCCAATTTAAACATTAGAAATCAGATAAGTATAGAATGAATTCGGAATTGGTATTTTTTTAATAACTTCTTCACTGTTGGCATTCAACTGAAATTTCATATTTCAATGTTTTATAGCGCTTTGCCCGAGTAGTTTTGGCTGTGCGTTGTAATTAGTCAGTCAATCAGTCAGTCAGTAACGGAAGAGATATTGATATCGTATCAGCCAATTGAAACATTAGAAATCGTATTAAAACCGTCCTAGAAATTCGCCTAGAGCATTAAAATGTATAACGTTGTAGATAGAACAAACAATTCGTTAGTGTAACCGTAACAGTGTAATTCAGCTTCATTAGTGCGCGCGCGCCGATAGCCGCGACCAATTACGTGCTTTTATCACCAATTAACTCTTTACGATGCCACCAATGGATACAGTGGCTATTGTTACAGGAAAGGTTCGGTTTTTTAATAGTTTGTGGTAGGCATTTGATTTTGCTTTCTTTCAAGGTAAGTATTATGTAGTCTATATTAAGTAACACTGTATTTGTGAAAGTTTGTAATTGTTTCTTTTTATTTTGTGAATTACGGATTTTGACAAAATTCCGAGTATTATAAGATTACACAATAGACGAGATATGTGAATAAATCATTATCATTTATAATGTTTTTTTAAATGAAATTCTTCATCCTATAGATAAGACTTGAAATTACTTACATTAGAACGTTAATTTAAAAGCTACAAAGGCAGTGAAATATTAATAGATGATTTACTTCATCCTTACGATGAAAACTGTTCATGTTACACTGGCAGTACTTAATGCATATTGTTATATGTCTTCGACTCTTAAACAATGGCGGCTTAAACTTTAAAAATGCTTCCAGAAAGCATTTCGAATTCGACTCCGAAACCTTATCTCGGACACGCGTCATGCTGTACAGTCGGCTGCAAAAGTGCATGGCCACGACAAAGTCGAGATTCCTCTGAACGAAGCGGTTCGGCGTCGATGGCGTGCTACGTGCTACTAGCTACGTGAATTTCAAAAAGTCAACTGGCAGCGCCGTAAGATGGCGTTGTTATTTGAAAGCAACATAATTAAAACGTATCTGAACCTATATTTCAGCCACTCGTAACATGAGTCGATAGCTTAGTTAATTAGCGCCTTGGTATAACGAAATGATAGACCGAGGATCGATTCTGGATAAGTGACAAGATATTTTTAGTTTTTTTTCTTTTTTCAATACCTACTATTTTTTTCTGAACTTTTCATAAGTGGATTAAATTAATAATTGTTCTGTTATAATTATCTAAGCCGTGGTGGCCTAGTGGTTCGACCTACCGCCTCTCATGCAGAGGGTCGGGGGTTCGATTCCGGCTCGCACCTCTAAGTTTACTTAATGTGCGAAATTCAATTTGAATTTACCACAGAGGTTTTCGGTGAAGGAAAACATCGTGAGGAAACCTGCACGCATCTGCGAAGTAATTCAAAGATGTGTGTGAAGTCCCCAATCCGCACTGGGCCCGCGTGGGGACTATAGCCCAAACCCTCTCGTGATGAGAGGAGGCCTGTGCCCAGCAGTGGGACGCAAATAGGCTGCAGTAGTAGTAGTATAATTATCTATAACTAGAAATAAAACAATATTCTTGGTTTAAACAAAATAAACTTTATTAATATTTTTAAATTCTATTATACGTGAATTAAATAAACATAATAAAAGTATATATTATTTCCCAAAAAATGCCAAACCAATAATCAATTACCAATACAACCAAGTAATTATGTTTTAAACAAAATAAATCTTTCCTCATTTATTTATACTTATACTTTATACGCAATTTGTGATATTTAGGCCGATCCGTTACCCAGCTGTTCGCTACATTCCATATTTCAGATACTTTTCATAAAAATAGCAACTTGTAAATGTTAAAAATACTATTTTTGGTTATATCATTATTTCGCATTTAAGTTTTCGTTTCACATATAATGACACTTCGCTGATCGCTCGATACAATTATTTTAATGCTAAAATAAACTATTCTTGATTATTAAACCGTGTTAAACTGAAAATAGCAGAACATAAACCATTATAAATAAATTGATAAGTGGCAGGGGGCGGGGCACATGGCTCGCAGAACTGACGGCCGATGAAGACGAGCTGTCGGTAGGCCTCCAACAAGCTGGAGCGATGACCTGGTGAAGGTCGCGGGAAGTCGGTGGATGCGAGCGGCACAAGACCGGTCGGAGTGGCGAGTCTTGGGGGAGGCCTATGTTCAGCGGTGGACGTCTATCGGCTGATATGGTGAAATAAATTGATATGTTTTAAGACGGTATTTTTTATACAAATTAAAACTTAAAATCTACGCATAAGCGCTTTCAATTGTTTCTCGCTGTAGGAACGGCCTGTTTTATAAATAACATTTTATTGTGGATATAGCTTAAGTATTCATTTCCGAACTCGGAAAGAGGATTGAAGCTTCTCCACAATAAAAAAAAATCATTTATTATAGTCTGTTAGATAATTCGTGATTTCGGATTGGAAAGGTTTTTTTTTACATTTTTGTTAAGACCTTTATTTTTTTAATCAAGAATAAATTGTTCTGTTACTTTAATGAAATTGTTTGCTGTGTTTTCTTGTGAGGAAGCGTTCTCAGGCTATTCATTATATCACTATCCAATAATAATACAATATCACACATGTTGGATATTTTATTCTTCACTATAGTTACTTACAACAACGACAGACATAGATGAATATCACATTTAATCTATAACACCCTGTTATTAGATATTTTATCTATTCATCAAACTGTTGAATATGATTATTTTAAAGTAAAACAATACTTACAATATTTGCAGTGATCACGTGCTTGTCGTATCTTTGTTTATTTTTTCTCTCGAATTATCTAACAGGCTATAGTCACTACTAACTTACTCAGGTATTTATACTTAAACTTAGCACTTATAACTTGAGTTTTACAGGTCTGATCACTTGTCAATAACTTTCAATAAACTAAAGGTGGTATTCCAAGACCCCTCTCGTGATGAGGGGAGGCTTGTGCCCAGCAGTGGGCCGTAAAATAGACTGTTGTGGTGGTGGTGGTATTCCAAGGCAAGGCACTGGCCTTTGATCGCGGCCGCGGCGATTGAAGCACGCGACCGTAGCGTGCATGGTCTGCTCCAGCACATCTACCATAGGGCGTACCCAGCTTCTCTCAGGGGGGCAAGCGCATATTCAGCTTCAGATCCAGGGGGGTGGATCGATTTTGTCGGGGCATTTTGTATTAGATCAGGGGGCAGCTGCCTCCCCAGCCTCGACACGATACTGCAAACCCTCATTACGAAGAGAAAATCCGTTTTCCCCTGCAACAATTTTCAGAAATATTATGATAATTTATGATTAAGGAATAATTATAAGTAGGTGATAGCACTTATAGAAAGCTAGGAATAAAAAAAAATACTTACGTTATACCGGTTCGACTAGCAATTACTGTAATCTTTTTGCATTGCAAAAGCTTGCTTTTTGCTTTGTTAGGTCGCGATCTTGTAACAAAGTCAATATTTCAACGAGAACTCATTATTAATGAAGTAATCCAACAATAATAAAAGAAAAACAACAGAAATAGGAACAGACAACGAGCTGACGTAATAACGACCAGTGAAGATTGCTTCTATTAAAACAAAAAAATATTAGGGTGTTTTCAAATGTTCAGTCTACCCTTTATTTTTTTATGCGTATAATATCTGGACATAAAATTAAATTGACGATAGTAGTAATGAATTTCAATGCCTCAGCAACATGTTTCGATGGTCGAGTGGCTTAGGACAGCTATGAAAAGACTACATCACCGAATGGCTCGGGTTCAAATCACCCGAGTGTAATTATTGTTCGGAGAAGATTTTTGTGAATGATTGTGAATTGCATTTGGAGTTTCACAATATTGACACTGAGCCGTGCCCGTGGTATTAGATCTCGCCATCTCGTGGTTTATTGAAATAATCGAAAATGCAAATTCGACATGAAGAACACTGCTGTATGGAATAGTTGAGGGAGAGTAAGCAGGTTTACTCAGTCACCGAAAATACCAAGTTCCAGAAAGGGAAAAAAATGTTTTATTTTTGTATGCTATGACCGATATCAGCGCCATCTAGTGAGAAGTTTTTAACCGAATTCTTAGATGAACTTAGATCAATGAACGTGCTCATAGATGGCGCCACTTAACGGCGGCATGCCATTATGTTTTCCTACCGACCATGCACTTTTGCGGCCTATTGTACCTAATGTTACTCTTTGACACTTGAACCTTTTGATCGCCATAGTCACCCACAGCCGACAAAGCTTTTAGCTTAAAATGTAATTTATATTATCATGACAGTATAGTTTATTTTGGCTCTACCTTAAACATTGGCTGTTAAAGGGTCCCATGAAGTTAACGAGAGGTGCGTGCCTAATATGAGTAAACAGACTGTGTTGAGTCTCTCTGTCAAACTGTTATTGTGTCTGTGTCAAACTCTCAAACGGTAGGCGATCTAATTTACAACCGTGTTTAATTACTGATAAGAGGCATATGTTATTATGGGTTCCGTGAACTGCTATGAAGGCAGTTTCAAGTTATAATAATAGGTAAGGTGTAACTTACAAACATTTCTCTAAGATACTTTCCAGACGCAACTGGTAATGCAAAAAAGAGCAGTTAGGATATTATAAGCAGTGCCATGCCACCCTTTACACCAGCTAAAGAACTTTTTGTAAAACTGAATGTCTATTCATTCTGGATTTTGCAAAATGTGTTTGGAAGAACAAGCATGTCTATAATACCCGTCGTCCTGATCAAAGACGGACGCGCTGGATATTAAGCTCATTCTTGTGCGATTGACGAAATCGTCAAAGTCCTTGCAGGTCGGTGCGCGAATTTATAACAGACTACCGTCGGAAATTAGGGATGCGCCTTCTTATGGGTTGTAAATAACGACTAACCTCATATGATAGCCTCATGAAGCCGTGGTGGCCTAGTGGTTTGACCTACCGCCTCTCATGCAGAGGGTCGCGGGTTCAAATCCGGCTGGCACCTCTGAAATTATTTATGTGCGAAATTCAATTTGAATTAACCACTGTGCTTTTCGGTGAAGGAAAACATCGAGAGGAAACCTGCACGCATCTGCGAAGTAATTCAAGGTTGTGTGGGAAGTCCCCAATCCGCACTGGGCCCGCGTGGGGACTATAGCCCAACCCTCTCGTGATAAGAGGAGGCCTGTGCCCAGCAGTGGGCCGTAAATAGGCTGTTGTAGTGTAGTAGTCATATGATAAGTAACATTTTTCTTTAATTTTAATTTTAACATACAACAATTATCTATAATGTTTAGTGTACCAATTTCAGTGTTTATTTGTATCTTTTTTGACTTGTGCTTATGCAATAAATTGTTTTGACTTTGGCGCTACAAATGTATATTTCATCATTTCAGACGAAAACGTCCACTACCGGCTATAGGTCTCACTAAAGGTACTTAAATACACCTTCCTATAAACGCAGCACAGACTCAATATCAAGCAGATTAACACATATGTACGTAATCTCATCGAAAACCGGAATCGAATTGGGAGAGCTCTGGCACATCAATAGTTCCCGTTATCATTGATAGATGGCGCTCCATTGTCCGGTGACGGATCGACTGGTTACTGAGATAGCAGGAGATTAATGCTTTGTTACCTCCGTTAATGGGTAAAAAGTCCAGGGAATTGGATAAATCGGATGTCATGTAGAATTTGGAATACAGGATAGATGGTTGTATCAATTTTGGGTCAAGTTTTTTTGCATGTAAATCTTGACTTTGAGATTTTAATCTCCTAAATCGACAATCGTTTATTAAGCTTTACCTAACGCCTGTGAAGACTGCACATAGGGACATACAGACACACAAACACAGACCCCACCAATTGGTCACCAATAGGAAGGTGTTCTTTAATTTATAATTAAGGTAAAATAAACTGATTCGGACTGGCGTTTACCTATAGGTAGGTAAAATGTTTCATTGTCTAATTGAACACCCACCTGCTTAGCTGGGCGCATTCATGAAACTGATGTGATATGATAAGAAAGGTTATGTACCTAGACCGCTTCTTGTCGCTATGTTCAAGCAAAAGGTTAAATCATAAAAACTAAATAGGTACTAAGTAAGTACGAATATTAAAAAATACATAGCAATTAGATGTTATCTCTGTCCGTTGGTCTAGATATTGCTGAATGAGTCCAAACACACGAAAGCTTCGTATTGCGTGCAAGGAGAGTCTAAAGATTGCCGATACTTCAAAAAACAAGACGTAATGAAGTAAAACTGATTGATCACACGGTTTTAGTTATAAAGGTCCCGCTTTCGTGTCTTGAAGCTATTATCATAATGACGGCGCGACACTCGGAAGCTAGATAGCATCGAATCGCGACCGGTGGACAATAACCCTTACCAACATTCATTTATAATAATTAGTTGGCGTAAGGCCAGCCCGATATGAATAAGTATTGCCATATCTTACTGGACACCACACCGTTATCTGTAGCTGAGCGGGAAAAATATTTTAGTTGGTGGTTATTTCCACTATTGCTCTGCTTATCATGTTTTAATAATTCACTGAAAAAAAGGATTAGCCGAACCAGTTAAGTTAAATCAAAAGTACGAATAAATGAAACTTGATAAAAACTTACAAAACTAATTCAGTACTACTACTAAGACTGGTTGGTTACTAGTAAGACATAGTTCGCAAGACTAAGTCACTTTATTTGTGTGTAAGCAGTAGTCAAACTTTGGTTATAATTAGGTAAGGTAGTCCTTTTTTTCAGTGAACCAACTGAAAAGAGAGAATTGCGAAATATTGGCAAGTTAAATTGAGTTATAAGAATAGTATGATAAGAGAACGGTGTGGTGTGAAAGGATGTAGTGACCAAAAAGAAAAAAGAATTGAATTGAATTATTAATTGGCCAAGTAACAATGATACGTTACATTCTAGCAGGTCATAATTACATGACAGTCTTAAATACAAGCCGTGGTAGCCTAGTGGTTCGACCTACCGCCTCTCATGCAGAGGGTCGGGGGTTCGATTCCGGCTCGCACCTCTAAGTTTACTTATGTGCGAAATTCAATTTGAATTTACCACTGAGCTTTCCGGTGAAGGAAAACATCGTGAGGAAACCTGTAGGCATCTGCGAAGTAATTCAAAGATGTGTGTGAAGTCCCCAATCCGCACTGGGCCCGCGTGCGGACTATAGCCCAAACCCTCTCGTGATAAGAGGAGGCCTGTGCCCAGCAGTGGGACGCAAATAGGCTATAGTAGTAGTATTAATTGACACAATATAATACTAGCCATATTATCGACATAACCAACAAAAACCCTGGCAGCAGATTTCCCCCTCGTTTTCGGCTTTTCTCGTAGGAAGCGACATTATTTCCGCCACGGGAACGCTACCCTTGACTGGCAATACTCATTCCGATCGCTGATGGCTGGCAGCTATTGATATTATACGGCCATGTGTGACGGCATCTGAATGTGAAGCTCACAGTTTATTGGATTGCACATGGAAAACATGAGAAAGCACGTAATCCATACTAATATAGTGACCACTTACCATCAGGTGGGCTGTGCGCTCGTTTGCCTATACCATTGGTATAAAAAATAATAATTACAAAAGCGATATTTTCCATACAAAGTGACCAGTTTTCATTGCTGTTGAGTGTATATAGTAGGTACGGCGATCGAACTTTGTTCGGGTGGAAATAGCTAAAAATTTGATTTCTGCGCGTCGTAACTCCATCTTGTCATTTAAATATCTAAACATAAATTGACTAGATTTCATGTAGTTTATAGGCTATCAGGCGCCAACTGAATTCTGGAATGTACTTAATGTAGAACTCAATTGGGTGCTGAAAGTAAAAACATTAAAAGGGACTTAATTTTTTAGGAATTAAAAATCTTTCAAGTTCAAAAAATTACAGCAGGCATAGGATGATAGTAAAATCACCTTATTCTGTCACAGAATGATTTTGAGATCTACTCGTGTAACGTGGTGTATGCTTCATAGCTCCAAGACGCAGGCGCAAGCATGAAGCATAGCGTGAGTCAGAGATAAGCTATCTCGGTGATCACAATTCACCACGCTTAGTAATCCACCCGCGAGCCTTTGTGCTCGCCATAGATTTTCTATTGTCCAGTCAGCCTAGCTGAGTAAGTACTAAGGCCCACTTGCACCAAGCCGCTAACCACGGGTTAGCCTCTTAACCCACGTCAAATTCACACAAGAAATCTGAGTTAAGCGGTTAACCCGAAGTTAACAGCTTGGCCTTAGTATCTTGAAGCAATTTCTTGAGCTGTATAGTCACATAATATGTATACTGGCGGTATGCCACTTTGAACGAGTCTCTTGCTCAAGGGCATAGATGAAATGTACATTACAGCCGTTCTTTTAGAACAGCGGCCTCATTCTGAACACAGAAGGGGTTTGATAGGGAATCTATAGGAAAGGTTCAAATTGTCACGGCGGCGCTCAAATTTAACTTTAAAGTTTAACGACGGTCGACCATCAATGCATAATAATAATGATGACTGTACTTAGTAGGTACCTAACCTCCTCTGTTTATCTTTTATCGTAAAAAATATGATGACACTACGAATTTAAGATGAAAATATATAATTGTAAATATACTTTGAGTCCTAAAAAGCAATTACCTGAATTGCTTTCTCTAGGACAATCTTCTTAAATGAAATCATAATCATCATCATCATCTCAGCCGAAAGACGTCCACTGCTGGACATACGCCTCCCCCAAGGCGCGCCGCTCAGACCGATCCTGTGCCATTCGCATCCACCGCGTTCCCGCAACCTTTACAAGGTCGTCAGTCCATCTTATTGGAGGCCTACCG
The DNA here is from genome assembly GCA_963971205.1 of Aethes cnicana. Classification (NCBI taxonomy): domain Eukaryota; kingdom Metazoa; phylum Arthropoda; class Insecta; order Lepidoptera; family Tortricidae; genus Aethes; species Aethes cnicana. Next base: position 5,476,506 of record OZ020287.1, on the reverse strand, counting down.
AAAGCTCGTCTCCCGGTTCGCGGAATCATAATACATATATAAAAATATAAAATTCATTAAATTAGTTAAAGAAGTTATACCTACACATGTATTCTTATTTAAATAAAATATCAAAACCATTACAGCAGAATATACTTATGTATATCACAGTTGCGATATTTAATCAGTAATCTTTATGCAGGTGTACTGACGACGTACCTAGGCTAGCATATTCTATGAATAGATTCCTATATTCGGACATGCCATTACTGAGGGTCATTAGTGGCCTTCCTCTCGCCCTTTCTTCTCTAATGGCAAAACTCTATAGCGTAGATACTATAGATACTGTAGGTAAGTATCTACAGTAACCAAGAGGAATCGCAGGGACTATAAGTATAGTGTACTTAAAGCATGCTTAGAATCGATAAATGCTTTTAATCCATCCACTATAGGTAAATGGGTATTTTGACGCTTTGTCAAAATTATTGTAACTGTAGTACTTTTCAAATAAGTAGATATCTCTTTTTACCCAACTGCGTCAGATGGAAGGTTATGTTTTTTGACTGAATGTATGTAGTATAGAAATAGTAATAATGAGTTACTGATGACAACGCATAGGCGAAAGCCACTGCTTTCAGGAAAACACTCGTTGGTAGATGCCAAATTTCAGCGTTCTACCACTGTAGAACGCTGAAATTTGGCATCTACCAACGTAGATTCCTTGGAAAGTGTAGAAGAGCACTCAGAGTGTTTTCCTGAAATTCCCACGGGAACTGAAAAATGTACTTTTACATGATTATTAATGTTTATAAATGTGTAATGCAAAATAGTTTTCTTTATTTATAAACACAAGTTTTGCCACAGTATGTTTCTCTAGGTAAATGGAAAGTTATTTTATATGTTTCCTATACACGTGAAGCTGCTTCCGAAGTTCCGAGACGTCAGTGCATTTCACGCGACACATTTACCTTCGGGCGAATTGAAAGGCCCCCCTGAAGCCCTTCTGGACCCGTTTCCTTGACTGCGCGTAATTATAGCTCGCCGTCACCTACATTTGCCCCTGATAACTTATTGCTGTCTGATTCGTAGACGATCAAGCATTCTAGCAGATTTTGAACCTACCCTAGAGTAGCGGAAATGTTTTGAAAAATAACACAAAAATCAAAATCAAATCAATCAATCAAATTCAGAAAATTGGCCACATAGGGGCATTTTTACATGTCAGAAATGAATTTACACAGTGTAAGATATAATATCTTCCACTTACCTACTTATGCACAAAATTCGGTAGAGTCGGTTAAATTTGTACAAAATCTAAACTCTGTCTGTCTGTCTGTCGGTTACCTCTTCACGCTTCAACCTCTGCGCTGGACTGATTTAGGTTAATTTAGGTATGGGAATATGTAGTTGGAGTCCCGGGAAAACGTATAGTTCCCGCGGGAACGCGATAACCGAATTCCACGCGGGCGAAGTCGAGAGCAGAAGCTAGTTTGATATAATTAAAACATATCTCTAGTTGAAAACATTCATTCGAGAAAGTACTAAGTACGTACTGAGTTCTCACGGTGACTCCCAGCGGCCGTGTAGGTAGGTACTAATTTCGAGAGCAAAAGTTTAACACCGTGATATTCCACGAATCCGCAACATTGTAAAGGGACGTAGGCAGCTAACATAATGACTTCAGAAAATCTTTGATCTCGTTGTCCAACATTGAGAACAGTAGGGTTAAAAAAACTCGACATGAAAGCTTCAACACTTTGTGCCGAACACAAGTGATTCGCGAGAACAACGTTAACGTTCTTTAACAATAGAGCTATTATAGCGCGCCACTCTGCAAAATCAAACGAATTTTATTATTACAAACGTCTGTCAAACTGTTAACGATCTTTACATAAAGCTTTGCCTAACGATTTCCTATATTTTATGTCCAATTGATTTCAGCGACCTGCACAATCTTTATGGTGTATTGAAACTCAATCTTAACTGTGCCGGAAAACAATTTTCCGCTGGGCATACCTAGTTTATCATCGAGGCAAATAAACATCTGCCACAGTTCCCTACAACAGCGAATAATAATTCGACTTTTCGCCGAGGCAAGCGCGCCCTCGCAACTCCTTCTCGAGGCATAAAATAAAGCTGAAAAGAACACGGTTCGAGACGTCGGTCGTTTCTTAATTTACGAGAGCGTTTTGTGTGGCGAGAGCTCGTCATATCCGAGCGCCATCTGCAGGTGAGTTACGGCGTCCAGCGGCACGCACCCCGCACACATGCGCGCACGCACGCACACTGACACTCCACTGTCCACCGTGGCCGAACAATCGATCGTAAATCAGCTTCGATAAAATTATAGGAGGGAACACAATGGATGTCGCATCTGCGTGGCATAACCTGCCCTCCTCCCATCGCCGAGAGTCCGCTTTCACGCGCCACCTGCCCGCTCCCGGTGTGCCTCTCCGGCTCCGAGATAAAGTCTACATTCGCACGTGTACAGACAAGAGGTGTTTATTTTGAGAAACGTTCGTCCTGCGACAGTGGTCTCTAATCAGGGTAGCTTGAAGCGATATTCGCGTGCCGCCGCCGGGGCTCACGTAATTGCGAAATTCACGCTTCGTGGTGCGGTACAAAAATAAGATTATGGATTCTGCTGAGCTGCTGCGTTATTGTGATTCGAGGATCCGTCCGTAGGTATGTCTGCGAGCTTTACGACTGCTATTCCTGGAGGAATAAACCGGTGCACTTATTGAATATTGTTGGGTTTATTTATGGTGGACAGCGCCATTGTCCGAAAGGCGCGTTGGAAATTCATAGCCGTGGATGTTTATTTAGAGAGAGATTGCGTGGCTGCAGTGCAGCTGCGAGGTATTTATTGAGTGCGTGAATAACACCTCGTATTTTTAGATTGGTTGCGTGAGCTGGATGAGAGGATCTAGGAGGAGGCTGCGGAGCGGGGGGAGGGTCGGCGGCCGCAGAGCCTCCGCGGCGGCTCGTATTTCCGACAGGTCGAGGATCGCAGCGCCGCCAGCCTTATGGGGCCATAAAACGTGGCCAGATATTAAACGACCAGTGCGCGCCGGACTCACGCTCTGCGCTTTTTAATATTGAGCGATATGTTTGCCTACCTGTGAGATCAATAAATTAGTCCGCATGAATCGAAAAAAAAATACAACTTAATTATACCTGTGTAAATCAATACTTTGGCAAAATTTTTACGGGTTCCGTACCTCAAAAGGAAAAAACGGAAAGAAAGTCGAGTAATCTGGATCAAACCGTTGATGACGATAAACGTTGGTTTCATCTACCTATCCCTGAATGATCACATACCTATTCCTCACCTTTATCAAAAATAAATGGAAATGACTGTAGGTACTAAGTTAGTTGTAGGTACCAATAAGTCAATAAAAGCACCAATTATAATAAATACGATATGTATTCATGTAAACCACTACAATTTCCAATCGTAAGGTAAATTCAATCTATAGAGACGCGTAGAAGACGCGCCAAGTCTCCGATGACAGTCCTATATCATTCTGACAGGTGCCGCTAGTGTGACACCTTGTGTCCCGTTTTACTCATAGTCTTGTCAAACTAGTGATGTGGCTAAGAATCCGTCTAACAGTACTTAAATGACTATATGGATATACAGGATGGCCCGTATGTAAATAAGGAATTTTATATTCAATTTTTTTTGATAACTCGTGGTTTAAAGATATGATTACGAGTAATTAAAACCGGCTCTACCTCGAAAGTTGGCACATTGAATGCAGTTTGTAAGATGGTACAATAACAGTTACAGCAATCAGGCAATTAAATGGCACAAAATTTGTTACAGCTCTCAGTAAATTTCTAGAAAATAATTGTTTTTATGGTGTAAAAGAATTTATTGATTATAAAAAGTAATGTTTTTTTTGTAAATGTATAAAGATTTGCATGTCGATTCTTCGACAGAACATTCTAACCTACTACACGCGAAATATCACCTTGTGTAAATGTTCTGGCAAATAAATGATTCTTCTTCTTCTTCTTTTCTTCTTCTACATTTAGTAAACTTACTTATATTTACCCGAATGTCAAGGAGGGTAATGATTTTTATCTTATTAACCACACCGTGATAGAATTTTTTTTGTTATCTTTATTAGAATTGTCACATGTTAAAATGCAGTCTTACAGTAGGTACCTATAAGTATAAGTATTCATTCAGATATGTTTACATATTATGCATATCTGTATAGAACGAATCATATGGATGTAGATTATATAGCGTATAAAACAGCCAGAGCGGTAGCGTTACGAAACAACTATGTATTTTGTTACAGTTTAATGATACCCGATAACAAGTCAGATAAGACGTGTCTGTGTTCTGAGTTGGATAAATAAAATGAAAACTTCCATAGCTGTGTACCTAACATTATTGTGAGCCTTATGATGCAAAAGCCTACGAGTAGATAGATAGGTAACCAAGCTATCAGACGGCCCATGGCGGCTAATCACGATCACTCCGACAGGAATCAAATGTATCACTAAAAATATACGTTTTTCCGGGATAAAAAGTAATACATTCGTCCTTTCACGAGACTATCACTATCTCCATGTGTAGTATTCGTAATTTCATCTAATTCGGTCCAGCGGTTTAAGCGTGAACTGAGTTACTTTCGTAAGTATTTCTAATTACTAATAGCTTCTGCCTGCGACTTCGTTCGTGTGCAATTCGGTAATAGCATTCCCGCGGGAACTATGCATTTTGAGTATGATTTAATTCAGGACTGTTAGCTCACCTATGCCCTTTTTTTTAGAATATAAGATATACCTATCTAAAAGATGCAATAGCCGCGGCTGATCCTAAGCAAGTAGGTATTCTTTTAAAAGTATCTTTTAGTAAAGAGAAACATATATGTTATATATATTTGCTTTTTAGGGTTCCGAAGTCCACAAGGAACCCTTATAGTTTCGCCATGTCCGTCCGTCTGTCCGCACTATTGCTCGGAGATGCTTAGGTCTAGAGAGCTGTAATTTGGCATGAATATGCATATTAGTTACGCTGACAAAGTGGTACAATAAAAATTTAAAATATTTTTTTTTATAGGGTACCTCCCCTACTCGTAAAGCGGGGATGTATTTTTTTTTCTTGCGTACCCCATGGTGCGGCATATCGTTGAATAGGTCTTAAAAAAATATTGTGGGTTTGTTAAAACCATAGTTTGATTAAGTGATGCGTTTGTGAAATATTAAGCTTTAAAGTGCTATTTTTGTTAGAATCACGTGTCCCCCCCCCCCTGCCAGCTAAACGGTGGTATTTGGATGGCTGAAAAAAATCACGGTTGTGGCATATATAACGTAGTTGAAAGGAAAACTATCAGAGCTAAGTAGGCTGTACAAACTTACGAGTAATAGTCGACCAACTTATAATGATGATTTTTCTCGAGCGGCAGGGGCGTCGGGCGGGCACGTCATACCACAGGCTAGCTAGTTGCTAATAAGTCTTAGAAAGGTACTGTGGGCATCCTCAACTTCGGAACCCTATAATTTGCGCGTGGCCCGACACGCACTTGGCCGGTTTTTATTTCTGTTATGATCAAGCAGAGACAAAAAGATAGTAAGGATAAAATTTGGACTTATTTTCTGAAAGCTTCAATGGTTCGTCTAAAAATATTGGTTTTGTAAGTTTTTGATACAGAAGGTAGTATAAGTGAAAATTAGAATATTTTATATTCTGAATCAAAGTTACTCTAAGCTCAGTATATAAAGATTTTTTCTATGTAAGTACAAAGCTGTACGTATATACCTACGCGTGCGATAGATATATTTGTACTTAGGTACTCGGCGGTCCGTTTAAAAGCGTATTAACAACGTAATAATAAAATGGGACTGTTTAGTAGACTATATTGTTTAAGAAATTATCCTGGAAGCCGAAAATGAGCGATAAACAAAACTAAACGTGTGTGTGTGCGCCTCGCTATAAACCGAGTCGTAAAAAATGATGATTGCTTCGGCGAGCCGTTGTGCAACCGATGTTTGGGAAATAGCTGTCTACCTCCTGATAACAGCAATCCACCGCAAATATCGACCCTAACACCAGCCCATAAGGACCAGCCCGCCCTCTCTCGAAACACCAGCTGCTGGTAAAAGTTGCGATGTTTGAGCGAAGTTTTCGGTTTTCTTTTTTGTCCGAAAAGTTGAGGCTACGCCGATGAACTTCTTTTTTAAACTGAAATCGACGTAATGTTTTAAAAAGAAACCGTGTAATAGAAGTTTGAGGTTGTATAAATTCAAATAAAGTACTTTTGGTATCAAAATTCAAAGACAAGTAGAAATATCCCCTATAGGTAGGTCTTTAGATAGAAACTTCCCGGCTAAATACATCGAGCGGACCATAAACAAAAGAATCGTCACGTTCTCCGCAGTAGGTAAGTACATAGAGGAAATAAATAATGAAAATCCTCTGCGCGCATCCAATGACAACTGACAATAGAGGGAACATCCCTCCGAGCGGCGAACAAGCTGAGTTGCGCCCTGTCTCACTACGCGACGGCTCAGTTTCGCTCCGCGAAGAATGTCCCTCGCTATCTTGTCTGTGGGGGCGGCGCCGGCCAATGGCGGCGCGCCGCGAGCGCATCGCTCCGCTTATCTCGTACCTACCGCGCATCCTCGTAGCACTCGTAGACCCTCGTAGACATAACCAATCTAGCGGCTAAATGAAAAGGTGGTTACCCTTTCAAAGCATAAACAAATTGGATCATTAAATAGTATCTTCAATAAACACAGGAGGCTCACTGTTCACAATGGGACTGGTGTGAGAAATATCTTTCTCCAGCAAAGTCTGTTTCTTTCCATTAAGTAGGTATTACTCGTCCACCAAAATCGACACATTGACAGTCACACTGACAATAGAGAGGCCGGCGGCCCACTTGATGCAAAGTGGTGACCGCCACCTATATTAAACAACTGCAACACCGGAGGTGTTACCAATGCGTAGCCGTCGAAGATGGTCTTTGCTGCTACATTTAAAGTTAGACTCACCCTGTAATCGCCTGGCTACCGCCTTCGAGCGCATACTGTCCAGTCACAAATTTAAAAAAGTAACATTTGAAAATAGAACGCGCGCGCGCCGGGCCCACAGTGGCGGCGTCGGCTCCGTACGTTGCGGTCGCGCGGCGTGTCGCGCGGCGGCCGGCGGGACACTGCGTTCACGTGTTCTCGCGGCCGCGGGGAAAACGATTTTCACGCGGGAAACGATAGTGACCGGCTCGCGGCCACTCCGCTACTGTCAGACCGATGGGCGTCTATTCTTGGGTTTTCATACCATAGACATAAGATCACTTTTCAGCAGTATGTATGTACTTACCTATGAAGTCGGTACTATAATATGAAAAGTTTTCATACCATAGACATACGACTTTTGATGAACATAGATCACTACCAATAGACTAATGGACGTCTATTCTTGGGTTTTCATACCATAGACATAAGATCACTTTTCAGCAGTATGTGCCTACGTACTTACTTGCCTATAAAGTCGGTACTACCTAGTCTGAAAAGTTTTCACTCCATAGACATGAGACTTTATTCTTGGTGTTTCATATCATAGACATGAAACTTTTTCAGCGGCGGGAATGATGTCCGTCCACTACTTTCAGAGCAATGGGCCAAGTGGCCGTTTCTATTTTAGGTATTTCATATGATAGACCATAGACATGAATGAAGTCGACTACTATCCTACTCCTATAGGCCGAACGTGGGCTGATTCAAACTGATCAACTAAGCAGCGTTTGCTCAAAATTTGCTATGGAGAAAATTATGCTTCTGTATGGACTATCCGTGGTGGCCTAGTGGTTCGACCTACCGCCTCTCATGCAGAAGGTCGGGGGTTCGATTCCGGCTCGCACCTCTAATTAAGTTTACTTATGTGCGAAATTCAATTTGAATTTACCACTGAGCTTTTCGGTGAAGGAAAACATCGTGAGGAAACCTGCACACATAGCTGCGAAGCAATTCAAAGATGTGTGTGAAGTCCCCAATCCGCACTGGGCCCGCGTGGGGACTATAGCCCAAACCCTCTCGTGATGAGAGGAGGCCTGTGCCCAGCAGTGGGACGCAAATAGGCTGTAGTAGTAGTAGTAGTATGGACTATGGAATTACCTACAGCTTAGCGGTGTTATTTTACTATGATGAGTCCTTCAACTGTGGTTGATGCAAATCATGCGTGTATATTTTTGTACTTCATACCATAGATCTTTCCAGAACTATGGAATGATCTATTCTAATTCTTGGAATTTCCATACCATCGAAATGAAACTTTTTCAGCAGCTGTCATGAATGTAGTCGACCCATTGGAAACTTTACGTTGATGACTTGGTTATCGATAAATGTTACCACGCCGTTATAGGTACTTACGCTTCCAACGTTGCACAATAACGTTGACAAATGCATAAGTAAATTCATGCTGTTATAGAGAAATACGCCAGATATTTTTTTGAATTATTTTTAGGGTTTTGCTGGTGATAGGGCCTGGTGCTCGGTCCGTCCGGGGTGGTACCACCGTCTTTCCTCGCTATCCTGCCGCCAACACAACAGTTAAGGCAGCCGGTGAAATTTCTGGCACAGAGGCATTCCATCTTTGGCCTCAGAGTAGGCAACGCATTCGAGATCTTATGGTTTCTTAGTGGGGGATCGTAGGATTTTGGTGTGTCTACTTACCATCAGGTGGGCTGTGCGCTCGTTTGCCTATACTATTGACATGAAAAAAAGGGAACTTAATATTAAACTAGCTTCTCTCGCCACTTCGCCCGCGTGTCATTCGGTTAAAGCGTTTCCGCGGGACCTATGTAGTTTTTCGGGATAATAGTAGACATAGACATAGACATTTATTTCTCAATATCAAATTACAGCATATTTTACATGTCAAAATAAGAGAATTTCACATTGAGATCGTCAGAAAGAATACAAAAAGGTATTAGGTAAAGGTATTAGGTAGGTAGTAGGTACCTAGCCTAGATGACTTAAAGTACTTCCATAACAAATTTCGTCTAGATCGGTCCAGCAGTTTAAGCTTGAAGAGGTAACAGACAGACAGAGTTATTTTCCAATTTATAATATTAAGTATGGATTTTAGAAGAAGAAGAAGAAGAAGAAACATTTATTCGGTACAAAACACACGACATAACATAAATAACAATAAAATCGAAGAAAACAATAACATTTGCGTGTGATTTGATTTGTCACGAAATGGTCCTAGCTCAGCATGTGCTGGCATTGAGGCCAGCGCTGGTCTTCCGCTAGGACCATTTGGTGAGATCACGGAAAACCACACAGACTAAAAATATACATATATGAATTTAACATATTAATATTTGTATTTATTTAATTGGATATGAAATTAAAAAAAAAACTGAACGCAGCTAAAACAAAAAATAAAAAAACTTGGCAAAGAGTCGCTGACCTGTAAACATAAAGCAAGCATCAACGCGACGTTTTACAGCGATCGTATCAGAATGCAGAAATACAATGTTTATGTAAACCGTTTAAACTCGTGTAATAAAACGATAAGTGGCCATTTCTCATATAAATATTTAGTCTTGTACGAAACTTAAGTATGAGTAACCAATAAACAAAGGAGCATCGGTTTTCACAGTCGTTTAATTCATACGATTTTTTTTTCTCATAGCTGTCTTTTACACGATACTATAGTAGGAGTGATTCCTAAACCGAAATATGACATTATAGCTAGTTGATGTTTATAGTGATGAGGCTAAGGAGCATCGTAGTTAGCATTAAGCGATTTTCAAGACAAATCGATTTTTACCAACAATCATTGTAAATGTAAATAATAGTATGTGTCATGTTTATATTTCCATCGTAAGATATAATAAAATATGATTGTGGAACGAATGAGCTTTTCGGCGAAGGAAAACATCGTGAGGAAACCTGCACGCTTCTGCGAAGTAATTCAAAGATGTCTGGGAAGTCCCCAATCCGCACCGGGCCCGCGTGGGGACTATAGCCCAAACCCTCTCGTAAGAAGGCCTGTGCCCTGCAGTGGGACGCAAATAGGCTGCTGCATTAGTAGTAGTAAGTAGATGAGTTGTTTTAGGTATATAATGGATGGGTTCAAACTATTTGACTATATTTGAGGTTATTAAGATGCGCGCTCTTTTCCTGATCCGATATGATTACACCATATCTAATAATTCTTTTTTCATATTACTCACTGTTAACCAATTTATGATCTGTTAAAGAACAAAACACACGATACACCGTCATGTATCGTTGGACATATATCAATTCAATATTTTAATTTAATTTTTGTCCATGTCGAAAAAAATAAAAAAGCTTAAAAACATGCTTAAATAAAATCGAATTCCAAATTGAATTTGGCACATAAGCAGTGGCGGACTAAGGGGGGGGCGGCGGGGGCGGTCCGCCCCGGGCCCCCGATCCTAGGGGGCCCCCAAATCACCAAATAATATAGTACTTAAGGCAAAAAAAACTTGAAAAAATAGTTTCGTCAAGGCAGCGGCATAACTGTACCACCTCACGCTCGAGGCCTCAAGGCAAATCTTTCGTACCTATAGGGCCCCAGCCCAGTTAATTTACAAAAATGCACAACTGAAAATTTTGGATTTACCGTTCTCTCCTCGCGGCCTCTTCGGCCGGGGCCCCCTCAGCTCAGGTAGTGAGTTAGAGAATTTTGCCCGTTCTGCCACGCGCCACTGCCACCCTATTGTTACGCCAATGTTCTGGTTTCGACCTAGTTGACGTGAGGATCCCCACAATCCATTCCATAGATAGTTATTGGTAAAACATCCCAACATTTCCTACTGTACTTAATTTTTTTTCGGAAAGCAAACACATCGTCATAATCTAAGGCTATATTAGTCATAAGTCCAACGCTCGCGGTACCGTGTTAATCGCATAATATGGACTCCATGGGAATATAATGATAATACGTAAATTAATCCAGTAACAGTACATCAACTTTTCTGATTCTAATTTTTTGCAGACTTCTTTATGATGTTGGCCTAATGTATAATCCAAGTTTGTGACCTCGAGCGCCGAACGCAACTTTGTCAAAAATAAAAAATACTGCGAAAATTTCGGCTGCTTTTCAGATTTTGGCGATTTTGACCCCAATGAACTAGTTTTTGATACTACCTTTTCAGGACGTTTTTAAAGAAGACTTTTAGTTAGACTTCAGCCCACTACTTTGCCCGCGTGGAATTCGGTTATCGCGCTCCCGCGGGAACTATTTGTTTTTTCGGGTTAAAAAGTAGCTTATGCCCTTCTAATTCAGTAACATTATACATCAGCGTGTGCGCGAAATCCGGTAGTTCTGATTTTTTGGAGGCTTGTTTATGATGTTGGCCTAATGTATCATCCAAGTTTGTGACCTCGAGCGCCGAACGCAAATTTGTCAAAAATAATAAAAAACGAGAAAATTTCGAATGCTTTTTAGGTTTAGGCGATTTTGAGCTTAAGGATTAGTTTTTGATAGTACCTTCTGAGAAAATTTTTAAAGAAGAGTAAATTTGATATAATATGAGACTAAAACCATCTCTGTGTACCCACCCAATAGTTTCTGAGATAAAGCTTTTCAGAATTCATAATTTTTCAGAACTTCGCAATATTTTAGAAGTCACTCGAACAGTTCTAGCAGGAGCCAGGATGTGTTTCCAATTACCTCCGACGAAGTGTGCTAGTGTTTCTCGTGTGGAGTCACGAACTGGAGCCACCTGTAGCATTTTTATATCCTACTAGCTTTTGAAGGCGATTTCGTATGCACAGAAACATCAAAATTTAAACTCCCGTTTTTCCCGTTCCCGTAAGAATTTTAGAAAATCCTCTCTTAATGCGCCTCTACACCTCCTAAGGAACATGCCAAATTTCAGCTTACTACTACCATCAGTTTTGGCTGAGCATTGTCTATTAACAATAGGTGAAACGTGGCAGTAGTTCGATGGTTACCCCAAAGTTCTTTTGGTGTGTGTGACGCACAGCTGAAACTGCTGGTCGTAGGAAGCTGAAATTTCGACGCAACCTACATGCAGGTTCCTTAAGAGGTGCAGAGGCGCACTAAGAGAGGACTTTCCAAATTTCTTACGGTAGCGGGAAAAACGGGAGTTTAAATGTTCATGTTTATGCGCATACATAGGATATAAAAATGCTACAGGTGATTCCAATTCGTGACTCCACACGAGCAACACTAGCACACTTCGTCGGAGGTAATTGGAAACACATCCTGCTAGAACTGTTCGAGTGACTTCTAAAATATTGCGAAGTTCTGAAAAATGATGAATTCTGAAAAGCTTTATCTCAGAAACTATTGGGTACACAGAGACGGTCCTAGTATGATACTACTACTAGAGCAAATTTAGTCTTCTTTAAAAACGTCCTGAGAAGGTAGTATCAAAAACTAGTCCTTAAGGGTCAAAATCGCCAAAATCTGAAAAGCAGCCGAAATTTTATCTTTTTATTTTTGACAAAGTTGCGTTCGGCCCTCGAGGTCACAAACTTGGATTATACATTAGGCCAACAACATAAACAAGCCTGCAAAAAATCAGAACTACCGGATTTCGCGCTTACTACTCCATACTTTCAAACGACAAGGTTACTGGATCATTTGTCCGCGTAGGATTCGGTTGTAGCGTTCGCGTTCCCATAGGAACTTGATACGGTTTTCGGGATAAAAAATAGGCTATGCCTATGTCCTTGATCGGGACAAGAATTAATTATTTCCATCCATACCAAATTTCATCTAAATTGGTGAAGCGATTTGAGCGTGAAGACGCAACAGAGAGTCAAAGTTACTTTCGCTTCGCATTTATAATATTAAGTATGGATGTATAAATGCAAACGAGCACACAGGCCACCTGATGGTAAGCGAACAAATTTCAACTAAATGTGTTAGGTAGTCAGTGCACGGGAGCCTAACATGGTGTATGTTAGGCTCCCGTGCACTCAACACATCTATACAGACTACACAGGCAAGGAGGGGGGCCCCATTTCGATTTTCCGCCCCGGGCCCCCGACAGGCTTAGTCCGCCACTGCACATAAGTAAACTTAGAGTGCAAGCCGGAATCGAACCCCCGACCCTCTGCATGAGAGGCGGTAGGTCGAACCAATAGGACACCACGGCTAATATACAACTCGTCTATCGAGACCTAATCTATCGACCATCAGTTGTGAGAGCAGTGTGCTGCCTAATTTCCTTTTTTTCTAACATAACGTCGACTCAGATCCGCAATGAATGTCCACGGCCCTTAATGGCGGAGCAACGTCCTAGGCGCACGCCACGCGATAAAGCCTGCCCTAAAATATTATCTCCATCGGGACAAATCGCCCCGTGGCCACTGATAAACGTTAAAATATCGAAACGGATTTAAAAGGGAATAAATCATAATAGTGCGTGATAGTATCACAAATTATGATGTCTCCGGTCACCGACATAGTCCAAAAAGTGGCAATGGGCGGCTCACATTGCTCACAGGACGAAAGCCCGGTTCCTATGGAACATTTTTCAGATTATCTATGGAGAAAATGTAAAATTTCAATGATCCGTAGCCTTAACGAGGCGGTTTGTAGCACAGGAGAAACCGTAAGATCTCGAAGACCATCACCGTGAGGTCTCCAGATGGAACCACCCCTACCACCACCTAGCACGAGGCCCTACCACCATGAAAAGAACGATGGTGATTGGATTGACGATAATGATTATGAAGTTATTTGGATACATTTTGGATATAATATTCTTGCCATTCTCGCACATTATGAGGGGCACAACCTGCTTCATCTTCTATTCACTCATATCACCCGTCAACTTGAACTTTGTTCAATACTGGGAATTTAATTTGTAAGTAGGTACCTACATCTGGACCGGGAATGATGATGCACGACGCGTGGGGCCTACTCACAGCCTACTGATGCGCGGTCAAATTAAACATATTCAATGTCAAACATGGGGCGTACCTACAGCGGAGCGGGGCGTACAGCGGAGCGGGTCATTCAGCGGAGCGGGGCGTGCGCCGGCTTTCATGTCAAACAAAGACAGAAACAAGCATAGAAGCCTCCGTAGACTGCCCAGCAGATCGTATAACCGCCCACCAGGGTCCACACGAGTCTTACACTCAAACGCTACATAGACGGTCTGATACGTGAGTGCATCATATATGCCTGACGTTTGAACTGGTAGCTTGGTGGGCGCCACGTAGGCAAAGCAGGCTCAGACGGATATTAAGGGAGGAAACCAGCAACATCTAAAAATTATGTAACGTGTGTTCTGTGGTAGTTAATTCAATGTAAGCAGTTATGTTACGCATCTGCGAAGTAATTCAAAGATGTGTGAAAGGCCCCAATCCGCACTGGGCCCGCGTGGGCACCATAGCCCAAACCCTCTCGTGATGAGAGGAGGCCTGTGCCCAGCAGTGGGACGCAAATAGGCAGTAGGAGTAGTAGTTATGTTACATATTTTTCTAACATCGAGTGGCTTTGGCTTTCTTTGTAGTCAAATTGATACGATAAAAACTAACGTAAATAATGAAATCTCGTCTGAGTGTGTCTGTGTGTGTGTAAGTGCTTCAGATAAATGGTGATATTCTGTTAATTACGATTAAACGTTTTATAAATAAAATATTAATTTTTAATTTGTATAATCTCCCAATCTCTATACGCGAGTTGGCATCGTGAGACACAGCATCTGTAAGGAACATAACCTACATACAGCGATAGTCCGAACAATGCGGCAGAGGCGATACCCGTTCAATGCTCCCGATAACTCGATCGAGCACAATGGATTCGAGATGTCCGCATGCCGCGATTTATGTGCAATACTAATCTTTAAAGGTATTCCTTTCATTCTCCTTTCGTTCTCGTAACATGGCGAAGGGGCCAGAAAGTTCTCGAATTGCGTCGAGCTTTCGGTAGGCCTCCAACAAGATGGAGCGACGATTATTAATTCATATGAAGCCTTAAGTACGTAATTTGAAGTTCCTCACTTTCAGAAATAAAAAAGACACAACTTTAAGAGAGTTTATTCCGAAAGTTGGCAACGTTGCATATACTTAGCTGTCAAAGGTTTCTCTTTTTATATTAATTTCTCAATATTACTGAATTAAAAAAGAAGTAATCATTCTATGGTTGAATGACGCGTCTCGTTTTATATTTGTTGGTTAGACATTCAAATGATAAGATTACATTAAAACGCATGGAATATGCGATGGAAAGTTTTCAAACGATATTACTTCCATAATACTATAAATTTCGTTTCGTTGTTATGATACCTAATTGTTGCAATCCATACGCAAGGTTTTATTCAACTATAGAGTGACTATTCATGTTTTCATTCAGTAATGTTCAGAAAATAATGAAAACAGCGAAATATTTGACAGCTTTTTGCGACGTTGCCAACTTTCGGAATAAACTCTTCTTTTTTGGTTACCAGCGGGCGCCACTGGCGTTAAAGACTGCGAGATGGTGATTGGGGGATTTAGGTATAACTGTCAATGTCAAACCGCGTAAAATGGCCAGTGGCTGCCTGGGCCGGGCCGACAACGCCACTAGGGCCACTAGCTGACTTTTCACTCGTGGTGGCCCTATTGTGACTAGCTTTGAAATCAATCAATCATTTATTCCGCCAATTGGCCACATAGGGGCATTTTTACACGTCAGAAATGAATTTACCAGCGCTTCCTAGACCCATTGCTGAGAAGAAGCGCCCCGCAACAAACTCAGCAGAAGGTCTTTCTTTAAATGCTCAACATACAAATTCACATTACATTTGGATTAGGTATATACTGTATAACATACATACATATGTAGGTATATAGGTACGTACCTGACCTACTAACATTACATTTAAGAGATGTAAAGTCCCTAACATAAACTTAAATCCATACGAAAGCCATAGGATTCGCCAGAAAACCATCATTAGTCGTTTTATTTTCAGACCTGAAACATTTCAAGCAGCCGCTCGTGATTGAATCCCTCCCTAGGGGGGTCTGACCCGCGGGTGGAAGCCGTAAATATGATTATCAGGGAGGGAGGCGACGCGAGCTAATCATATTCTCTCCAATTTACATAAATATTAGTGTGCCGTGACACACGAGTCACACGGCGACGGTCATTACGACAGTGCCTTTTTAAAAACCACGAACGCCCGCTATTCGACCTGGTAAAGGAATTAGACTCCATTTGGAGCCGCCGGCCTCAGTCGTTAGCGGCAGTAAGGTCGATGTTAGATACGACTCGCCTTAGAAGTCGCTTTGTCTTTTTTATGAGTGATTAATGTTCATTGCGGTGGGGACGCCCTCTATGCATATTCAAAGTTTTAGAACGGTGTCAGTTTTTCGGCCATTCTTTCCGTGTCAGGGTTGAATATTAAGCCGCCACGTGTTTAACGTTTTCAAATAAAGACGTCGAGAAACAAATCAAGTTGGAAGCTTGAATGATGTCGTCCCTAATGAGAGGAAGTTCGTTCCCCGATCGCGAATTTCTATAGACATTCCGGACCCCCTAACAACACCGCAAGTAATCACGGACAAAATAAATTATTAATTACAACACCTTTAACGGTAGCAGAGTTCACCCTTCCTATAAATTAAGGGGCCAGATGTTAACAGAGTTCAAACAAACCCCAAATATCTTGTTAAGCCACCCACAGAGACCGCCGGATACCGCAGTCGCCACACATAGACGGAGCTACAACACTTACAACCAACGCATCCTGTAAAGAACAAACCAAATTGCACTGAATTTTTACTGCGCAAAGATTGAATTCGGCGAGGTCTTTAGCGGCGGTTTCTCTTTCTCCGTTCTGGAAACAGTTTCTTCCTTATAATATATCGTACGAAGATCCACAGCCACCTCTGAAATGACTAGTCGTTATGTTAACGCTGGCTGATTAGGAACCATATCCAACTGAACTTAGAGTATAATCTTGATCGAATGATTCTGGTGGGTAAGTTGTTTTTCTCAAGCAGGCTATGTGATATGATTATCAAGGCGAGACAGAAAGGGACAGTAGAACGCGGCTCCTCGGCAGACGTCGCGGTCGCCATAGCGACGCATCGATCCGCCGCAGCCTCCGGATTCAGGTCATTCGAAGGCACAGCTCGAGATAACGTTTGTGTGGCAACTGTAGCGTGTAGTGACTGCAAACCTGGAAAGAGATAATAAGATTATAATAATGTACTTAATAAGATCTCTATGAAGAAAATTTATTTTTTTCTGGTGTTTTCTTCATACCTGTGCCGTACCTAATCGCTGGAGAAAAATCAAGCCCACTTTAATTTTCATTTCATATACTTACTAGTAAATATGTAAGTATTTAACTAAAACTACTATACGAATATCTTTAAGTTACTTATCTGAAAAGTTTTCATAAAATAACTTATGCCATCTGATTTTAATAAAATATTCGTATCACTAACAAAGTAACATATATGTATAAGTAAGTAAAGTAACACTTTATTGTACAAAGTAAAACACAAAAATACAGTTTACAGTAGTAAAGAGACACATATACAAAGGCGAGCTTATATCTATCTATATATATCGTAACAAAGTAATTTCAAGTCTAATTGGCTTTCGAAAAATACATACAAATAATTAAATCCAAGGTACTGAGGACATCTAAGACGCTCACTCGCTTTCAACTCAAGCGTTCTCTGAAACATAAAAACGAAATTCCCTACCCGACTACATTACATTACTAAATTGGCGTTTAAAGTACATAAGCTTTGATGTCGGCCTGTACGACCCAATTCTTATCTGAAAGACACGCCCTGTAGCGACAAAGGCAAGAGCTGGACCTAATAGGGGCACTCGGGCTGAGTCGCCCTTCTTTGACGGGCCGACAAAATGAAGGCAATTTAAAAAAGGTACGGCGCACCTTTGGCCGTTACAGCCGGCGACAGCCGTAAAGCGACGGCCGATTTTCGGAGCTATATGACTCGAATCTGACACTTAAGGTCACTGCGTTATTCTATCCGATTTAGAGTCTAAATTTTAGACCAATATTGTAAGCTATGTAAGCATAAAGCAAGTCAACTAAGGGTAAATATACTTAAATAAAATAAAGTCAAATGAAAGCTGTTTATTTGACAAACACAGGTAAGTACCTGCATCATTTCAGTCGACTGCTAGACATAGGCTATAGAATATAGGTACAAAGTTAAAGAAATAAACTAATTC
The DNA here is from genome assembly GCA_963971205.1 of Aethes cnicana. Taxonomy (NCBI): domain Eukaryota; kingdom Metazoa; phylum Arthropoda; class Insecta; order Lepidoptera; family Tortricidae; genus Aethes; species Aethes cnicana. The sequence continues at coordinate 5,458,349 of OZ020287.1, read as the reverse complement.
CAAAAGGAAAACAATATACCTAATATCAACAAAAACCAATAGTAGATTGTTAACCATTTCTGCCGAGATGTTTTGGCGCTCGAACGAAGTGAGCTGGTGTATGGAGTATTGTAGTTACCTCTGGGATGGCTCTGCAAAGTATCAGCTGGATGCTTTGGACTCGGTTGACCGTCGAGCTAGAAGGATGATTCATGACGATACGCTCGTTGGAACCAAGCTTCAAAGCTTGGAGCATCGGCGTAGGGTTGCCTGTTTGCCGGTTTTTAGGGTTCCGAAGTCCACAAGGAACCCTTATAGTTTCGCCATGTCCGTCCGTCCGTCTGTCCGCACTATTGCTCGGAGATGCTTAGTTCTAGAAAGCTGTAATTTGGCATGAATATGCATATTAGTTACGCTGACAAAGTGGCACAATAAAATTTTGAAATATATTTTTTTATAGGGTACCTCCCCTACTCGTAAAGTGGGGATGTAATTTTTTTTTCTTGCGTGCCCCATAGTGCGGCATATCGTTGAATAGGTCTTAGAAAAATATTGTGGGTTTGTTAAAAACATTTTTTGATTAAGTGATGCGTTTGTGAAATATTAAGCTTTAAAGTGCTATTTTTTGTTAGGGTCGTGTCCCCCCCCCCTGCCAGCTAAATGGTATTATTTGGGTGGCTAGAAAAAATCACAGTTGTGGCATATATAACGTAGTTGAAAGGAAAACTATCACAGCTAAGTAGGCTGTACAAACTTACGAGTAATAGTCGACCAGCTTATGATGATGATTTTTCTCGGGCGTCGGGCGGGCACGTCATACATAGATGCTAATAAGACTTAGAAAGGTACTGTGGGCATCGTCAACCTCGGAACCCTATACTTAGCCGGTTATACTTGGCCGGTTTTTTTTATATGGTGTATTATGGAGAGTGCGCTCAGGAACTTTACGATCTTATCTTATACCACCACTTTTTATCATGGGACTACTAGACTTCGGGAATGTCCATCCTCATGTGGTTGAGTTTCCCATGACTCAACACAAATGTCGCACCCATGTGGAACAAAGCGATGCGCTAAATCTTTTCTTGTTCGCACTGCTAAACTTTGGAATTCCCTCCCTGTGCTTGTGTTTCACAGGTCCTATAATCTTGGCGTATTCAAGACTAAGAGTGAATAGGCATCTTCTAGGTAAGCGTGTTCCACATGCAGATAGACCTAGACCTTGTTTAGACCCTATTATTACTTCCCATCAGGTGTGATTAGGGTTAAACGCAAGCCCATTCGTAACAAAAAATAATAATAAGAAGAAACTAGGCTCAAGCTGTTTTGGAGATCCTTTTATTGCGAATATCTAAAGTATTTACTTATAACGATTTTATTGAAGTAGTCGACCTAAAACGTGAAATCCTTGCCCAGGCAAGTCTTGTTCTGCTCCTTACATAAATATTTCAACTCTGTTAAATAAACTTTGGGGCATCCGTATTACCTACAATTAATTAATATGTTATTGCGCTACATTATTCAATATAATAAATTTTGTGTTTGTTTTTTCTTTTAGAGCCATTAGAGCAGCGATGAGCCACTTTCTGCAAGCTAATTAAGCAAACAATGACCTTCTTTCAGAGTATGAGAAATGAAAAATTACATTACTTACCTCGAACTTAAAAGAAATAAATTAGAGAAGTACCTATATCTGGTATATGCTGTAAATGTTTAACTAAAGTCGCGGCTTCTATGTTCAGTTGAAAATCAGCTAAACGCCGTCCCTGTAATTCACAACCACAGGTCCACTTAAGTAATACCTACTTTTTGTGTGTAATTGATTGGCAAACGAGCACACAGATCACCTGATTACAAGGTCACTGCGGCCCATGGACACTGAAATCTTATGATTCCTTATTAAGAAATTATATAAGTTCTCGAATGCGTTGCCTACCCTGAGCCTGTGTGCCAGTAATTTTCTTAACCACTTACCGGAACACAACAGTATGAGCACTGCTATTTAGCGGCAGGTGAGTAACACCATAGAAGAAGCAAGGTAAGCTTAGAATGACAACTTTCCAAACAAGTCAGCGTACGCCCGAAATAAGTGTTAAATGCGATAACAGGTGTCGCTGCTGAGGTAGCCTGCATACAAATTTGAACTCCACGAGCAACATCTAGATGGCGCTGTAGACGGAAGACCAAAGTATGAAAATTTGAAGCTCCCTGGCTATTCCGATGTACGCCATAATGTAAGGAGATTTACAGTCTTATATAGTTACATTCTCTGTCAGGCACCTCTTCTCGCTTAACCCGTGAAACTTGGAACGGAACCGCATAGTTCCCGCGGGAACGCTAGGAGTATTTTAACTATTTTCTTATAAAAAACTAGCATCTCCCCACGACTTCGTTCGCATACATATCGCGTAACAGACATATAGAAGTCCCATGCTGCCATCTATTTAACAACCTCAATAACACGAAAGGTCGCCATCCATTTGATAGATGGCGTTACTAGTAGGTACAGTTTTCTGCTTAACACTAACGTTTATTATCTGACTGAGATTATTAAACCAAGCTATCTATTTACACTGGTGTCAGCAGTGAAGTTAGATAGATAACCTACTTAGATTATAGCAGGACACAACTTAGAAGGCGCGCGGATTAAGCAATAACGGACTCTACGTCAACGGCTTAAGTGCTTCGCCGCGCGCCTTCTAAGTTGTGTTCTGCTATACCCAAAAACGTTGCCAGGATGCACGGTAAAATTTTAGGGAGTATTTTGCCCTTTAGTTGGACAGTGAAAGACCAATGATTATTGGTCTAGCATTCATTTTCATGTCGTAATCGACATGAAAATGAACCCCCGACCCTCTGCATGAGAGGCGGTAGGTCCACTAGGCCACCACGGCTTCCCCGGGAATACATTGGATGCTTTTATCCCGGAAGTCATCCACTAAGGCGGTGAAAAGAGGGATATAGTTATTTGTGCAACAAGAGAGCAAAATTGTTTTTTGCTTCGAGTGCCATGTTTGAGTCCTGAGCTAGCGAAAGATTCTATAGTTGAATCACGAGCGTTCAGCGAGTGATTCTAGTTTAGAATCTTGAGCTAGCGAAGGACTCAAATGCACGAGAAGTAAAAGAAATTGCTCTCGAGTAGCACATACAATTTTTCACCTCAGTAGCGAGAACACATAAAAGGTACTTGCAAAGAATACTTTCAACACGAAAAATATGAAATAACATTTCTTCTTCACTCCTTTCACTCAAATTATTACTTGAATTTCATGTTTTAAAAGAATTACTTTAAAGTTAATTATCGAAAATTAAGAAGAAAGACATGATTTGACATGAGACAATGGCGGCAATTTTCCAAACGTATGTTCGGAAACTAGTACTTAATGATAAATTTCGAATTTATTCGGTAATATTTGAAAACTTTTAGTTTACTTTAAATTAAAACTTTAGTTTAAAATGATTACAAATAACATAATTATATGAAATATAAGTCATTTGAAAATTGTAAGATTTTCAGAAGTTAAATCAACGTATAATTTTAATGTCTAAAAATACGGCGGTACTGATGCGTTGCGCGTATCCGAACGTTTCTAATTCAGTTTTTTTTTCTACGAAAACAGATTCGCAGTAAGACTTGCCTAGTATAATTCTACCTCTTTTCTTAAAGAAATGAAAAGAAGAGAGCGGATAAAATCAAGATAGTTTGAATTATTGGTATAAGAAGTAGTTACTAGTTAGATGCCGCAGTATGAAATGACCATTCGCAGTAATGAAATTAAAAAAAAAGAAAAAGCGCGGAAACGATTTAAGTGTGGCTGCAAGGTTTAGGCCTTTGCCTTTGCCTGATGGGATTGTCTGATGGGATAAAAGGATTAAAAAAAAAAACAAATTAAAAAAATACTTTGTCTCACTGAGTGAAACAAACACGATTTTGCTCACTAATTTCTGACAGCAAAGTCTACTTGTTCAAGCTGCTGAGGTGAAAAAATTATTGTTTTATGAAATTCCACGCAAAATGACAATCTTGCCTATTCAAATTAGTTTACAGTGTGGAAACCAACAAATCTATTCGTATTCGGGATGTAAGTATGGTAAATTTTTAACCAACAAAGGAAATGATGATCCCATCTCATTTAACGTGCCGTGAAATTGGGGGAGCACCATAAATATCTGTAGAGTTTTAACCATAAAGATTGTTGCACTTCGCTATGGTAGTAAACGGTACTTTTTTTATCTACCGCGACCGGTAAAGTTAGTCTCGGAACTATGCGACACTTTTCTGTGACGCTAGCACTGATTGATAAATAAGAATATCTGCATAAAATTATAAAGGTACGCTTATTTCTCAAATCAATGCTTTTTATGTGACTGACTTCTTCCACCGATTTCGGTCACAGAAACTGTTTTAAACTTGACCATGATTTCAGATTTGTTGCATTCTTTCTTTGGTGCGCTCTAAAGTGACTCGCATAACCGAACTTGCTGACAAATGTGCGAGCGCACTCATATCGCTTTTTATGTAACATAATACAAAAGTACACTTATCTACTCTTAGCAAAAAAAATACAATTACGTCACGAAACGCGAACGAAACGAAAACTGGCCAAGTGCGTGTCGGGCTACGCGCAATGTATAGGGTTCCGAAGTTGACGATGCCCACAGTACCTTTCTCAGACTTAGCATCTTATAGTGATCTTAGCTAGGCTGCGGTATGACGTGCCCGCCCGACGACGCCCCTACCGCTCGAGTAAAATCATTGGCTTTTTATTCATCATTATCTACTATAGATAATTGTTATTTAAAAATGATATTTTATTTTACTTATAGGGCTCATAACTTAACATTTAAAACCTATTTTACAAAGCTTACGGCGTTATATTAGTAATAGGGATGACGACAACTTTTTTTTTCTTACTCTATCAGGAAGATTATTAAAAAGTATTGGACACGTATTTTATCTTTTTTCACGTAATCAAACTTATACGGAGATATATTGGGTTGAAATGTCGCGTGACGTCACGGTTAGGTACGATTTATACCTAACGGTGACGTAGTTAGCCCCCACTCTCCAACTTTAATGCGTTTTAACTTAGTAATTCTTTGTTAATTTGATAAAACAAAAAATACGTGTCTAATATTTTTTTATTACTTGACTGACGGACTAATTAGAATTTCGATTTCTTCACCCTGTCGTCATCCCTGGATTTTTACCTTCCGTACACATTTTATCAGTTGGTCGACTATGGCCCGGAAACTTGTATAGCCTTCTTAGCTATGATAGCTTTCTTTCAACCGCGTTATATATGCCACCATCATGATTTTTCCAGTCATCCGAAAACCACCATTTAGCTGGCAGGGGGGGGGGGGGGAGACACTCGACTCTACCAAGAAATAGCACTTTAAATCTTAAAGTTTCACAAACGCATCCCTTTATCAAATAATGGTGGATTACACATTTAACGAAACCTTACCTACTTATTTAACGACACCCCACATCATGGGTTACGCTAGAAAAAAATATACCTACATCCCCACTTTACGAGCCAAAAAATACGAGTATATATTCCAATATTTTATTGTACCACTTTGTCGGCGTAACTAATATACTGTACTTATATATTCATGCCAAATTACAACTTTCTAGAACTAAGCATCTCCGAGCTATGCTGCGGACAGACGGACGGACATGGCGAAACTATAAGGGTTCCTTTTGGACTTCGGTACCCTAAAAATATTATGTTTGCTTTGGTTTGCTTCACCAAAAGGGGTCATCGGGTTATCTTTGTTCAGATACCACATTAGAATCCCGTATTTAAAAATTGGTTGTCTATAAAGTCCGTTTACGGACGATAATTTTACGTGATAACGTCACGCTTAGCTTAGGCTGATCGTGCCTCTCTATCGCTTGTTCCGCGCTCTCACTTGCACCGTAACGTTACTATTGCGTCATGTTTTTTCGTGCGCGCAGCCGGCGTTCATCGATTTATAAGACGTTACCACGTCAAAAAATATAAATCTACATGTATAAATTTGGTTGTTTTTCTAAGAATTTTAAGTTCAATTTATGTATAAGTTTTGTTTTACTTAAGTACAAATTAAAAATAAGCATCTGGGCGTCTGCCGGATTTGAGGGTATGGTTTGGATTTATTTCAACCTTTCGACCGTTGTTTCCAAACATTGCTGTGGACATTAAGTCACTGTGAATGTGAAGTCTTCGAAATTGACACCAAAATCGTATAGGTCTACATGCTAGCAAATCCCAAGAAGTTCCCAAATTTTTCCATGGATCCCATCATCATAAGTTATATCGAACTAAAAAAAACTCATCGAAATCGGTTCATGTTTGCTGCTTATACTTGGTGAAACATACAAAAAGATTCCGACAAATTCGGAACCTCCTTTTTTGAAGTCGGTTAAATAAAAGCAAGTAAGCCAATTGGTCCGATGTTACGTTATCCCGGGATGAGTGAAAGAATTGGGTACTTAAGATAAGTAAAAAATATAGCGTTCACATTCTAATAGGTACGGAACCGTCGTCAATCTGATATTTAATCGTACTTGACCGAAGATTTACTGTTTAAGAGAGTCATTTGCCTTGAAACGAGTAATTTGAATACGATTCACAAACGACTGTCGGTTAGTAAGTAAGTATTAGCTGTTAACTTGTTACGTACGTTGCAAACTTAGTTGTGGGTTTTGTTAACTGCGGTTTTATTAAATCCTCGTTCGAAAAGGTTACTATTACTACACAAAAATACAAAAAAAAAATGAGTATTGACATCGGAGGTAAGTGACACTAAATCCTGGCCTTTGATAATTTTGACGATGGTCCACCACCACCACAACAGTCTATTTACGGCCCACTGCTGGGCACAGGCCTCTCATCTCGAGAGGTTTTGAGCTAAGTTCCCACGCGGGCCCAGTGCGGGTTGGGGACTTCACACACATCCTTGAATCACTTCGCAGAGATGCGTGCAGGTTTCCTCGCGATGTTATGCTTCACCGAAAAGCTCAGTGCTAAATTCAAGATGGTCTTTCACCTTACCAAAACTATGTAGAACTTAACTTTAACAGCGTTTTCGCACTGTAGTTATCGGATAACAGCTGTATGCTAGTACGATCCTGGCATATAGGTAATCCGAAATATGACTTGACAGATTTTTTTTCTTTTCTTTATTCCGATGTTTCACGGATCCGAATCGAACTGCATAAACACTAACGTTTAATAACCCATTTGTTTAGGAAGGCGAGTACAATATAAGAATAAGGATCAAGCCTTTTTGGAGAAGCATCTTGTATCCAAGGAACCCTTCGGGCAGTTTCATTCGTGGTTCGAAGATGCCTGCTCCGTAAAGGAGATTCTGGAGCCCAATGCTATGTGCCTGGCTACTGTAGCTGAGTTTGTATTATTTCACCAACTAATCGCGCGCAGAATTATGGCTGATGGAGTCAGAAAGTTCTAGAATGGCGTCCGCGTCGTCAGGTAGCCACACGTCAGTAGGCCTCCAAAAGTAAAGCGACAACCTGGTGAAGCTCGCTGGAATCCAATGTATTCGTGGGGCACAGGACCAGGCTGAGCGGCCAATATTTTCTTACTATTCAATAAGCGGTGCCCTCTGCGCCTTAATAATGACGATGAAATTGATAACATTGAACTCACAAATAAACATGAACCTTTTATGGCCCTACTTTTCTCTTAACAGTTATTAGGCTAGATATTTTTCCTTCCAGAAATGGTTGCCCTTCTGCCAGATTTGTCTTGTGTAAAGGTTACGGCAAGGATGGATTCAAGTTCTTTACAAATTATGGGAGCCGGAAATCTAAGGAAATGGTACGTTTTTCAAATATACATAAAGATCTACTATTAAGTATTATTAAGTATTTACCTAATGACGACAAACCAAAATAATATTTTTTGTTTAACTCCTGCCAGGATGGTAATCCAAATGTTGCAGCCACTTTTTACTGGGAGGCACTCAATAGATCTGTGAGAATAGAAGGAGTAGTTGAGAAATTGCCAGAACAGGAGTCTACAGAATATTTCCACTCACGTCCTTTGGAGAGCCAGATAGCAGCCGTTGCTAGCCAACAGAGCAGGCCTATTGAGTCTAGAGACCTTCTCTGCGACAGAACAAGTTTTCTTAAATCCCAATACAATACACCAGACAAGAAAGTGCCGAAACCAACGCTTTGGTAATTGTATTGTAAATTTCTTAACGGATTCAACACCTGTCTTTCATAGTGCACAAATTAAAATTGTTTTTTTTAGGGGTGGTTATATCATACGTCCAAAGGCTGTAGAATTCTGGCAGGGTCAAATGGATCGGCTTAGTGATAGAATAATGTTCAGAAAACCAAATGAGGATGAGACACCCGACGGTAAATTGTTACACGAAGGAGAAGATGGGTGGGTTTATGAGAGACTTTCACCATAATGATTTCTTCGAGTGTAGTAGCTACTATTCGTACTTGAAATAAAATCAATCATCATGTTCGTGTTAATTTTGTATCTTCTTCATCTTGTCATCACACTATTTTTAATCCATACTATTTCATACAAATAATACAAAGTTTTCTGTCTTCCACACCATCTCTAAGCACCATATGAAACTACATGATTCTAGTATTAATTTAAGTTACTCTCTAACATACAAACTAGATGGCGCTAAACAACGAAAATAAAAGGTGCTCTAGTGACATCTATCCAAAAGCAGCTGAACTTTCGCAAAGGTGGAAGCTTCCGAAATTAACCAATGTGTGGCGCTATAGTCTCTAGTACTGCTTTGCCGACTAGTGATGTCATCATTGAATAAAACCTTATAAAACTCAGTAGTAAAAGTTGTTTAATTTTTCAACGAAATTAATTTACCCATTACATTTATTTCAATAAAAAATAAAAAAAGATTTTCAATATATAAATTAATTTAATTACTTGAAAAGTAACCCATAAATGTGAGTTTCAATTTATAACCTTCATTTCAAGTTTTATTGATTCCATGGCAACTTGAAAGTTGAATGGACATCTCTAGTAGGTTGAGTATACTCCGCTGTTTTACCGACAGAGCACTTTTTGGGAACCGTGGTTGGCTAAACGCGTGCGCGTCGCGTTTTTATTCCTTCTCTTTTTCTATTGGATTGGTTTGTTTTGTGTCATGTCCGAACCCTTGCTTGCAATAACCTGCTTGTGTATTTTTTGTTGTTAAAATTATAATAACTATTGTTTTAATGGTAGCCATAGTTATCAAATATAATATAGTATTGTGATGATAAGTGCTGTGAATAACTGTACACCAGGCTGGGAAACTAAAGCGGCACCGTGGAGTCACGAAAACGAAGGTAAAAAACTTTTCATTGTTCCTACTGACGCTTGAGGCAGGCAGAAAAATTGGAAATCGATTGTCTGTTAACGGTTTCTCATTATTATTCAAGTAATGCGTTCATAATGCAAGGATTGAGATTTGGATTTAATGGAATAGAAGGCGCATGTGGAGTAAACATTCATTTTTACTGTATCGCCACATGGGTCGATAATCGGTAGCAGGGACGGGAATTGCTTTCATTTCCTCGCCTCTCCCAATTCTTTCTGGTTAACTCCATTCTTGTGGAGATTATAAATTTGCTGTTCATTACTTCAATGGTGGTTCTGATGATTACCAAGTTAAATTGAGGTTATACTCTATCCTCGTTTTGTTATGAGTCAGTACCCAGCTGAATCAAATGGTCGTTGTCATGTTTATTTTAATATTTTCCTTTAAATACAATTATGTTGACATTTCATGAAGGTTTATTATAGTATAACAATACCTAATAATATAACAATAGTATAAGAATACCATTTAGGGATAAATTTTACCTTATTAGCTTCATATTGCATATTCAGTGTGAAATATTTATGTTTTGAAAACTCTTAATTGAAATGTTTTTTGTAACAATTTATAAAGAAATACTTACTGTTGATCAACAAACAGGAACCAATATGTAGAAAAAATCTGTGTGAAACAATGGCCACACTAAATATTTTCTTCTATTTTGAAATCAAATGGACAACAGGCCATAACATCGATAATAACCCACTCTTTAAAAATGGGTAGGTACTGTGTTTGGTAACATAACAACAGAAAATAAGAATTGTACAAATATAAGGCCAGCAAACATTATGTAAGGAATTATTTTATGTTGACAGACCTCAAAATTGATGAGTGATTACTTTTTCTTGCCTTGGAAATAATTTTAAACTCTGGAACATACATTCAGTAGATACATAATTATATCCCCCACATCAGCCTATTCAGTCTAACTGCTAGGCACAGACATCCTCTCATCACAAGAGGGTTTAGGCTATAGTACCTACATGGACCCAGTTTGGATTGCGGACTACACTTTATACAGAAGTAGCTTCTGCCCTTGATTTCGTCCATGTGAAATTTGGTTATAGTGTTCCCGTGAGAATTTAGCGTTAAACTACAACAAATTTCACTCTATCTATTAAAAAAAAACGCATCAAAATCCGTTGCGTAGTTTTAAAGATCTAAGCATACATAGGGACAGACAGACAGCGAAACGACATCATTTATACTATTGTAGTGATAGTGAAATGAAAATACCTACAACAGGTATAAATACTTTTTTATAATCATTAAGTACAGTCAATCGCTTTCAAAGACTTCACTTTTATATGACTCTAGACTTCTGTAAGTGATAGGTACTAGCCCTTAAGGTGACACACCACCAGTAAATATGACTGGACTGTATTTTAGTACCTATTCATCATCATCATCATTTCAGCCGAAAGATGTCCAATGCTGGACATAGTCCTCCCCCAAGGCTCGCCACTCAGACCAGATTTGTGCTACTTGCTTCCACCAGTTTCCCGAGACCTTCACGAGGTCGTAGCTCCAGCTTATTGGAGGCCAGATATATGGATATTAGGGAAAATAAGAAAGTCTTTATAATGAGGCCAGAATAAGATGGTTATTACATTACATTGTTTATTCATCTAGGTGCTGTTTGTATGTTGTGTAATTGTTGAATTGAAAAATGTATAGCAATTTGTTCACACAATTGTGTTGTCACAATTATATTGTATGACAGAGTGCAGACATTGCTTACCTCAACAATAGGTTTTATCAAATTGTATAATTTTATCAAATTATCGTTTGCTTGCGAAACAGCAGTGCTAATGTAATAAAATCTCATGTATGGTGGTAATATTTATTGATAATCTTTTCAGGTAAATGTGTGGCTCAGTGAAACGATCTCATGATAATTTCAAGGTATTGTATCATTGATTTAAGATTTATGTCATGGAGTTTTTTTTATGTAAATACTAGATTCTGCCTGTGACATCTTCCTCATGGAATTGGTTGTAGCATTGCCGCGGATATTTCCAGGATAAAAAGTTGCATAAAAGGGACAAACAGACGGAATTATTTTCGCATTCATAATAGGTATTAGTATGGATTTCTTTATTTGAATTTGCATGAGCTGCATACAAATTCAGTCCAATTAATTCAGCGTTGAGATTTGAGAGCAAGGGTAGAACCACTCTTCAATTTTTAATTTACCATCAGTTTTGGGATTATTAAAGGTGGACAAATTCGGCCAATATGGGTGAAATGTAATGTGCATGAACACAATTTAAACCCGGTTGCACCAAATGCGAGCCACACGACACGCTCGCAGGCGGTGGGACAGGTCAGAACTAATTCTATACAGATGCAAGCGAGCCGCCAGAGAGATGCAGAGGCATTCAGTGTGAACCGGGCTTTACCTCTTTATTTGAACTATGAAAAACACACTTTAAAAATGTTCTTTGCGGTGTATACATACACTACTTGGGATTGTATTATTCGTCCTGTGCTGTAAGTATTAGTGGGCTCTTTTAAGCGTATATTATTGTGAATGGTCCATATTGGTCTGAACCTGTATGTCTGATCCATACCTAGTAATATTATAAATGCGAAAGTAACTCTGTCTGTATGTTACCTCTTCACGCTACAACCGTTGGACCGATTTCGATGAAATTTGGTATGGAGATAGTTGAAGTCCTGGGAAAGGAGAAGGACATGGGCTACTTTTCGTCCCCTATACAAGTATAGTTTAACGCGGGTACTCGATAACCGATTTCCACACGGGCAAAGTCGCGGGCAGAACTTAGTTTAAAATTAGTTCTCTACAAGTGATTCAAATTAGGTAATAATTAAAATAGATGGCGCATGTAAAAAAACTGATTAATGACTGCTTCAAATGTGATCAGCAATCGGCATTGCATTTCAATGGTGAAGGTCTATCTTGAGTAAGTAAAATGGTTAAATAAAAAAATCGCCAATATGGATAATCGTTTTGAATGTCCCACCGTTGTAGAGGAAAGCGTCGTCGCCGGGCTGGTCTTAACGTACTCATTGGTATTTGCCGTGATCCTGCTGGGCAACTTCGTACATGTACCAACCAAGTCGAAGAAACGCTTATTCTTATTATTATATTGAGCAGTCTACCTGAACCGGCGCAGACCGCTCCGCTCCGTGAGCGACTCAGCAAAAAAGTAAAAAGATAATTTTTCGTCGAGTCGGGCCGCGGACGAGAAAGAACAAAGGTTTACTCTTACCTAGTTATAGCTAGTTATTCCGGCTCCCCGCAGGTGTAACTTGTTATCTCTTACCGAGAATTTCTTTATTTTCTTTCTTCGAGATAACTCGGATATTTCTATGGTGTGAAAGTACTCGCAGCACGCTCGTAAAGCACTTAGTGTTTTCACAAGTACCGGAGAAGTGATTTTATTACAACCTGTACGTTTTTGACGACTAATGGGACCTTTTCAAAGAGAGAGAGAGAATTTTGCAAAAGAAATACCTATGGCATGGAACTTATAAATAGATATGAATTATTGGTTATCAATATCAAAGGGGCTCATTATATAGCCCCGTCCATCCGGCTTCGGTAAGCCATCACCGCCTAGCCGATTGTCGACAAAAAGTCGCGACCGGTGGCATTCACCCGTCGCCCTTCAAACGCTCGGTTCACCAACTCAGCTGGTCCCGGGCATTCTAGGCCTTGAAATTGTCTATATGGGCATTCAACCTATCACGAAAATAGCCTCGCAACGGACACACCGACTCTGAAACAAAACAGAAATATTCACCCGAGGAATCCTCGTGTTGTATTTATACTTCAGTAAGGAAATGACCAACGTCGTAACTATTCTGTCTTATGAAGCGACGGTCATTAATCTTTATACTTCCACTCTCGTGTTGGCTTGGCACTTGTCTCGGGTTTTATGGTGAAAGTCATAACTTCACTGTCATAGGAAAATCGTTGAGCTTCTTCGATAATCCAATGCAATCATAGACATAAATAATACTTCGTATAGACCCGGCCTAACGTAGATACATGTCATGTTTCCCCGCTTCATTGGTGTCGAATCCAAAGTTAAACTTATATCGCTGGGTCACATTTTTGCAACGAGACGAGTTTTTAGATACTGCGAAACAGTTTCGAAAAAAGTTTTTTTAAAAACGCTTATTGTCACGCACGCTCGGTGACAGAACTTTGGATTGGACACCGTGGAAGTGGGGATATATTACGTGTTCGTTAGACCGGGTCTATATTATTTACGTCTATGAATGCAATAAACACTGCTGCTAAGACGACTTGCGTACAACACTTAATAATATATGTAGGTATGTCCTATAGTGGGTTTAACTCGTAATTATAACAACGTAACAATTTTCGAGAACAATGTTCAATGTATCAGGTTACGCATTCAAACATGTCAATCAACAAGCCTAACGACGCGTTTGTTTTCGCTTCCACGGTCAAGCGATACCAGCTCATTTAACATAAGCCCACTTGTTACTGCGAGACAGATTATTAACAAGTTATTACACAAACCACTGAAGGAAAATAACTCTGGAGCAATCCTAACTCATCCGAATGAAACGGAATGGATCCGGGACAGCGAGAGAACAATCGCGTACACGTGTATTCGACAACTTTCATGACAAGACTCGGCGCGAATGTATTTTCTATAGCGATCCATTAGCAACGAATGTAGACCACATTTCGACAAACGAGTTGAGTACCACCTTACCTACACTTAATTCATCCGATCATTTGGTATTTATTTTTTAAAGTCCTAAATTACCGGTAGGATAACGATAATCGGCACAACGCTTTGGCATTGAACGGCTTGTTAGAAAACGTAAATCGAGGTACAATGCCACGAGGCGGAAGGCTAGTGTTCGGTAAGATTCCGCAACATGATGGCTACAGACCCGGGGGTCTATCAGGCGCTGTTTGACGATGATTAATTAAGTTATTCATAATGGCCCGACCTAAGCCTGATGCTTGTTACTCGCTAAGGACTTGTTTTGTCTCGGGCTTTTGACCTACCTATCTTGGGCTTGTACAATCCCGCACAATAGCACTTCACGCGAGACAGACGTTTCAAGGAACACTTTCTATTCCATTTATATTGCGACGCTGGCAAATGTTACTCGTGAATTATATCCGCATTAGCTACCTTTGTCGTTATTTTTTCACATCATTGTTTTTAAATTTTATTTAAGTATTTCTTGGTTTTAACTGCGTTGCGCCATCTACCACAGCCTTGCGGTCGTCGCGCCCATTCGTTTGTCGTGTATGGACATAATTTGCTATTTGTATAGGTCCTCGAGTGGGTCGTAATATCTCTTTGTTACTACCAAGCCCATTAACTAACGCCGGAACCTAAACGACGCTCTGCAGTAATTATCGACACACGATTCATTTTATGATGTCATGAAATCGGTTTTTTGGCAGTTTGTTTAGGTACTTAAAAACTATTGCATTATCTCAAAATCCACGTTTAATCTGGAGATTTCATTAGATATTCAAAACCACGAAATACCTACATATTTCACATGACCTCGTAATTTCGCAGAAACGCAAGTTAAGATATAAATCATAAACTGTGAATTAAGACCCCTAGGAGCCTTAAACCAACATTAGATTGTTCATAATAACTATGAATTTGAATACCATCCTCGGCGCAAATACTTCGAACTCCCAGCTGAGTCGTTAAACGTACCAGCATTTCAAACAAGAAAGGAAACTGAAATGCAAAGCGCCGCAAGACAACAAGAATGGGATTTCTCCGCAATTTCCTCACGTAGTCTGTTGTCAACTTTGGCAATGTTACCTCGCGATACTCAAATTGTAAGACTCGAAGGCCAAAATAGCAGTTCAGTTCATGGTGCTGTTCTACACGAAGTTTCATACTGTTGAGCCTCGCCATGTCGAAGGAAAACTTAACACAAACCTTACCTTCCATTCTATTCGCAAAGGGATATAACTTTGTTACAAATTGTTTCCGAGAAGATTAAAACCCCTTTAGAAACACGACCGAAACCAGTATTTGGGAAACTTGCCCGATCGACGCATCAAAGTGGAAGGCTTCTTTGAACATGTTTATTATGTACTTGCTTCAAAAGTTTAGACGTTTTGCGAATTCAATGAAACTACACTGTTGAACAAACCTAGTGTTTGAGAGTGCGAAGGTGACGCCAAGGTCTGCTCGCAGGTCAGAGAGACGTGTCCCTCCTCTACAAGCATTCGTAATTACGGCTAAGCCATTCACTCGTGAATTTTACCTTGCGTTTACTTTATGGTGTGCTGCGGAGTCTAAAGTAGGGTAATATTTAAATAACATTTAAATGTTTAAACTGTACGACTCGCATACATCTGTGGTCCGCGTATCTATCCAACACAGTGGCTACTGTTGTTAGAGCAGTTAGAGGTATGATCACAAGACAATGTCAATAAAATGAACGATAACCTTAATAAAACTTGAGTCTTGTAATATCGTGACGGGAAATTATTACTCATCAGGGTCATGATTTATAACAAAATTTCCAATATTTTCCACGGTTAGCGCTTCGATATTAATTTCAACGGTTTACCGTGTAACACGATCGGTTTAGCATCTCAGCCTTGGCTTACTCAGGGCGTTCCCGCGATATTGTAATAATTGATTCAAATTGCGTGGGTAAAAAGCAGTGACTGCGTTAGCGACAGAGTTGATCCTTTTACAAACTACAAATGTGTCTTGTGAATGAAGGCCACCGTATTCCTGCTCACAGTTGGCGCCACCGTCCTATGAGGTGCCAATGTCATTTTTGTCATTCCATACAACAGTGTAAATGTCAACGCCGAATTCGTTCGTGGTGACCCTCTCGGTGACGAATAGTTTTTCTATCCATAGAGACAATATGCCATTGTCAACTCTATCCATATTCAACATTTTTTATGGACTTTGATCATTTCTTTGACTTCATAGAATTGAATTACCTATTCCAATTTACGCTGAAAACATTATTCATTAATGTATACAGTAAAACTGGCCACAACATGCCTGTCCCTGAAAGTATTTTAATAACGAAGGGTTTTTTTCTTACCAACCCAGCATCGGACCTTTCAATTCGCACTAAGCTTTGGTTACATTTTAGCAAAAAATTAAACTCACAGAGGGACGAAATTATTGAGCATCATTAATTTCTCTTACCGACATGCAATCAGAGCGGTTTCGCACAGTCCGCCGTCTAAAATTATTAGTAGGTACTTTATGCACTAGATCCGATTACCGTCATCCGATTTATCTCCGTCATCCGTAAATCTAGTGCGTAAACTACCACACAAATAATTCTAAGACAGTAGATAAGTAAGAGAGTAGTAAGATAGTAATCCGGACCGCATTTTCATGCATTCGGATCGGACGTAGTGTGAATCCGCTCATAGTTTACAATCTGGTGAATCAATATAAGCCTAGTATTTTGACCTACCGCCTCTCATGCAGAAGTTCGAGAGTTCAAACACGACTCAAACCACACCTCGAAGGTTACTGTGCAAAATTCAATTTAAATTTGCCATTGAGGTGTTCGGTGAAGGAAAACATCCTCGTGAGCGTGCGCAAACCCGCACGCATGCACGGACAGGCCGGACACCTATGAATATTTGCCCGGACGCGATAAAAAAAAATGTGCATGCAACGCTGCACTTGTAGACTAGGTATATCCCAAACCGTTTCGAGATGAGAAGAAGGAGAAGAACTGAAATAACTGTAAGGTGAAATTATTTAGTTCGTTAACGCTAAATAGGTAGGCTATAATTCATTGGCAAGGCAATGCTGCAATGATCCTTAATAAGTTAAGGGCCGACTTGCATCAATGCTACTAAGCTCAGGTTAGCTTCTAACCCGGGTTAAGTTGATACAAATAAAGCTGAGTTAAGAGGCGAATCCAAAGTTAGCAAAGACTGGTGCAAGTGGGACTTAAACTAAATTGTAGGTAGGTATCAAAGTTTCAAACCCATAATGAGCGCCGCGCCTTCCTTCATTTGGACTTGGAGTATCAGTTTTGAATAATGACCTTATAGGTATGGCCCATTCCCTAATTCGTCAAAACAATTATTTATCACTTACTAGTTGGCCCGGTGAACTTCGTATCACTACGGATTTCCATACAAAGCTATTTTCCCGATTTATTTTTCTTTCTAAACCTTCCCTGAATCACAGGGATTAACACAAAAAAAGAATCAACCAATTCGGCCCAGCAGTTCTCGAGCCTCAGCCAGACTGTAAAATTACAGAATTCTTCCATAGAAATTACCTACAAAACCTAAAAGTAAAACCAATAGGTAGGGACACGCTTTAAGAGCTTTTCACAGTCGTTGTCTTGGAGTGATTTTGTAAAATCTAGACATATACCTACTTCCTAATGTAACATAAGCCGAGCTTTGCCGTTTAGTATAGGTAATACCTACCTGTTATTAATAGAACGATTCGTGACGCACTGGTTTTTAATTTCTAAAATTGACATAAAGTATTATATAAAAAGGTACTCACACAAAAGAGGTTCGCTGGTCATCAACACTACCTATTCGTAAAAAAGAAATATGCATATTTGGTCTGATAGCCATTTTGAGGATACCTAACATCAGTAAGTAACTTGTAGAAAATTCACCTCGATCATATGATCACCAGTATCATAATGGTTTGGTAAAGAAATGTTTTTGGCTAGTCTAGTCCTCAGTCCCCACTCGGACTTCATACAGCTCAAACCCTTTTGTGATGAGAGGAGTCCTGCAGTGGGACGTAAATAGGGCATATAGTTATTGGAAACAAATAAATTGACTACCTAGGTCTTATACAGATCAACAGGAAAATGTTGTCTGTCGAGGTCTTTTATAAATATTGCATTAGTACCTAGTTTACTACTGTTGCTACGCCTGATGTTTAAACCACCACCACAACAGCCTACTTACGTCACACTGCTGCATACACACAAGCCTCCTCTCGACACGAGAGGGTGCGTAATGTAAACGTTGAACATTAATTTTACAGTTATTTTGCGACACATTGAATTTACGATTACGAGCACAATGTAGATATTACACGTTCCGTATCCGTCGGAAGATATTATTTCCAAGAGGAAAGCAGAGTATATCAATGTTGTCGCGGGAGGGTTTCATGTCATGATGGATTTAGGCAGATTGTGTCGTCTCGCAGCAGTCGCAAGTCGCAGCGGACGCCGGCGGCGGCGCGTTATCACGCGGCACGTGGCGCGGGCAGGGCGGGGAGCGAGCTGTCAGTCCGCCACGGAGCGACGCACCGGCCGATCGCCTCGCGCGCATTCACGCTCACAACTCGCGATATAATATACCCAATAACGCACTCAAACCTACTGTGGAATACCTCACCTTCGCTCGCACTCGCCCAACAATCTTACAGTAAAAAGTTGAAAACAATCGGTAAAAAACACAAATTACGATCCCATTTAACTTTATCTTGAAGTTTATCGACCCTAACTTTGCTGCCATAACAACCCTTATTCACTTCTCTCAGTTACTCGCTCCCTCTAATTATTGACTCCCCTAAAGTTTCGAAAAAAATCCAGTCTCTCGACCCGGCCCTTTTATTGCTCGAATATTTTTATTACATCGCCCATTCGCTCAGCTTTCATCGCGCTACCCGTCAATAGATTTCGATGCAATCACTATCGCGTTTCCTTCTTTCTACTTCCTCGAACGTTTAATTACACTTGGGGACAATTGGTTTTTTTATCGATTTCGCGAGCCGGAAATTTGCTTTGTTTCGAGGCTGTTGCGGGCGTAAGTCTTCTAAGTTTCCACATGGTTTGCGTCACCGATATCTGTATTTAGGTCAATTAAGACTCGCTGAACCATGACACTACGTTGAAATTGTCGAGCCTAGTGTGAGTGGTGAATGTGTTGGGGATATATTGGAGTGCAGGAGCGGGCGCGAGTGCGGTGCATGCACGAAGTTGGCTGCCCCAGCGGATGTGCACGCCGCTGCCGTGGTGGTTCGTGCAGGCTGGAATGCCAGCTGCTCTCGACCTAACTAGGTAATTATACTAATGTCCAAAACCATCTATTTCGTTCTCAGAACTATCGTTTCTTCATGACCTTGTCTAAACGATTCGTGGTAATGAGTGCAGAATCTTAACCTCATCTTTCTCTAAAGATTTTGGTTGCTAAAATAATGTATGGGCTCAGTTGTTAGAGAGAGGACTCTGCTTACTGTACCTGACTGAACCGTGAGTTTCTCTGTGTGATAATTTATGTTGATGACTACGTTGTACGTACCTAATTACCTATCCAATTTTGATTAGATCTTGAAAACTGTAAATGTACCTTTTACATCGAGAAAATTCCGTCGTCGATACATTTATATTTTCTCCAGAATTCGACTAATATTGTTTAAGTATTAAAGGAGAAGTCAAGAATCCATTAACTGCTAAGATTTGTTCCAAATAATTAACGAGCAGGGATAATCGAGGGCTAATATTTTATCAATATCCCGCGCAGCTGTGATCAGAACTCGATGAAGGTAATTAGTAACATTTTCCTTAGTCACACGGTGTTCTTTTGTTAGGTGGTCGGGCCTGGTGCTGGCTCAGCTAGATGACGACCACCATAACGAGTGTTTGGGCTGTATGCAGTCCCAGCGCGGATCGGAGACTTCACTCACACGCATTCTTGAAATACTTTACAAGGTTCGTCACGGTGTTTTTCCTTCACAGAAAAGCTCAGTGGTAAATTCTTATTGAATTTCGCATATAAATAAACTCAGGAGGGAGTGAGCCTCTGCATGTGAGGTCGAACTACCAGGCTCTTCGGTCTGTAGCAATACAGAAAAATCCAATCCTCACTGAGTCCGCGCAGGACTGTTACTTAGGCTAGCCTCTTGTTATTATAGGATATTGTGCCCAACAGTACGTACGACATAAATATATTATTCTTTTGTGGCGATGGTTCCTTATACAAACATAGAAACAATCGTAAAGCCGGCCGCATTCACGCGCGATTTACAAACCTTGATGTTTTTATAAACGTCTTTTGAATGTTACTTAATTATTCTATTGTTATTTTAAAAACAAAGGTGAAAGCAATCGTGATCTCATTAAGAGTGCCTTTTATAGTCAAATAAACATTTAACTTTGTAAGCCCTACATAGTCCTAATATCTTTGTTTCGTCATTATGAGTCCTATGTACTTTACTGTATTATAATAACTATTTTCACATTATAAAAGTATAAATCTAATATATAAAAATAAGTCGGGTTTTCCTTCCTGACGCTATAACTCCAGAACGCACGACCCGATTTCCACGCTTTTGCATTCGTTGGAAAGGTCTCGGGCTCCGTGAGGTTTAAGGCGGTACGAAGTCCGCGGGGTCAGCTAGTTTCTTATATTATTTAATGTTTTACGCATAGTTTTATTCTAAATTCCTTTAGGACGGAATAATTAAAGAAACATTTTATTAGATGTTCCTGTCACGAATAAAAAAAGTCTTAGGTAAACATATTCACTAACTCTAATAAACACCAATAGACCCGACCGAGTTGACGTTATTACAAACAACCTCTAAAATTTCATCAATTAAAGAAATGGCGTGTGTTGATTGAGCAATTCCATGATTATGCTGAAAAGTAAACGATATTATTGGCAATCCGAGAGAGAAACCCTTAAAGGAATCTTCAATTAACTGCTATTTCGAACCAACATTGGCCTACTTGGGAGTAGGTAGTTTTTATTGACGACATAATCGCTCCCTAGTTTCGCGCTGGTTTTGGGAATTAAACGTTGTCAACGCGATCGTAGTCACGAAATTACTCGTATTACGTACGTCGTTTATGTTATTACTTAATTAAAGTCGGTAACAAGTGTAACAACCTCTATGGGAGCAATGACGTAGTCACTTATCAATGAGTGTCATGTAAGGTCAGGTTGTCTTAGAAGTTAGTATACTTAGTTCAGAAGCGCGTTCTGTGTTCATTTAGATTGAACAACGTTCTTCAATATGTTTTCTACCGACCTCGTTAATTTAGTTCAGAGAATCTACCTATTCATTGTTTTATTTCGAAGCCATTCCAAAGTGGTTCGTTTTTCCTGTGATACTACATGTTGTTTGTTTACAAACATTTGTGTCTTATAATTATGTTTTATAAGCACCCAACGAGAATCTGAATGTGAAGTCAATGATAAATAATAATGTTTTGTCACTTGATGCACAAAATTCAAATGTAGGCACTTTGATGTTTTATATCAGAAGAAGTACCTATTGGTCTAAATGTTCAATTGGCTATAATAATATTTTTATTCGAACTTTTCGTTTAAACTGAAAGGGTGATGTAGTCATAGCGTTCGAATTGAAGTAGTCTAACATTTACGAGACGTTTATATTCAGAAGGGCGTACCACCCGCGTCGTTTGCCGCTCACGTCACGGCGAAATCGGAGATACCATGTTGGTGGCAATACTGGCAATCCATGCTGGAATTACGATAACGTGACGTAAATCAAAATTTCGGGCGTCATTTTTCAGATGCGAACTCTTACAAGTAAGCAATTGAGAACTTCAAACGTTCAAGTTTGTCGAATTATACAAAAATAAGCAATATTGAGTGAACTCAATATTGCTCGTCTGTTTACTACTACAGACTATTTGCGTCCCACTACTGGGCACAGGCCTCCTCTCATCACGAGAGGGTTTTGGGCTATAGTCCCCACGCGGGCCCAGTGTGGATTGGGGACTTCACACACATCTTTGAATTACTTCGCAGATGCGTGCAGGTTTCCTCACGATGATTTCCTTCACCGAAAAGCTCATGGTAAATTCAAATTGAATTTCGCACATAAGTAAACTTAAGAGGTGCGAGCCGGAATCGAACCCCCGACCCTCGGCATGAGAGGCGGTAGGTCGAACCACTATGCCACCACGGCTTCCTACCTCCTGCTCGTCTGTTTACCTAATCCAATATAATAATAGGTAAGGATAAGATTTGTTAATATGAATGTATTAGTTCAAAATTTATTAAATTGATGGTCATGATTTCCGTGAATCTGAAACTACAAAATTTCGTGTATTACGAATATTACGATGAACTTAGTACAAAGAAATGAACTAGTATCTATCAATTTGATAGCAACTCGCTCATAAAACATGAAGAAGAGGTCTTAATTATTCCACGTCGACGTTTAAAGGCGATGCGTCCGCAAGGTCACGTAGCATTTTAATGTAGATTATGTTCGACTTGGAAAACGAATTACCGAACCATACGGAACTAATGAATGAACTGTCAATTTAATTATTATCCTAACTAAATAAGTCAAATAGCATGACTACATTCTTGTACTAAAATACATACCGATGTCATTATTGATCTACGAGTTGTTTCAAATAAATCCGTACATTCCAAAAACGTATATTGTCAGGACAAATAATGGAAACTGCAAGTTCGTATTCTGCAAAGTGTGTTGTACAATGGCAATCTATCTCCTCTCCCCGAGGAGTTGCCCGGACTCGACAGCTCCTCTATACGAACAGCTAGAAGGAATATCGCATTTTTGCACATGTACTTACAACTAAAATGTAGGTACTGCAGACTTTATTGCAGTACATCACACTTTACTTAAATAAATTACATTTACAACTGGAGTTTATTTTATCTGGGCTTTTATTACGTTGCAGAATTTTCGCTGCGTTTAGAACGATTGTTGTTTTTATTCCCCGTTTTACTAACGAACTCGTCATACTTTTGAATGCCTCAATTTAGTAATTTATGGTCCCCGCTCATTAATCGCCTTCTTTCTACTGTGAAAACTTACAATTAATTTCTATGTCAATTCTCTACCTTTATGCCGTCATATGTAAATAAATAACATACATAGTCATGACTTAAGTAATGACACTATTATCTTGAAAAACATTAACGTTATACCTAATAGGAATTTTCGAGAGATATTAAGGCACCCGTAAAGAATTGGGCAGATAATTCCACCTTCATTGAGCTCGGCAGCCGCTGTAGCGGGAATAATCTTTCAAGTTTGGAGCGGGTAATCGCTTGGAAAATTTAATATTTCGTAATTCTGATGCCTTTATTTCGCCCTTGTTGCGAGTTATCAAATCAGAGCGCTTAAAGTGGGAGATCCTTGCTTATTAATTTTCCAGACCATCTTGTTTACTGTTTGTAAGAAAATATCCAAGACTCATCGTGCCTGTTTTGAAATAGAGACTCACAAGACTCATTTAGAGTAGGGTTTTAAATATAACGCGGCTTCACGGTTCCATTAGCGCGCACCCAAAGGAGCGGCGGCTCTTGTCCCGTTTCCTCGAAGCGGCAACATTTTTATCTGGTCGAGTTCAGTGCACGGTGCCGATGTAAACATGTGTGGCGAGTGGCGCTCTCGCCGCACCGCTGAATGCCCGCGTCGACGCGACGACCACTTCGACGAACGACACTATTCCACTATCCTTATCCTTGATATCTCCCTTAATACTACGGTCTGGAAATGGAACGTAACACGAACAAAAGGTGTCATTTACACTAGAGCTCTTCACGTCCAATACGTAGGTACCTACATGTCGTCTTTGGTTCCTGACCTCCTCAAATCTCTTTTTGGAACTTTCGTTAGTTCCACGATTACATTTCTTCTGATTCGTCTTTAATTTTTTTTTTTACCAAAAACCTTTCTCGTCTAAAATTCACTTGGTTTTCAACTCGACGACGACAGAATTGAATCCAGATAAGTTTGAATCTCTTAATTAGCCAAGTCAACTCTTGATCTTGAAATAGGTAGTACAGTCAGCAGCAGAAGTAGATAAGCTGTCCAGGTGTTCAAAATGACCTACACACGACCTTATTCTTAAGACGTTAAGGGCGTGTGTAGGTCATTTTGAACACCTGGACAGCTTATCTACTTCTGCTGCTAACTGTACATCCCAAATGTCTGGCAGAACTTGGCACCCATATATAGATCTCAATTATTTTATTGGTCAAATCGACAACGATGCATAATATTAAACTTGGTTCTTATTTCACATTTATGTTTTGATGGGATATCAGTATCACTACTTTTTGTACAGAAATTATTATCACTATTCTCCGACCAGCTACGAACATAGGTACCAAACTACTAGGGCCAGCTCGGTGAAACTGTATTGCACATTTTTTTTAAACGAATTAATCAGAAATTTCAAGCTTTTAGATCCAATAGTCGATGTTTTACACCAAATATCAAGTTTGTAGGTCATCTGGAAGTGGCTTAGTTTTGATCTATAGGTCATTAATATTTAAATAACCGTTTGAGGTGTGTTTATGAAATTTGGAGCACATATGTATCTCGCCAGCCACGCCTTGTCAGCCAAATTTGACATGTTTATGTGAAATAGTTTTTGAGTTGAGCGGGTCAAAAGTGGCTCCAAATGGTTCGTGTAATATTACACACGGTGCTGCTACCCAGTTCTGTTAATTTGAACTTGGATTGACACGCTACCGCGTGACTAGATAGACGTGTCAGTGTCATTTTCATATCTTTTAAATAATACATACATATGTATGCCACTAGTTATGACATTCTGTAGTAACAATGGAGCGTTGTTCATCATTATTTTAAACATGTTTGCTTAATAGTGCATGCGGGGCGCGGCTAACTATTTCTAGATACATTTTGTAAAAGCAGTGGGGTTGGCTGGCTGACAGTGTTTACGTCTTAGCCATATCCACAAACATTACGTAATGGCCAAAGAAGCCTGGCATGGCTGGTACAGAACACTTTATTTCATGGAAACGCTGAAAATATTGCACTTTAAATTAACCTAACCATTCTATTTGGAAATTCGAAATATTGAACAATGAACACCACACATGACAAAAGTACAATAACGTAGGTAAATAGTAAAACATAAGAGGTATGGTATATGGTATATAACAGGCGGTCTTATCGCTACAGTGTGTCCCTGTCCCGGGATTAAGTGCACAAACGAATAGGGATGAAACGTGATGATATTTATTCGATGAAAAAAATGATTTATTTTTATTTTTTATTAAATACCATGACTAAAGCTTGTCTTAATAATACCGCTGATTTAAAATCGATACCTACGCCCCTTAGAAGAGGAAAAAGATATCTTATGTCTTCAAGGATTTTTGTAAAAATCATGAAAAAAATTATGGCAGGATTTTTGTTTTAATCGATAAAATATCATCACGTTTCATCCCTATTCTTTTGCGCACTTTATCCCGGAACACACTGTTGATTGTTTTATAAGGGTGCGAAAGTGAAGTCCATTTCAAACCGCAACTAAGGCATCACTTAAAGTACGACGCTCGCTTAATTGTAACCTAGGAAAGTTTTGAACGTTCGCGGCTGTTATATTACTTTCATCGAATTAGGTGCTTAAATCAGATTTGTTCGACCGGGCTCTGGCAACTCTAAAGAACTTGGCTAAATTCAAAAGTTGTAGAGTGCGAAGCCGAAAGCACCCTGGTAACTCCTATGAATAACGACCACGGTACTAATCTTTTCGATTAAATACACCCTTGTAAGTTCACGATTTAACTACCTACACTAACATTTTCTTCTCTGAACTCGTTACTGATTTCTACATGTTTAATCATGACAAGAAAATCGAGTTTTAGAAGATACTAGGAATACGTAAGTAGTCAGTAATAGAGCAAGAATAACCTAATCGGAGTGGCATCTCTTGGCTAGTTAATTGTTGAAGCTCGTAGGCGGCAGTCGTTGGGCATTTCCGCGTTCGTCAGCCTCCGGCAGCACGGCACACGCCGGCAAGGCCGTGCGAACCTCTTTGTCTTCATGCCGATGTGGGCACGCCTAAAAAATAAGACTCGCGGTTATTCACATGCCACATCGTGTAGCAACCGCATAAATTGACCGACTCCTTGCCAGCCTGTAACTAAATTATCTAGTTCAAATAGACCCAATCGCTGCTGCGATTTAGTCTCGGAACTCTTGGAGTACTGTCGTAGGTAAATTGATTTTGTTTTTACTTCAATTTTACTGCAACGTATATTTTCTTTCAGTAGATGGCTACCGCCGGTAAAATCCCCGACGCACGAACGTTTCTTAATTAAGGTTCCTCCAAAATCGGCAATGCAATCGAGCCTTCGGAACTTAACTCCGGCACCGCACAATTTAAATAGAGAAGTAAAATCTAAATCAATTTACAGCGATTGCCTTTATCAGCCGCTTTGCTAGTTGCTCACTCTTCCGTAAATTGGGTAACTATTCTGTTGCAGCATCTCAGCTCGGCTGCAAGCGGTTGCGAAGAAATGCTCTGTGGGGTAGTAACCGGACATTAAACAACATTTTGCAACAGCGACTATCGTGACAGTGTTCGCTCGTTATTGAAGTTGCTTGTTCCCTTAGTTTCCTAGTTGTTTGAAGAGAAAACATTGTTCCCTTGTTTGTAACGCAGAAAGTACATTAAACTTTCAAGTTGTCAAATTCATTTAAGAGATAATTGAAACTTTTTGATGTACTGTTTTTTTTTCAGAAGCGCTATTTCTAGCATTTATTGACGTAACTACCCTCATTTTCCTGTAGACAAGCAATACCTAGTCTAATCTTCGCAGGAACGTACCTACCTCGACCCCGGAAATATGACGTAACAAGATCATTGTTTAGTTCTTGCCTTGCCTGCGGGCATGCGATAGTAGCATCACCGACCTTTGTTCTCAGTTGAATACCACGCGTAACATGGATCATGGGTTGTTGTAAAATTAACACGTCTATCAAGTATAAAAGGCTACCCTACCTGAACTCGAGACGCTTCATTTGTTATATCACAGATTGTGGATGCGTTTATGATTGATTCGTTCGAGTCATCTATATGACGGAAGCGGCCAGGCTCCATTAACGTACGTACGTGCCGCAATCGTACTGCAACTATTTGCCAATTGACGCCTGTGATCCAAAATAGCCCTCGTCAGTTTAATATCTTCCATCGCACGAAAGACGACATCATTAACGTTGAAAATGATCACGCACGACGTACAAAATACCAAGAGCAAACATGGCGACATGTAGCTTTACGTTTAAATTGTAATTTGGCACCTAGTTGTAGGTTAGCCGGACGGGGCCCGCCCCCTCGCCCCCCCTCCTTAGTGCGTTGAACCATCAGTTATATTTAACTACGACAACACGTGTGCTCTGACACTGGCGGTAACGCTACGCACCACGCTCTCCAGCTTCGAGAATAATCTCTAAAATACAACATTTTAGATGCACAAAAACTAGTCCGTAATGGAGACCACAGAATGAACGGTTCGATCCTCTGTGATTAGTCTTATTTAAGAGATTACCTTTCCCGAATTCCGGCTGAATCGTTAAATTAATGAGACCTCAGTTAAAGGCGAGCACTTTTCCTTCTTTAACAATCCGAAACATTAAATAGGCAAGGAATTCCTACAACTCCGGTGCTTTGTTCATTGGATTCCATAGTTGCCACAGTTTTTATGAAGTAGTTTAGAACTGCATAACATTGCATGGATGGAGTAACTAGTAAGATGTTCAATTCAGTACCTGAAGATTCACAATAGCGTTCAGTGAACCTTGCCCGTCGCCCACCCACTCTGTCATTGTGCCGCTGGGGGAAGTGTTCTCTATTGTCACTTCCTGATGGTTATTTGGTTAGTCTACAGTATTCAATATAAGAGCAAACTTCATAACTATTTCGCCTCTCTCTCTCTTCGCGATTCGCGAGAACCTCAATTTGACTAAAGAATTATAACGATATTAGATATTATAATAATTATTGCGCACAAAGCGGAAACTGCATATAGGCCGCCGGTCAGGGCACAGACCTAATAGGATTTTCGTTTATGAGCCAGCCGCAGGTAAGCGCTACACAAACACGTAGCCGTGGCTGGCGACTGCGGTAACGAAACATAACTGCGTTGTATCTGATAGGTACTTCGGTGCGGTAAACGGACATAATGGAAGTTTTACTCAGTGAGATGCTTTTTGGCAAAAATCCAAACTTCAGTCGCATAATTTCAAACAGTACCTATCTTACAGATATTTCTTGAATTTCCTATTTGCGAATCCATTTCCTACCGGCGAGTAAATAAACAGTAAGACTTTAAACTGTGACCAACACAAAAACTATTAACTGTTTCGCTGTAAAGAGAATTAAGCCATTAAGTTTTCGAGTATGCGGAGAATGTCGAAGCGAATAGCGAGTGAACTGTGTATGCATTTTCATTAATGACGTATTGTATATTGTAGGTACTGGTTTATTTTATTACAATACAATGCAGATTATTTTAGACATGACAGCGGGCTATTATTGCCGTGTAGTTTTATTACTTTATATCTTGTTTACAAGTGAATTTTGAAACAAACAAGTGTTTACGTCGAATCGAAGAGTCTGTACTACCTATTTTCCATCTTTTTAATTATAACCAAGCATTTGACCACGATCTCACCTGATGGTAAGTGACGATGTGGTCGAAGGTGATACATGCTTACTTAGATAGTACCTGTTTATTCTCGACTTGAAAAGATCCATGTTATAACTATCGGGGAAGAGACCGGCCGGTAGAGAATTCCACTCCTTAGCTGTTCGCATGATGAAGCATGCAGCGAAGCGCTTCGTACTTACCTACGCGCTGGAGGAATATCCACAACATAAGCATGGAATCCATCCAAGACCACGCCAATTTTCGCCACGCCAAGTTTTCAATCAAATGAAATAATTTTATTTACCGATGAAACGATGAGTCTGTTGAATTGGACATCAAAGAAAAGTTTATCGCTTATAATGGAGCTCATTCATTCATGTTCCTGTCAATGATATTTAAGTAAGCGGGTAATAACATGATTGGTTCCACTTTCTGTATTTATTTACTGGTGTAACTTTGAAAAGTTTAATTAATTAACCTCTTCCCCTACCCCACTCATAGAAGACATTAGATTGGCCTACATCATCTGGCTTATTGCGATCTCTTATTCCTCTTGCTGTCTGTAAAATTTTAGAGAATATTTTACGGTGAAATTAAAGAGAAACGTTCATCGGATAAAATAAGTACCTAACGTGTGAAAAGTATCGAAAGGAATATACGGGCCAGGTGCTTGGAAACCAGCGAGGTGAGTGGGACTGGTTTTTATCGAGATTTTTTTTCTCGTAAGCCACCGACCGACCGAAGCTCGGAGACCAAACTGCTTCCTGGCGTCGATAAAAACGCTAAGAAACTTTCCGTGTTACCTAGTCAACTTAATTCGCAGGACGCGTTGTTATACATTCATCCTATTGATCCGTGGATTATTCATTATGTTTTAATGTATTCATCTATACCGATGACACCACCAATCGTGGAAAGGGCGCTTTCTGTTGCAACACTTGCAACCCGCCGTAATGTGTTTTTCATTGCAGTATTGCGGATATAAGTTCATATACAATACAATACAAGGCATTTAAATGAAACAGCCCCGCTTGCGACACTGAGCATCTGTTTACAACAGGTTCCAGCAGTACAACGGGCCATAATGTAGCGATATTTTCTAAGTTTCGCTGTAAACAAAAAGTGGAATTTAATTTTATCACTAACTGATTTCAAGAGCTCAGATAATTAGCTTTGCAAAAAAAAATACGATGGTTAATATACGATTTAAAATATAACAAGTTCGTTGAAATATTGTATAGTGGAAAGTAGGATCACGAATTTTGAGCGCGTGGTGCGAACTCGGCGCAGCGGCGGTCGCAGATATTGATCGCAATGCGCGCGCACCGTCTGACCAAAGTGTACACAGAAGGTCGGAGCGTTTCGGCTTGCAACAAAACCGAGGTAGCACTCGTCCAGAGAGCCATTGACTGGACCCTTGACGAGTTTCTGGATCTTTGAATGTCAATAGCACCACTCAAGCCATGCGTCCTTTTACTTAGTCACAAAATAATACAGCAAAGACTACATTTTCCAGATTATACAATACATACTATTTATAACACTTGGTATATTTCAAAAAAGAGTATACCAGTGAACTATAAATTACAAGTTGTAATTTCGTTTTCGTTTGCTCCAGTAAAATTCCATTGTATCCGAGCAGCGTTAATCATAGGTCGCGAGCGATCAGCTGTGGCTGCGGTCGGCCCTCCCTGTCCCTCGCCCGGCGCTTATCTGGCGTCCTCCCGCGTGATTAATCGCCCCCTGGATCTTAGGTCCTCGCCGACTGATGGCGGAAGCCTCTGCTCGATTCGTCTTGCTATTCCTTTAGACGCCTTCTTACAATAAGGCGTCTGTGCTATTTCAAACTTCACGGAATTCATTGAATACTCAAGTTTCTTGAAGAATAATGAGTATCGTTTAATCAAGATTTTACAATCATTTTATTTTAATCCAATTCTATTTTAGGCTCCTGGCATCTAAAACCAAATTCTGTAATTAAGTTGATGACATAATCCATATCTCGCAAAATCGTAATGAATGTTGGGAATTGAATGTAAAGTTTGATTTAAAAGCCAATGTTATGGGCGTTCCAATGTCGACGTGCGGCGTCCCGGATAGACCATTAATTTCGCGCGTTTATTTCGCTGCGAAAAATATTACTTCGGAAGCGGACCGACCAATCCATGGCAGTTAATTGATGTCACGACAATGACCGCGTTATGAACCTATCAATGGCAATAAAGAGCGTCATGTTCGATTGCGGTAATGTCCGACGCAGACGAATGTTTGTATATAACGTTTTAATATTTCCTATTTTTTCTCGCTAGTCCCTTAGTTTGCAGATGAATGGTCAGGGTCAGAAACTGACATCTCCGTAATAAAACTAGCGCGTATCAAAATATCACATACTCGTAATTGTCCCAGTGGCCGTGTACTGCGTCAAGTGTTAGCGCGTAGTCACGCTAACCTTGCCAGTTCCTCGCTGCATTCTCAATTCACGGCTCGTCTCGCGGCTTGTGGACATTTCGCAACGTGACCCTGGTCGCCCAACTGCCGGCCAAACGCGTAGATATCCTTCCTCCTTAAACATGTTATTTTTCTCGCTATCCATTACGAAATCATGATGCAGTTACAGCCCGGGTCACACCGAATGCGTGTACGTGCACGTACATAATGTAAGGTGCAGGCCAAGCGGTGTGGTGTGTCATGTTCATGAGAGTAATGCTATATAATACCTGCGTGTGCAGCGCATGCAATTCGGTGTGATCTGGGCTTAATACCTCCTGTTAAGTTAAACGTCGTGCACGGTAATGTATTGTAACATAAAATTTTGGATTTCGTCGTAAAACTCATTTTGAGTTTCTAAAAACATGAACGCCACCAGAGTAGACGTGATGTTGATTTTATGAGCCTCACAAGGGTCACAGGTAGCGCGCAGGTGTTATTAATGTCTCAAATAACCTACCTGTGGAAAATTTTGGGAGTATCGATAATATTTTTTACATCACTCTTGGCCGTAAAGTGGGATTTTCTGCCCGCTACGCGGAGAGAAAATCTCACTTCTTGGCCAAGGCAAGACGTAAAACTTTTGACAAACCACGGGTGGTAATTCGTAAAGCCCCAGATCGCATATTTATGGCCCTCATCTTCGGTTCGGGCCACAGAAACCTGCGATCTGGGACATTTACAAATTCACCACCCTAGGTCTGTAATGTACTATTTTACTCCTAACTACTTATTTTAAACTGGCTTCTGCCCGCAACTTTGTTTGAGGAATTCGGTTACTTACAGTATTCCTGTTTTATTTACAGTACCTGGGCGACCGAACTTTGCGTGGGTGAAAATAGCTAAAAATGAAACGACAGACAGAGTTACTTTCGCATTTATAATATTAGTAGGGCTAGTATGGATTCTATACGTCAAACATACTACGGTAAAATGGGAAAGTAACGAAGAGTCAGATTGGAACGGAACGTTATGTTAGAGAGGACGTGACGATAACTGCGTCACCTGTCTCCGAGCCGGTGAATAACGGCCTCGAACATCGCCAATGCATTGAAAGACGCATTATCGCTTTTTCTCCGTACCTGGGTCACCAGCTTTCAAGATTTCGCAGGGAAACTCGCATTAGGTTTGACATACTTTAAGCCTCGCATTGTTTACCAATCATACACCGTCAAGTATAAATATGACAGCCGCATTTAGACCGACTAAATCAACACAAAATAAGCATAAGAAAAGACTCAGTTTAAAATACAAAAATGAGCTCTCTCTTATCTTTAAATGCAAATTTGGACATTGTTGTCGACGAAATCTGCGACCCTGCTTCTAACCAAGGGGTGTCAGACGAGCTCAAATGGAACAAAAACCGTGAATATGAATGATAATTCTGTCATTTTTTGCTGTGTACTAAAAGGTTCATGTATATAGTATGTTGTTGACGTTGTTGACTGTTGTATAATAAAGATTAAAAGTAGGTAGGTACCTAAATGTATTTAATTGTACGTAACTTAATGGAATGGGCAATAAAAGTTGATTTTATGTTTGCCTTTTCGATGACAAACTACACATGTTTTGAAACTTAGTTGACAAAGTTCGGGGATATAAGTATCATAACTCACCTCATATAGATAATCTAACCTAAAAGGACTGTGTATCACCATTCAATGGTGTTTTAAAAAGTAAAAGATAACTTTTAAATTTGACATCATGGTTCAGAAAGACATCGGAGGGGGCAAAGTACTTGGTCTATACTTTTTACTGATAGAACCCATATGTGGAAAACATGTCGATGAGACAAAAATCTAACGGGGCAAGGCGCGTGGGGGAAATGGACCGAGAGCTTGCGCACGCGCACCGATATCGTCGTCCGTCCCAGTTGGTTTCGGCGCGCTGCCCCGTGCACGTGGCTTTATCACATTTGCTTCGTTCAACTAACGACTCGATAATTACTATGTGCATTGTGGAACTTGAATATTTATTGACTGCAGTGTGATTGGTGCCGCTAATGGAATCTTTACACAACACGATTCTGTTGCACGTCGTATAAGGTGAATATTTCATTCGTTTTCTGACGCTACTTTAAAGATCTAAACTACCTAGGATCAATCGGAAGTGCAACATTGATGATCGTGGTCTTCTTTATATCATTATGTAGACCCACTTTGGAGTATTTTGTTCACAAGGAAGCTTTTGCTTTTGACTCAACGATAGTACAAAAATGATCTAATACTCGCCTTGACGTGTATTATTAACCTTGGAATTTGTCATGCATATTTAATTAACAATTTCTGATCCTATTACATCCTATTCAACTAGAGGTTATTTGGTTTTTATTATGTGTGAAATTCCAGGGTAATTTGAGAAAACTATCCTGTAACTTTGTTAGACTGCAGCGTATCATCGTGTGCAGATAACTACAATAACTGATCGATGGACTGTGCTATCTCTGACCTCTGGTCTTAATTGTTCTAATAACTAACATGCATCCACGAATGTTTGTACTCGAGTCATGGATGTCAGTATTTATATATTATGTATGTATTTCTCTATATAAGTATTTATATCGTTGTCTAGCATCCATAGTACAAGCTTGCTTAGTTTGGGGCTAGGTCAATATGTATGAAATGTCCCAAGATATATATATATATATATAGAAACAAGCATCCAAAGCATCAGCGAGCAGCGTTTATCTTTTGTCAACCATACCAACTTATTTACATTTTTCTAAACGTGACCCTGCTTAAGGTCATAGAGGCGATCCTTGCAATCTCAAGCTCCATCAAGTCTTTTGTGTTTCATTAATTATCTCGAACATAGGTATATATGTAGCCTATAATTTTGAAATTACCATTTGATATTACTTGTTACTTTATCCTATATCACCTCTCACTCGTCCTTGCGAATTACTCACGAATGTGAATTACTTCGTTCGTTCGTTCATTATTCATCACGTGCAATAACAACATGGACATATTGTGACATAAAATATGTATTTTGTTTTATATATATTCAAATTCAAGTGAAGGCTTGCAGCTTGCTCGTGTGAAGGTTCAAAATTTGCGTTTCAACGAAGTGAGCGTCGGCGCTCATAGTGCACAACGTGCCTACTTATGTATAATTGTACACATTCATATAGATGTAGCCTGCTCAAAGTGGTAAACCTTGGTGTAATCGTGTAGGTTATACACACATATAAGCAATATTTTGTATTGTGTTGCGTGTAACTGACGATTGTCGCTACGTATATACTAGGATATTCATTATAAAAGTAAAATTCTAGGTTGCTGAAGTAGTCCTCAATCTGGTGTAAAATAACACCGCAGCCTTATGTAGGCTAACGTAGCGCACCGCTTATCGGTAGAGAAAAAACCGGCTAGTAAAGTAATGTCGTGTTCATTAGGAAGGCACGCCGATGTAATAATAAACGAGTGGCGGCAGACTTCACAACAAGATGTTTCAGGTAATGAGGGCACGTACGCCTTGACAAGGAACAAATACCGGGGTGCGTACCCGGCATTTCAAAGATTTTGCTCTACGTGTCCTATCGAACGATCTTACAGCTATTTGCTACTTGTCAGACGCCGATCCTGACAGTACAAACAAAGCTTTTCAAAAATATGATCCACATCACAACTATCAATAAGAACAATAAATTAAAACATGCTCTTTACTAACAACACATACAACGCGTACAAGTGGTTTGTTGATGATTTATTCAAGAGACGCAAGAACTTCTCGAAGACTAAGTTTACTAACTTCGGGAACGTCTCTCCAAACTCACTCAAGTCATTACGCTTCCTTAATTTTGCAAGGATATAAATTAGTCAATTGTTAACTTTGCAGGACATGACGTTCTGTCCGTCGCAACGCAATAGTGCTACGTAGGTAAATGAGATAACATAATGCCATAATTACTTGTTATTATAGTATTTTATGCTAACGCATTCACTGCCACCGACGCATATATGCGTTTTGCTGACTTTCCCGCAGTGCCTCGAACGCACATGTGCGTTGCAATGTTCCCTTAATGACAGATGTGGCACCTGGCGAAAGTTCGTAAAAAGAAGTGGCAGTGAATGCGTTAAACCACATAGACCGGCGTTATGATATGACGTGAACTTGGTTAATAGCATTGTTTGTCGGAAACGCAATGCTGTCTATGTATATACATACTTTGTCAGTCACAATTATGATTCAAATAGCAAATATCCTGACTGTTGATAAACCTAAATAGGAGGCACAACTTAATCGCCATGTAAGAATTGGATTTTTTTCTCTACCAACCATTCGGGATTCAGATGGAGTTTAATTCTTTACAAAAAGATACAATCGCATTGGCTAGACAGTACTTTTTTAATGACCCACTGCTGGGTAGGTAAAGGCTTATCCCGTGCCATGATTTTCCAATTCTCTCTATCTTCGGCTATTGTTGGCACTGGCCACTCGCAACACTGCAAAACATGTCCAGATCATCCCGCCATCTCAGTCTGGGCCTTCCCCCGGCGTCGATGGCCATCATGGGACCCCCACTGAGTAACAATATCAGCCCATCTCTAAGAAGATACTTATCGGAACAAATTTGAAAAAGTTCAATTTATAACAAATCATTCACGATTTTAATTTATCGCCTAAATTATTTAGGTTCATTATGATTAACCAAATCCAAAGAGGAGGAGTTCTCTATTCGTATTTTTTTATGTATATCCATCAGTTTTAGAGATAGACCGATTTCGATGTCTCTTAAGTAGTCAATGAAAAAAAAAAGTATCAGTCAATATTTTTGTTTTTGAAATATATAATGTTTATTTTCTCGATACCTAGTTTTAGATACTTAAAGGCTTGTTACATCTAACATGCAATTTTAACTATTGTTTGTCTACATTATCTTATCCACGAACGTATCAAAAAAGTATTATATACTTTCCTCGGGGATAATATGTTACGCACATTCATTTTCTAAGATTTATCTATTAATAACATGCATGGTACTGAAATATTGAGTCTCATAATATTCGTAATAAGTTGCAGCTGTTGGGCCAGGCGATGTTATACGAGTATGAAACTTTAAAATCAACCTGTCGATAGATTTACTTTTGAGTTAATTTTAAAAGTATCGAAATACATATTTTTTTCTCATGTTGCGGTTCAGTCGACATCAAAGCAATTCCGACCCGAAAATGTATAAACCTTTTTATCTGTATGTAGTGCAACGGTAGCGAGCTTTCATTTTGCTGAAAAGCGCAATTTTCCCATTCAGTATGACCGCCTAGTGAAATCGTTATCGCTCGTTCACTGCGGCGGCGCCCATTTTCTAATGGCGAGTTCGCGTGTAGCCGACTTTTCATTAAACTACGTGTGAGAGATCTGTATACACATTTGCCAAAAACATGTCATGACTCACTGATCTGACCCTGTCAATTCTTTGTTACAGGTACGCACGATGGGACTTTATTCCTGGTCACCGAAGCGGTTAAAATGTTACAAGCTTACAAGTTGTCTAGAATATTTCACTTCCGAAGACTAAACTGCTAAACCCTAATCAATGTAATGATACACCGCCGTCACAACACAATATGATAACATCGTGCAAGAGGAAAAAGATAAATCTAAATATTATCATTATGATCTAAAATGTAAATATAGGACCGTACACCATACATTAAGTATTCCAAAATCGAAAGCGCCCAGTGAAATAATTTCATCATCAACTCATATTTTGTCAGCTATGCATCGCTTGGTTTATTAGCGACGGTTAATGTAGACGCATTAATGTCGAGTGTTCGTGAATTATCCATAAACATGATATTCATGATAGCCAATCGATTCCTGTCGAGCCATCGACGTATGAAAATGTCAGCTCGCGGTGTCGGATCTCTGCGTTACTTGTTATCGAACGCGTCATCGCCCAGGGTTGCATTCACCCCTGTTATTAATTCACCACTCATTTTGTATTCCAGAGGAAAACGGCCGTTTATGAATCGCTTATCGATGCCTTTGACCTATCCCTTTCTGTGTCTTGGAAAGTTGAGTGTTCAATAAACGGAGATTTAACTCAAATAACTCAATTTATGTGGATTCCAAGCACGCAATGCTACGAAAATCAGAGATAAAGTAGGATACTAGGATAACGACTAAATCAGGATATCACTCAAAGGTCAAATATACACTGCCACAGAATCGACGGTCAAAGAAAGCCACGTAATAAAATTATAAAATAACTGTGACATTGATATTCAGGCAGATACTTAAATAAATAATTATCTAGTTTTACTGACGCACTTTGCCTGTTTAGAATCTTGTTGATCTTAACTTGTCTGTACATTCATATATTATTAAACGTTTATGACTTATATAATAACTTAGGTATATTGCTGGTCAATGTTTGCTTTGCGTCTCTGGAAAACACCAACTCTAGAATCGCTGAGTAAATAATAAAATCTTTTAAAATAATAAATAACAGTAAGTAAAGTAGAGATCTCCCATTAAGTATGACAATACTAAAGAGTTAAAAAGAATTGGTTGTCTGTAAAGTCGGTTTACGGACGATTCATTTTACACATGATAACGTCACGTAACGCTACAACGCTACTATTACCTCATGTTTATTCATGGGCGCAGCCGGCGTTCATCAATTTATAAGACGTTATCACGTCAAAAACTTCAAGATATTTACTATGAATTTTTACTAAAGATAATACAATTATATAGCGACACGGAAACTATTTATTTCCAACTTTTCCAAGGCACCATCTACGATTAATGAACTTGGAATGGATGTTAGAGGTTTCAAAATTTTACCAAATCATGTGCGAAGTCTCCAATCCGCACTGGGCCCGCGTGGACACTAAGTATACGCAAACCGAGATCAGTGCCCAGCAGTGGGACGTAAATAGGCTGTTGTGATGGTGGTGGTGGACTTCCAAACCAACCAAACAACAGAAGTTCCATTACTACCAATCCTTAAAGATAAGGAGTTCCTTAAAATAATTACGCAACCAACATTATGAGCACTAGAAAAGGTCTTTCTCAATTTAGGAGCAACGGAGTTTATGCAAAAACATTTTTTAATTCTATTAGGTCTTGTTTTGCGAGTAATGAAAGTAAAAGATATTTCTACTTCAGTAATGCTATTCTTTCCAGCACGTTAATGGACAGCTCGGGGGAGATTTTCTCATTTAAAAAAAAGTCGGTGCCTTTTGCGCTCAGTTACAAACTTGGTGCACAATAAACTAAATTACACCGAGAACAACGGAGAGCGAGGCAACGATGATATTTTGGCAGCTAGGAAAAAAAGGTCGGTCATTCCAGACCAGTACGCTCTCTGTTGTCCACACGATTCTACCACTCACTGCCAGGATGCTCCTATTAAATGCTATTTACTTTGTCACAGGAACTTTTTAAACGGTTACTATGAATGAACATTACTAAACGAATAGTCATTCATTTGGCAGTAGCGTTAACTATTCTTGAGCGTAAGAAACGAACTAAGTAGATAGTTAGATTCTAGTTGTAGAATTGTGGAATTATAGGCCTACCCCAATGAATTGTTTGATTTATTTTCCAAAAATGTTAAGTAGGTACTGGTAAAAAATCATTTCGATTTTGTACCTATGCGGAAAACATCAACCATATTTTAAGATACAAGGTAGTTTTAGCAAAGCAGTGCACGTGAGGGGAATAGTAATTGTTAAAATATTTAGACTGCCTATGTAACTTTACTTCCATTTGTGCTTTGTTTTTTTTTCTTTTTTTTGGTTTTTTAGTCCCTTAAAAATAAAGTAAGTAAATTTGTAAACCTTTTAAGTGAGGCTTGATGATTCGTGACCGTGTATTCTTAACAAATGCACATTTGCCGAGGTTTTCTTGCTAAAATCCACGCGTATTTTGCTTAGTTCCAAATAGTTCCAATCCCTTGGGGGTGCACCCAAGGGATTGGAATTAAGCAAAATTTTCTCAAGGACTGCCAGACGAGAAAGCAACACAATGCATAAACATTGTAGTGTATGTATGTAATGTATTGACCATTCTTTCTACTGAATAAACGGTTACGTGTATCGTACATTCATGGGCAAGGTAGTCTTCAGAAATTCACAACAACTTCGTTGTACTGTATTTTTCATCGAGAAATGTCATTTTAAATGCACGAATGGAGTTAATGATTTTAGTCGTTTTCAGCCGGGTGTCTGCAACGAAGGGCCGTTTGGCCACAGAATCGGCTCGCTTAATTGTAAGAGCACGAGCACCGGTGAAAGTCGGCCGAGCCTTCGAAAATGACTCATGTTTAAGCAAACAATATTCACATGTAAATTAGGACGTATGCATAACCTGAGTTTAAGTTTCTCTTCAGTTTTGAAACAACTATGCTCCCAACTTCCGATATAGTTCCACAGGTTAACTTTGCTAAGTTAAATAAAGGCAATCTGTTGTATTACCTACCTGTCTCAAACTACTGAAACGCTGAAGTTTATATTGTGGTATCAGTTTAATTAAAACGATAGTTGACTCTGCGAAAACGTTATGGGTAGTTTAGTTAGCTTGATAACACGCGTCAATAAATGCTCCATGTTATTTCCTAAGTTTTCGGTATTATAGAATTCTTTGTCCCAATACATGAGTATCTAATAGTTGCTGAAGCTCCATATGAAAATGATGTCTTGTGAAACCCAGTCACATCAAGTATCCGACATAAACATTCGTATAGTGAACTCGAAACGCCTTTTTCCGAAATGCGTACGTACATACTTATATCTAAGCACCATGAAACCGGCTGTTCTCTACATTGTTGTTTTGTAGTGGGGGCAACAAGTATGTTTTGACGGGGATCGAGTTGGAGCTCGGAGCCCTGTCGGCCAAGCGAGCCAGCCGTCTTGCAGGGCTTTTGCGGCATAGCAGAGTCGCTGTGATCCCTCCCCCTCCCTTCTAGCCGCGGCGCGGACCTGCCTGCGCGTGCGCCGCGATGCGCACCTCCGCTTCACCGCGCCGCGGAAACGGCAGGTAGCTCGCGCTCCGCCGGCCGATCGTGGCTCAGTGCGCGCGTTCTCTCGCCGCCAGTGGTAGTGTCCGTTGTGCCTCGACGTGCGCGCGCGATCGTGAGCATGGTGTCAATGCCTCGCTGGTGAAGTGGTCTTCCAAGTGCACTAAGCAACATACGACATGTCCTGTGACAGGAGAAAAAAGGGCGCACGTTTACTCGACCTGCGGTGAGTTCACATCGCCGCCCCATCCATGCTTCCTGTCACCGTCGCGAGTCACGAGCCACCACCGATCCTTTGTTGAATCCTTGCAGTGAATTGATGTATGTCTGTCTCTTTCCATCGCGTTCTACCTGCCGTGCCGATCGGACAGATGCTGCATGTGTTGTGTTGTGTATTCTCGTGACGATCATCTAACAAATGTTC
The DNA here is from genome assembly GCA_963971205.1 of Aethes cnicana. NCBI lineage: Eukaryota > Metazoa > Arthropoda > Insecta > Lepidoptera > Tortricidae > Aethes > Aethes cnicana. The sequence continues at coordinate 5,417,729 of OZ020287.1, read as the reverse complement.
TAGCGTGATTAATTATTAATGCACTATTACTGTCTATTACCTACCTGCCATTGCTTTACAAAGATGCGGCAAGTGAGAATTAACATTAATTGACCAATTAAACAAGAGATAAGGATAAGGACTAGTGAAGCAAATAGGTACTTACTATTGCCCTAAGCTGTTAGTCTGTTACGTTAACATTTCAAGTACAAAGTCATTAGTGTTGTGACCTTGACAGACTAAGTTACGAAACCAGCGAGCCGTACACGTAATGTGTAGGTACCTCACTAAGCATATCGGCCGTCACGATTTTCTCTGATAAAGCTTTTACATGAAACACTCAAACTTACAAAATAATTGACTGGTGAACGTTGACGTTCTTTGATAGACTGATGTATACATTAACTCATTGGAATATTTCAAAGTGGGTAAATTAAATCTGATTGGATTTATGGCGGTCAATAAATAACGAATTGGTTTGCATTGGTGCTGAAGGAATGCAGGCGGTAGGGCAAGAGTGGCACGGCTCAGGCGCAAATGTGGGGCGCAAGCTCGCTCCCCGCCTCACCTCCCGGCCTTGAAAGGCTCTTGACCAGGCCAGTGCCGCCGATGTCGTATTTATTGCAACCTCCACGATCCGTACCGGCGAGGTTATTGACGCTGCGCATGCGCACCTCACCCTCGAGTCCCACTCAACATTCATATTCTTTCATATGGGAACGCCGCCAAGGGCGACTCGCCTCCACTTCGCTAGCCGATAATGCTAGGCTAGCCTTCTCCTTGAAGCGATTGTTCTCACGCTGATCTTTATAATGAATGGGTACCTACAATAGCAACTTATTACGTCATTTGCTAAATGAATTTCCGCCTTTAAATTTCGTTAACTATATGAGTCACGCGACAGACACGCTTTAAATAGTTGTACGTTAGAGGCACGTTGTATCTGGAAAGAACGAACGCTTAGGATCATTGTCCTCTCTCTGGTCAGAGCACAGCGACGTACTTAGTTATGTACTTGAGAAACGAAACGTTACATAGAGCAACCGAGTTGATTGTCATTGTGGCGAGAAACATCTATAAATAAATGCGCGCGTCAAGCGATCATGGGCAGGATCGACGCCCAGCCAATCCTAGGTGAAGGTCGGCTCTCTGTAGTTCCTCGCCCCCAGCCCAACAGACAAGCTCTCATTCACGAGCTAATAAATTCAGTTTGCTCGGCGCATAACACTCAAGCTTTATTAAGCTTACAACTATTACTAAACTTTGTTTTTTCATAGGTTTAACTCCTGAATCGTGGTGGTTATTGTTCAGTCAATTTTTAAAATTGATCAATGCGAAAATATGTCAATAGCTCAGATTGTTACAACCGTAGTATTGCAGATTTATTATATGTATAGATTAGAATAGATGTTATTACAATATCAATATCAGTTTGTGTGTTACCTGGCGATTGTTATGCACATAAAAGTTGAATCAGCTGTCTGCGTAACATATGGCGCCGCGGCTCCACACTTCATAATACGAATGAGGTCGGCATATGTTACAGCTTTCACTCCCTACAATACAATCCATACGCAAATCTACCTATACAAGTTATACACGCATAGAGAGAAAAAGTGACAAACGAAATTTATTACCGTGATTAGTTCTACTAAGCGTGAATAGGTAAGTAATGAACAAAAAATCATTTCTAAATAAAAAGTTCCGCGTAGGAGATCACACGTCTCAATTCGCTATGCGATGTTTATTGATGAAGCTAACTGCAAAGGGCCATGATTTTAAAAAGGAAAGTTTGTCAAATTTCTTCGGATTCGCGTGCGTAGAGTTCCTATCAGCGTTAGCCGATCCGATTATCAGAAATCACCATAATTTAGGAACAAACCAAAGCTTACACTAATACAGATGGCGTAGCCCTGTTGAAGCGAGGGTAGTTTTTGCTCACAGCAGCTGGTAACCCCACGGTGACTCACGTCCTGTCTGTCTGCCCCACTGTGGTACGGGGTAAGTGTCGTTGACCCCACGCGCAGCCCCGTTCTAACATATACACCACATACAATTTATCCATTGCCCTTTATACTCTATTATTTATAGCAAATTCATTTAATTCAACCCTACTCTTGCATTTTGTACGCTCCCGAATTATCCTTTTGGTTCGATGCAATGTCGCATACACATTGCTCTGTTACTAAGTATGAAATGAAACAATGACGCGTTCAAAATCATACTTGCGGTGTAAGATTTCTGAGTATTCATTATCAAGAAAACATTAATTGTAAATAAACAGTTTATTAGATATATCTCTATCAAACAAATATGAAAGATACAGTATAATATACATGACTTAGTCTTATTGCCTTGCGGAAGAAGCGGCTGAATCAGTCGCAGTCCGAGTCGGCAGTGGTCACGCATCGCCGACGCGATTTGCCTAGCAAACATTACATGCCCACCCTACCAATATGCTCACGATTCCTTTATTTCCTTAATCCGGTGGACCATCCGATAATAAAGAAGTAACGATTTACCCTGGATTATTAATCAAGGTCTTAATAATGAAGCATGAGCAGAGCACAATCTGAAACTGTGTCATTAAAAATCCGGTTAGCTCTAAATTCTAATAATGCATTATTGCAGAGTTCACGATATCGTCAACGTCATTCGCATAGAAATGTGATTTCATCATTATTCTGACATTCTAATTGTCAAAGACATCGGAAAACCTAAACTCAACAGCAATGAAAACGGGTCACTTTATATGGAAAAATCCTATATAAAGTGACCCGTTTTCATTGCTGTTGAGTGTATGTAGCTTTGGGAGGAGCTACCTGTATTCGCGCAGAAATCTAGCTTCACCATGTTCCGGTTTTAGAGGTGTTATTGAGGCGCAGATTCAATGTATCCTCGAATTTGTAGTCTAGTTGTGCTGATGGAGGTGGGTACATCGTCGCATATTGCGACGAGCTGACGGCTGAGGTCCGATTGTATGAATAATTCAGCTCGGCGGCACCCTCCGACGGGAATTTCAGCCTCCAGGAGAATTCAGTCTCGCGGCGTGAGCGCTTATGCCAACTTTAACAGCTACGTATACACCCAGTAAATTGTTTTTTTCTTGCTTTTTTATTTGCCGTTGCAGACGGTGCCTTTAACAATATTTGCAATCAGGAATTAGATTTAAATCACTACTCATGAACTCGTAACGCGCCTAATTAAAATTATACCTCGATGTACTCATTAATTGATGTCTAATTGTCCTAATAGTGTTATATTAGTAGAGTTATATAAAGATGCAACAGTGCTGTTTGGTGCCGTAAATGCAACATTACCTACATCTTTTCATACAGAGCGCCGCGCTCATAATCTCATTGCGAAAACCGTTTAGATACAACTTTATTCTGAATAAATTTTTGCTCGACAAGAACTTATTCATTCCTCATTAGATATACATTAAAGGAAGGTTTCTGAGGGCGATATTTCTGTTTCTCGTTTGGCTCTGAGGCGGTTGATTCAGTGGCGCTAAAGGCATTTAGAGCCGGAGGGCGCTTATCTGTGGGTGGGGGTTTGTTCCGTGCAGTGCCCGACGACCACTTAGAAGATTGCTCGGCTTTGTCTTCACTAGACACTTCTTTATACTTCTCGCCTTCACTTTATACTTTCTCGGCTTTGGAAGCCTACATTTAATTTCACACCATTCTCACTTGATTTTAAACCTACGCTGGCGACGTATGCATCCAATATTCTCAAGGTAAAATGTTTTGCATCTAATCAAGTGGCATAGCGATGCACAATTGAGCTGTATGGGTAATTCATTTGACGTTTAAGGCCTACGGCTCACGAAGGTTGTTTAAATCGTTTTTACCTTCAGCGTGTTGTTATAAGCCATTGTGTGTCAATGCTGAAGCAACATCCGATAGACTGACTGACACCACCCGTTGTGTTCCGACATTGTGTCAAGTTAGCTAATTAAAATGATCATCTATCAGACGAACTTACTTATTTGTACATATTTGCTGAGAAAAACCAAAATCTTTGGCAGAGTATATATTTTCGCACTTGACTGTACCGAAACCGCGTAATACGATTCTATTGTCATATAAGTAAAGGCGTGTGTGACATTTATGAACCACGATGTGAACCACGTTCTAGCTACCTTTTGTGCGTTCGTTTATGATGATCGTTTATGTAGCCAGCGATTTCAATTTGTCATCACTCTCAATCAAACTAGGTTTAATAATTCCTTACCAATGTTAATCTACTAACTAGATTCTAGTTCTAAATTATGTGTATGTTTTTTATTTAGTAGTAGGCTGACTAGGCTGTATATATCTAGGCTCAACGCAGGCGCGGCGCGGCGAAAGCAGCGCTCCCTTGACACGCTACGCCGCGCGCGCATTGCAGTCAAGGCCCCTCCGCGCGCATGCGTCCGACCCGGCTAAACTGCACTGCACACAATACAATGTATTAATGAACAAACAATATCGACCCAACTTAGCGTAGGCTTACGCATAACTGTATAGGAGAACACTTGTAACGAACTACGTAAGTCTTCATAAGCGTAAACACTGCTTGGTCCTTTCCTTCCGTATTTGTGTCAGCTCATAGTTTCTAGAGCAAACCTGGTTAAAATTAATTTAGAACCAAATAGTATCATTACCTTATTCCTACGTAAGTAAAAAAAAAACGAATTTTACATACGTACATTTAATGTGCTAAAACTATGAATTCAGCAACTGGAACGGAGAATTAAAAATCATTAGATACATTTTGATTTTAATTACATTTGTGAATACGAACAATTAGGAATACATATTTCACGTTATTAATGATTTAACTAAAACTATAAATTTATTTAAAAAAAATCGTTTATGCCGATGTACCTAAATACTGTCACTAATCATTTAACTTCACATTACTTATTGAATGCGCTGTTCTTGAAGTAGTAACCAACCATCTCCGAATAAATCACACTCAGGTTGTGTGGACAAAAGCAACTTGTGTTCATGTAGGGCGCGAGTCGCAACCCACAGGGAGAGATTCGCCGCGAAGCGATGTGCATCGCAGATTAAATGCGATTACAGGCGCAGTAAAAAAATATTATGCACATACATAATGTACATAATAAATAAGGAACTACATCTTCAATTTTTATGTTATGATACGGGTGACCATGGCACAATAGCTTTATTAAAATATGCCCAAGTCGGCGCATCCTTGACACGAGGCAGCAACATGCGCGCGCGCTTGTATCCACGCCCGCGCTGCTGTTATGTAATCTTCGCCAACAATCATTTGTTTAACGCCTGTTATATCATCTAACCCCTCCGCTTCACTACCGCCGGTTTCCGACAAACCAACTATCACTCGCAAAGGGGAAATACACCCGTCTAATTCTGCACGCTTATTGATCATGGCAATGCAGCGCAGTTTCTTTAGGTCACGGTGAAGTTGTGTAACAGAATCAATAAATACTAAACCAGTATATAGGTAGCTAGGGGTACGCCATCGAGTTGAAATTATTTGAACATAAATAGGATTTATAGGCACAATCCATGCCAAATCTATGTTGGTGATTTCTCGGGGCCAGGGAAACTGCTAAGTAGGTTTTTCCTTGACACGGGCCCTGTTGCAACCGAGACAAGGTTGGTGCGACACGCCCTAGCAATTATTAATTGTTATTTAGCTAGTGATAGTGCGTCTATGCAATGCCGCGGCCACTATGCACAAGAAAACAATGCTAGTGAATGTGCAACGATTACCACAGAAAGGGAAAGGCCAGGTTTTTGTACAGCCTTACGATTTTCTCGTGTTTAAAATGTACATTTCTTGCAAACGCGTGGTTTCTAATAATTGACACCTATTTAAATGCTGATAGACATCTGACTTATCTCGTAATCTTCAATAGGGATCGCACGAAGCAACGAATATTAAATATCGAGAACACGACAAAGTAAACCATACGAAGCTTATCTCTTCGCAAAAGAGATTACAAACTTTGGCTATCGATTTTGACGAAACTTTCGAGAGCTAGGATTTGGATTGCGATAAGACTACAACTTAAATGTATTAGGGGATTTAGTGTTGGTTTGTCAGCTGTATTCGAAGACGGCGTCAGTACGTCGATATCTTTTAAAAAGTTATTTAAGTCCGTATCCCAAAATGGCTCGGTTGCGCGAGACTCCGAGACATCTCTTTCGCAAGACGCCACCCTCGATTCGAAGCCGCCTGCACTTTCTCCGCCTGACCCGGCGAGAAATGTTAAATGCACCATGCACTCATGCACTCGAGCCTCGCCTTTGACTTGAAATATTAACATCTGCCTACGCAAACCGCATGTTGAAATATTGCGTACGAAACAAAAATTAAACCGTAAAACGTGACATCGTTACAAACGGGAGGCATTTTATTTCGAGATTAAAATTAAAATGCATTGTTTAAATATGAACACCGATCTCATTTGCGAAAAATCTCATCGATGCTCCGAATCATCGAATTAAGCACTCTTTGACGGATCGTTTTAATTCAGTTAAATAATATATCTACGTGATGCGATCTGTTCCAATTAATTAATTAATCCTTCCTCCAATACTTTCAATTTATAAAATCAGTTTTTATCCCGGTTCGTTGGGTTCAATTTCATTAACTTACCAGTTGCCGACAACTCGGCAGGCTGCAAATATCTTTAATACCAATGTGTTATAAAAATCAGCAGAACTTTACTCGGTTATCCGTTCGAATAATATATTTAAGTATTCAATTAATTCGTTATTTTTAGCATTCCAGGAGTCCATAACCGAAGGGTATGTTATGTTTTATAGTGATTACAATGTCATATAAATCAATTTCCTTTCCTGATACGTGAATATTTACGATCGAATTAGCCTTGCTGGTTGAAACCCAAGAGACTCAGTGTCGTTTATTGTAATTTCATATTATATTATCATCATTCAGCGAAACTTCGCTTAGTTGATTTTATAATAAATAAACAACGCGCCAAATGAGTCGTGAAATGCGATTAAAATTGAGTGAAATGTTGGCGGCGATTTTAAACAGCCATGGTTAACCAGTTCATTATTTACGACAACAACACGTACTGAAGTGTAATAAATAAACCTAGATAAACATTACAAAAGTGGAGTGGAGCTAGTAACTAACTGCTTAAGAGTCCCCTGTACGCACGGCGTTTCTCAACTTTTCATACAAACGTATTTTCGCTTTTATTCCCAAATTACTAAACAGATTGACTCGAAACTTGGTACACATAATAAAATCATTGTTGTGGGTGTCCGAAAGTAGTAAATGTCGTGGTAAAATAAAACACAATTAAATTACAGCCAAACTTATTGATTATAAAAAGTAATGTTTTTTTTTCGTAAATGTATAAAGACATTCTAACCTAATACACGCGAAATATCACATTGTGTAAATGTTCTGGCAAATAAATGATTCTTCTTCTTCTTCTCCAAGAAACTGAATTTTGAAGTTTGTATGGAGGAAACTAAAATGGTCCTAGTTTCTTTGTTATTCAATTTATTACAATCAAAGTGTATTTTGGACACTAATATCTCTGCTCCATTATTACTTGTAAAATTTGGTGCCAATCTGATAAGTAGTTTGCGAATTAAAACGTAACTACGTTTGTATGGAGAAAGGAGCGTACAGGGGACTTACTAATAATAAAGGCAATTTTATAATACCTAACCGAATTTGAGGTTTGGTGAGAATCCATCCAGCTAGTTTGGCTCGTTTGAAAAATTGATTGAAAAGACACCAAACTGGCACAAGTATGACATTATTGTATTGTGTATCTGTCTTTCTATGGAATCACGTCAGACGGTTGGTTCATTGTTCGAGCCCGTTGGCACACGCTTAATGTAGTTGGCGTAGCAATGTTCGCCGGTTCCATTCACCTCTCACCGAGCGTGAGCGGGCACGATCTATCCGCAGGCCGCACCCGACTCGCTGCTCCCCACTTTTTCAAAAGACAATTTTCTAGTCCACATCGACTAGCTTATAAAACCCCTCACCCGCACCACTATGCCGCTGACATGTTTTCCCACGGCGGAGTTGTAGGTAAATGCATGCAACGTGATATCACTGCTATTTCAGCGGAATAATCATGACTCAAATAACGATTACCTACAATTTACTAACAAACTTACTCGTAACTGTTATGCTTTTCGACGTGCGATACCAATCAAAATGGTTTCGATGTTTATTTTGTTTCATACCTACTCGATGTTTAGGTCTGAGTATGAATTTTCGATTGCACTAGACATATGTGCAATTGACCTGTTAAATGTGGTTAAAATGGTCACGTGTCATCATTGTTTACGTACCAGCGGCCACGTGAGTTCACCAGATAACTGTTATCGGTTGAATATTACCTAACTCCCTCCCAATAACTTGCATAGACACGGGATTTGATAAACAAACAAGTTACGATAAATATGGAATTAAGTACCTAATACGGAAGTGATATGAAATAATTCACAAATTCTTCGCACGGCATGAGAAGGAACCAAGATGCACGGTTGTGGCGGAAGCGCGGCCGGCGCCTGACGCATAGCAAATGGCATCGATAATTGCGCGCAATTCGTTACGAATTCAAATAGTCGTGTCAAGTTTATCGAACCTGCCCGCGGCGCCCCTTCGCCATTCGAAGCGTACTTTTGACGTGAACGATTGTCAGCGAAGTATTCATTCTCGCTGCTTAGTTTTGTCAGAGGCGGCGGAACGGGACACATTCAGTGCCTTTCACTTCCCGCTTTTGTCGTGCGCTCGCTCTAGGCTACGGAAAGGCAGACGGCCTTGTAACTTACATGCCTTCTAGGAGTCCCTTCGCATCCTACGTATTATTGTTAAATATAAAAGCTAACGAGAACGAGGTATTATAACCATGTAATTAGCTGTCAGCTTCACCAACCCAACATTAAAACGTTTCTGGTGCGGAACTGCCATGACATCATAGGCGCAGTTCGTGTCTGTATAATCATTACTGAGATCGTTTGCGACGTCATTATTATTTAGAAGTCATGGGCTTACCGCTTACCAATTACATGTGATTATATTATATGACATCAAAGTTGGGGAAAAACACACCGTCAACCGCCACTGTATAAGCGGTAGACGCCATTCCTATAAAACGTTAGCGTGTTAGAACGAAGCACCAGGGCCGTGTTAACCTTGGATTTTGAGCGGCGACTTTCACGGTTAGGCGGCCGCCGGTGTATTAAGATGAACACCGCCCGCTATGACGACACCGGCCACATAATCGCCCGACCACTACCTACTCTCACGCCAGTTTCCCGAACCTGAACAATAGCCTGAACAAGACAACTTTTCAATTACAACAATCTTGATTACTAGAACTGGAATTGAAGTAAAATCATTGTCACTTTGTACCTTACCCGTCAGTTACTAGGGCAAATTCTACTTTATCTCCAGCTCAATTTACCCTGTAAAATGAATGACAATTGCTGACTAGACTTGTAATTTTCATAACTTATCTCATTTTAGCATCTGAAACAAGGTCAGGCCATTTTAATATGGATTTTTGCACCAGATTCGGTTCGTGATGATTGGCATCGTTATCACGACACTGGACCTTCATTCAATACGATAATCTAATTAAAAACGCTTTTAGGCGTTAATTGTGACGTAATTATAGCTTTAGGCGTCGTCCTAATAAAAATCGATTATGCCACGTTCGCACGAACTTTGTTGCTAGGTGCGGTGCAGTCCCTAATTGCGTACGCGTACTATTAGGACAAAAACCATCCCGTCAAACTTTTTTGGCACCAAAATTCTTTAAATGCTTATAATTCTAAAAAGCCTCATTCAGTTAAAATTTTATTTTTCTTACAAGAGGCATCTCCATTCCAGGTACAAGAGCGGGGTGCGCTCAGTGAGGGGCGGCGGCGGCGGCGGCGGCGCGGAGGAGGCGCGGCGCGGCGGCCTCAAGG
>OZ020287.1:5216541-5407594 GCA_963971205.1 Aethes cnicana | reverse complement strand
ATATTGTGCAGCTAGGTTATCTTAGGATCGATCTCTATACGTCGCATATGGTCGCATTTAAATTTTGATATCATCACTCACTTTTGACCCAGATTGGCGGGAGCTTACACAAAATAGAGGAGAGTGGCGAAAAAGAGGGGAGGTCTTTGCCCAGCAGTGGGACACTTTGTAGGCTTAGACCTTAGATCGTCACTCACGGTTGAAGTGGACCCGAGCGGCCACGAAGGCGGGCATGGGCGAGCGGTTGACGAGCCTCAGGTCGACGTTACAGCGCGGCACCGCTCGCACCAACGCCGTTTCCCCGTAGGTCGCCAGACCGCACCAACGGAGCGCGTCGCCGCCCGAGCACCCGAATAGGCTGATCTGAAAGGAGAATACATCCATTCTAATATTAAAAATGTGAAACTGCGTTTGTTTGTTCTTCCTTGACGTCGCAACGAGTAGACCGATGTGGATGAAATTTGGTATGGAGATAGTTTGAGACCCGGGGAATAACATAGAATACTTTTTATCCCGATATTTCCACGGGAACGGGTTTTCCACGAGTCGAATGAATTTATCAATACTTTTATAACTATAGCTGTCTATATGTATCATCGTGTACACAAATTCTAGGCCTGCGCGGGACGAAGTTCGCGGGCATCGGCTAGTAATTATATCTTATTACTGTAGGTAGACGCGGTGGTAGTCTAGTAGCCGCCCGAACAGCCGTATAGGATAGATAGGCTGGTCTGAAAGGGAAATACCTGAAAAAAACCGGCCAAGTGCGTGTCGGACCACGCGCAAAGTATAGGGTTCCGAAGTTGACGATGCCCACAGTACCTTTCTAAGACTTAATTAGCATCTTAGCTAGCCTGTGGTATGACGTGCCCGCCCTACGCCCCTGCCGCTCGAGAAAAATCATTGGTTTTTTTAATGATTTCATAAGTTAGTCGACTATGACTCGTAAATTTGTACAGCCTACTTAGCTGTGATAATTTTCCTTTCAACTAAGTTATACATGCCACAATCGTGATTTTTTTCAGCCATCCAACCAAATACCACCATTTAGCTGGCAAGGGGGGGAGACTCGACTCTAACAAAAAAAAAGCACTTTAAAGTTTAATATTTCACAAACGCACCACTTAATCAAAAAATGGTTTTAACAAACCCATGATATTTTTTAAGACCTATTCAAAGTAATTGATATGTGTGTGAAGTCCCCTATCCGCACTGGACCCGCGTGGGGACTATAGCCCAAACCCTCTGGTGATGAGAGGAAGCCTGTGCACAGTGCCCAGCAGTAGAAGTAAATAGGCTGTTGTGGTAGTAGAAGGGATGTGAATGGAGTCTATTCGGCATTCGACCCGGGAACTAGGTCTAATCTCGTCATGAGAATATGCCTGTGACCAGCAGGTCGCGTTGGTGGTACAAACGAATTACATAACATTTAGCCCAACTTTCTGCAATAAAACTTATCTCACCTTTCTAGAGTATTCACTGTTCTTATCAAACATCAGATACAAGGTGGCAGCGTTAGGCATGAAATTACTGGGCGAGTAGACTATCGGCAACGGGCGGCATTCGTTCGGATTGAAGTTGAAAATACAACAAGTTCCCCTTGCGTCCACTCCAGGCATATCTATGGTATACGCTTCGCCCAGAATCTGACAGCGAATCTGGACTTTCCTGTCAGAAGTGTTCTTCAAGCTGATTTCTTTCCGGCCGCTGCGAATCCATGATAAGGTGGAGCAGTTGGTTTTAATAGGGAATTGTTTGGGTTTCTCGGCACCGCCAGTCAACTCGATTGTGGTTTTGTAGCCCGATGTTATTTCTTCGAATACAAGGGGCCTGTGGAAAGAAAAATAGTGATATAAGAATTTCCGTGTCTTATTCAATGTTATTTTAAACGGATCTTAATAATAGGTTTTACTCCTTTGTGTGTAATGTAAGCAATCTGACCAAAATGTACTTAATTTGATTACATTACATTGACTTTTAAGCGACTTCAAAGCGCCCAATAAAGTTAAAAAAGCTCTCTTGGATATTGTTTTTATAATTCCTTTCAAGAAGCGATATTATTATTAAGTTTACTTTAATTATAACCATAGAATAAGAGTCTACAGGTTTAATTGTACACAACTTTGAAGGCGCGTGGATTAAGCAAAAATAGACTCTGCGTCATCGGCTTAAGTGCTTCGCCGCACGCCTTCTAAGTATTGTTGTGCTGTACCTTACTTTTTCTATGTTATTATTAACTTAGCACCAAGATCGGGTGAGATCAGATGCTTAAAAAAATCCACCACACTTTTTTTAGCTCAACATTACCTCGTGCTTATGCAGTCGTCTGGTCCATTGTAACTTAAGGCCAGTGATTTTGTCTCCCCCGGACCTAGGTCTAGTTTACTGTCTGAGATGCTGAAAAAGTTCCTGTCATCTATTTTTTTATTGATAATCCAGACACCGGCAATCGAGCCACTGTTACGAACGTTCAATGTAGTCAATTCTGAAATCGAAAACATTGGTAAATCATCCATATCCATATTTAATATTATAAATGCGAAAGTAACTCTGTCTGTCTGTCTGTCTGTTACCTCTTCACGCTTCAACCGCTGGAGCGATTTGGATGAAATTTGGTATGGAGATAGTTGGAGTCCCGGGAAAGGACATAGGCTACTTTTCATCCCGGAAAAACGTGTAGTTCCCGCGGGAACGCGATAACCGAATTCTACGCGGGCGAAGTCGCGGGCAGAAGCTAGTTAATATTATAAATGCGAAACCTGTCTGTCTGTCTGTCTGTTACCTCTTCACGCTTCAACCGTTGGACCGATTTGAATGAAATTTGGTATGGAGATAGTTGAAGTCCCGAGAAAGGACATAGGCTACTTTTTATCCCGGAAAGCGCATCGTTCCCGAGGGAACGTGATAACCGAACTCCACGCGGGCGTTGCCGCGGGCAGAAGCTAGTAATAAATATCCGATTCCGATTCAGAATACATTCAAGTGATGTCGCGGGAATCCGGCAGTCTTTCGGCTATCGAGAGTTAAACAAGTCAGACGAAGCGGACCATCGCGGAAAGGGTCAAAGAACATATCGCAGCTGTTAAGAATCGCCAGGTGAATAAATCTGCCGTTGCTGAGCATTTGCTGGAATCGGGACCAAATCACTGGATAGAATTACATACATAAACCCAAAATTCTTTCCACTGAACGTCATTTCTACTCAAGAATGGTACGCGAAGCGGTGGAAATCAAAAAACATCCTAACTTCAATAGGGAGGATGGTTTCAAGTTATCGACGTCGTGGAATCCGCCGAGATACCCCTTCGGATAAATCTGCGGACATTGTTAGTGTTGTGTGCCGGCCTGTTGACATTCCGAGTGACATTAATAAAAATCAAGTGCTGATACCGTCACTTCAGTCTTCTCGTGTCCACGGCCGTTGCATCGCGGCCGAAACGTCGAGGTAAAAAATAAATAGTTTTTACGCGATTAAGTCCCGGTGATAGTGTGTTTAATATGAGTGTGTATCGCGAAAGTTTGAGACAATGTATTGTAAGACGTTTTATGTCATAACTTGATACCCGTAAAGGCTTATACGTCCAATTTTGATTTATTTTGTTTTATGTTTTTACTAATTTTGATTTTGTTACTGCGCAGTAAGTTGCTCAACTAGAAGTATAAGCCTATAACTCTTTTTTTGTTAACCGCACAATCTCCCCCACGGGACAGGCAATGCCTAGTGTGGGGTCAGACATATTATACTCATTGACCTATAATAAGTAATAACATACGGACGACCAGTGCCTAACAGAATATGTCAAAATATATGGAGCAAACTGACATTAGAAAATACGTTTCAATATGCTAATAACGCCTCTTTATAACGAAGGCCAAAGGCGAAAAATGGCCCCGTCAAAACGGGTGCCCGAATAGCTCGGGCACCCGTTTTGACGGGGCTGATTGTGAATGAATCCTTACTATAATAAATCAATGATTTTACTGTATAATTTCTTTTATGGAAAATAAACGATTTGATTTGATTTTTTTGCTCACCTTTCGTCACCATCAACTTGTTATCCGGTGCGTTAAAGGCTAGAGCGGCCGATCCCACGGCAGCAGTCAGCTCCACTTTCTTGATCGTGCTCTCAACGCCGATCAGATTCACGCAAATCGCACCCGTAAACGTTTCCGACTTCGTACCTGGAAAGTATTGTAACGACTTATGAGTTCATCGCGTACTGAAATGAGAATAGGCTTTGCTAGAACCAATAGTTTGAGAAAGGAAATTCTTCTTATTCTTATTCATATAGTTTGGTAAAGGGAATTGCAAACCTAAGTGGCTGCCACTTAGGTTCGCAATTCGCAGGACTGATCGCCTTGATCGGTTCCTGATCCGGGAGACGAGCTTTCGGATGTCTATCTATTCAAAAAAAACCGCTTCCAAATAAGTTGTTGACAAACAGCAGGAAGCGACTTTGTTTTATACTATGTAGTGATTATTGGAATCAACTTTTAAGCAAATGAACAATAGTACATCACAGTAGTTTATGCAACTGTTAGATAATAGGTGGCCTTAAAACGCGACTGTGATTGTTTTCTTTTTAATTTCAGAATAAGATCACTCTTCTACAGTTGCATACAGATACACATTTACAAACATTGAAACTCACATGCATAATCCGAAAGACTCGGTGCCTCGAAAGTGACGGTGGCTCTGATAGCATTTCCCTGTGTCAGCCTGCACAGTTGCTTGCTCAACGCTTTGGGTTTCAGCTTCGTCGACATAAGCCGCTCTGGAATAGACTGTTGCTCTTTCAACACCCTGTTCACTTCACTCGTCTTGATCTCTTGTACGTTCCTTATAGCAAACATACTCCCTCCTACAACTGCCAGAGAGAGCTGCAAGTCGACTGGCGAGTCGCTGATAAGAACGAACGTCTTCGTAAGAAATGTCTTCTCCGGGATCGGTGGAAACGTGACTTTGTTTATTCCGTCTAGAGACATTGCTTGCACAACGGGCATTTTGAAGTCCACTGCTAAGCACCCTTTCTGCTCTATCTCGGTGTCTATGGAACTGTCTTTGAGTGAGACTGTGAAGGGAAGGACAGCGTTCATTTCAGCGTTGGGTGTGATGTGTATTTGGAGTTGTTCTGTTTTTCCCGGTGATAGAAGGATTGGTTGGCGAGGGAGGTCTATTCTCATGTCCACAGTTGAATTGGGGATGGTGTCGAAGTTAAACGTCGCGGTCAGCCAGCTGTCTGTCAACGTCTTTATCGAGACTGATGCGGCGCAAGTCACACCTGAAAATACGACATGAATCGAGTTTTTCAAAGCTAAAAAATAAGATCAGAATGGGAAATACGGTCAGAAATCTTAACTTACCAACAAATCCACTTACAGGCGTCGCCGTTATTTCAGCCCATTCTTCTGAAACTAAGTGAATGCGAATTTATACATTAGGGTAGTTTACTTAGATAGGTATATTTATGGTGCATGCTTTTATTTATATGATTGTTTCCCATATTGTTTTAGTTTGCATTAAGCATGAGAATTAGCAGTGACAGAAAAAGTCAGTTATTTGTATTAAATTATATTAATTAATAGCATAAATGTTACACAAAATTAAATCAGATGACTGTTATCAATATTATATTAATAAAGACAATTTGGACATTCCCATGGCTATGTGATAAAGTGATCTCTCTGTTCTATACTTAATGTACTGTTTTTTGACCCAAATAAATAGAAAAAAAAAAAAAAAAAAAGTATGATCACCTTACTCCCTATAGCTGTTATCTATTTAAACCCTAACTGGTTATAGGGTTAGTAAAGGAGTAATCACACTGCGTCGTTCGCCCACTGCGATCCGAAACTTGTGTACATTCGAATCTGTGATTTATATTGAAGTTTCGGCGGTCGCGCTAAGCGAAGGACGCAGTATAATTTATCCAAAGAACATTCTAGAAGCTGGTTGCTCGAGAAGCGCCCCACAAACCTTTAGCTAAGCCCTGCTGCCTTCTACGCTTCTGTTGCATTACTTCGTGCCAATCTACAGACTTATCTAACTCTTTATACTCGGTATTTGGGGAGGGTACATGTGACGTATTAACTTCCCCTGAAAATTGCAATTATTTATACACAAATCCTATTTAGGGCATAAGCAGATGACGTATTTAATACGCGCAGAAAACGCGAAAAGAAAAGGCTATTTTATTTTCGTGTTACACGTCAGAAAATTAAATTAATCTACCAGCGCTTGCCCATTGCTGAGAAGAAGACAGTCAAATAAACTCAGCAGCAAGCTTTTTGCAAATCACTTCGTGCATTCCATATCACTGTCTCGCCTCCTATCTATTACGCTTGAACAGGACAGCGATATGAAATGCAAATGCGCGTTGTCTGCGCGTATATAACACGTCGTCTGCATAGGCCCTTAGATATATAGCATAGATTGTACAAAACTGTACTACACTGCATACATAAATACCTAATAAATAAAATAACGATAGTAACGAGTTTAATTTCAACATTTACCTTTACTTGACTGCAAAGGGCTTCCAGGGTTGTTTTCATGGACTGTACTTAGTGTGGAACGGCTATTTGTGGACGGAGATTTCGTTCCAGCGTATTCTCCTTTGACTTCAATGCCGATGGTCACGTCAGTTTTAGTCAGTGAGTGTCGCGTTATCACCACTTCAGGTATAGTCGCATTGTTCGAGTAAACGCTAGGTTTGCTCGTCGACAGCACAGTTTGTACACTGCCAGAGCTCGACGCAGATTCTACGTTTCGAGCGTCTTTCAAATAAGTCACTGGCAGTTCTTGTTTCTTCTGGCTTTCGGGCAAATGCTTGGACGGATGCTTGCTGTACTGGCTTATTATATCTGATATGTTTACAGATTGTGTGGTAGATTGGTTCCCTGCAAAATTTTAATAACTATTTAGAGACTGCACCCACGGGTGACTTGTTGCCGGCGACAAGATCAAGTCCAAGGAGATGTATGGAGATGCGCCCACGGGTGACTTTCTTTAGTTCGCTGTGGAGACGTGACTTATGAGGTAACAGAAACTTTTTTGTCACGGCGACAAGTCACCCGTGGGCGCAGTCTCTTAAAATTGGGAACCGTCAATCCTTTTTATTATGTTTGATATGATTCGATTGCGAGTTTGTGATATTGTGTAATCTTTCATGCATTGAAATGGGATATTTAGTGTGGCTGTTTCTTTTTTAATTAAAATATTGATGTACGAGTACGTCTAACTGACAAACGGGACATTAGATTCTAACTTATCGTGCGAATATTCTTACCTAGGATCTCGGCGATTTTAGAAATACTCAAAGAGTTCTCGGCAATGGAACTCTCGTCGTTAACAGGTTTGATAGAAGACTGAGTAACAGCTTTCATAAACAAATCCGAGCCTTTACTTTGTGGGGCCATTTTGCGCATATCTGGTACCGCGCTGGTCTTCAATTGGGGATCGAAATTTGGCATTTTAGGTACTTTAAATGGCTGTATATTTTCCTTCTTAGGTGGCGCGAGCTTGTTGGCAGCTTGTGGTCCCAGCACTTGATCAGAAGGAGGGTTCCTTGGCTGACGAACTGGTACACTATCTAAGGATGGATCTATTTTATAGCAGTGCTTTTCTGCTTCCGTATTGTAGGAAACTAAAAAAAAACAATTGTAATAAAGCATATAGTCATAAAAAATACTATTCATTGGCATGTCTATAATACGTTATAAATACAATACCTTCAGTCAAACTGGGCTGCATGCTAGACCGGTCTGGGCTGCCTGTTTGTGCTAGCACGTTCTTGAACTCGGGGCATCGGTTCCTAAAGTAGGCACCCACTGACAAATCCGAGTTGTTCATGCTGAAAACAAGACTCCCTATTACTTCATAGTAATAGCACAGAATATTTAATAGTACTACATACAGAATGGCCACAGAATCACCCGCCTGAATCTAGCCGGCGCGCAACTCGCGCCCAACTCGCCCTTACCGTCATTTGTTTCATCCGGAGATGGAGAGTGAATTATTGGCCCGCGTAGTGGTACACACACATTTACAAGTGTACAGACGCCGTTGCACGCACACAGACGTCCTCGCGCGCAAACATTGACACTTCATTCGAATTGTGTTCGAAATCGTGCTTTTATAGGCCGTGTCCACCCTGTGGTAATAGGGGCGCCGCTAAAAAGCGTCAAGATACTAGGTTTATTCATATAAACCAAGTAGGTATCTTGAGTTTTTTTAGAGGCGTTTTTAGCACAAGATTGGCTGGACAAGAGTGGCGGCTGATAAGGGACACTGGAAGGAGTTGGAGGCCTTTGCCCGAAGGCACTCCAAACAATTTGATATACCTACTACAACATCCTATTTACGGCCCAATGCTGGGCACAGGCCTCCTCTCACCACGAGAGGGTTGGGCTATAGTCCCCACGCGGGCCCAGCGCGGATTACTTCGCAGATGTTTTCCTTCACCGAAAAGCTCAATGGAACATTCAATTTGAATTTCGCACAAAAAAAAAACAGAGATGCGAGCCGGATTTGAACCCGCGACCCTCTGCATGCTGCATGAGAGGCGGTAGGTCAAATCAGTAGGCCACTACGGCTGTGGCCACTTGATATAAAGTTTATGACCTGAAAAGGCGAGTCCAGACAGAGCGCGCAGCCGCGCGGAGTTGGCGTCGAAGATGCTAGGTGTACTAAACACAGCGAGAAGGGTCAAAGGGGCTTTCACTTTATAAAGCCCAGGTTGGGTGTGGAGGTCTATTGTGGTAGAGCCTTGCAATAATATAAAATTACTAGCTTCTGCCCGCGACTGCGTCCGCGTGGAATTCGTTAATAGCATTCCCGCGGGAACCATGCATTTTTTCGGTATAAAAAGTAACTTTTAAAAATAATCATTAGCTTTAAATATATTACTAAGTCAAACATTTTAAGCGAGAGACCTCATCATGTTCTTATTGACATGTATTAATGAACTCTTTTATTCATGATGTATTTCATTATTTATTGACATTTTGAGACTGTCGACATCTATGGAATTTATATTTATTTGACAATGGAGGCCATCTCCATAATAATTTTTTTTTCTGGACCTTTGGAGACTATACATCTCTAAGATCTTAGATTTAAGTTTAAGTTAGGGACTATACATCCCTTCAATGTAATTTTAGTACGTACCTATCTATATGTATATTTTATACATGTAATGTAAATTTTGAAAATTTTGAAAAAAGGCCTTCTGCTTGAGTTTGTTGCGGCGCTTCTTCTCAAGCAATGGGTCTAGGAAGCGCTGGTAAATTCTTTTTCTGACGTGTAAAAGTGCCGCTATGTGGCCAATTTACTGAATAAATGATTGAATTGAATTGAATTGAACCTATATGTTGACCAGTGTTATAAACTACCCCCATACCAAATTTTGTTGCACTCCATCCAGTAGTTTCGAGTTCGTAATTTTTTGTTCAGTATCGTTTATATAGTCCCCTTGACTTGATAGTATCTTTTAATATTCAAGTTTCAGACGCGACTACTTCTACAGACTTATTATTACTTAGATTTGGATTTATACTACAACTTACATTGATGATTCTTGAAAGTTTGTGTGGGTTGGCTGCACAGGTAAGGGAGCATTTCTCGCAACTAAAGACGCCTCATCCGCTGTTAAACACTGAAAACAATACAAACCATGAGTACTTATCTATGATATCATATTTAAGAGTATGTATCTGGCAAGTTAAAAAAGTATATTTATCTAAATCATAATGACATCTCCATTACTCAAAGTTAACTATAAGAAATCGCTTAAAGGTGTAAACTCGCTTTTGTACATGTCTCTGTAGTGTAAACTATATGTATTTTTGTGTGTATTTTTGTACAATAACGTGTTACTTAGACTTACGTACTGGTGGTGGAGAAAGTGTAATTAAACCACACCATCATCAACTTTCAACTAGTTATTACTCACCTTGGAATGAAAAGAATAATTTGAAGCGATGGAATGCCTCATGATGTCCTGCACCTCAAATGTCTGCTTGTTGAGTTCATTTGTAAGAGACTCCATGTTGAAGCAAGAGTGGCGGGTCTTGGGAATACTATTAGCAATACTATCATCAGCTCCTGTGGATCGGCCAGTTATCTCTCCAGGATGGAAGCTTGTCTAAAATAAATAAAATTAAATAAAAGTAAGTAAGATATGATAACAAGTGATTGACTCTAGTTCAGTTGTATAACATTAGGTCAGAGATAGAAAAATG
Source organism: Aethes cnicana (assembly GCA_963971205.1). NCBI lineage: Eukaryota > Metazoa > Arthropoda > Insecta > Lepidoptera > Tortricidae > Aethes > Aethes cnicana. The sequence goes on along the minus strand of OZ020287.1, from coordinate 5,397,352 downwards.
TGAATGTGATTGAAGAAGAATAATGCTATTTTATTAAAAGTATTTTCTCATCTACATTTTAAGTTTAAACTTACAGATTTACTCATAGATCCAATGTCGGCCTCTCCAAAACCTGGAAAAAATTTACGACCTAATAATAATGCAACATTTCAAAGAAAAGTTATATGTATCTACGTAACTTTCTTTTATGTCATTGGTAGACGCAGACCACTTGATGGTAAGCAGTCACTGCTGCCCATGGACACCACAATTTCTTATTAAGAAACAAAAACATCTCAAATGTGTTGCCCACCCTGAGGCATAAGATGGAATGCCACTGTGCCAGTAATTTCACCCGCTGCCTTAACCCCTTACCATAACTTTTCGTGGTAGGTTAGCGGGGAAAGACAGTGGTACCACTCCGGACGGACCTAGCACCAGGCCCTAACACTATAACCTAATATATTAACTAGTAGGATGTACACCAGTATTGCAACAGACGATCGGTTTACCTTGCAATTGATCAAGATCCAGAAGGCCTGATGATGTTTCACCCGCACCCTCTTCTTTACCCTTCATACCGGCAGATGTTCCAAGGCTGTCAAATAATTAAAACTGTTTGTGTGTGTGTGTTTAAAACAACTCTACAAGTTTCTAAAGTTACTTTTGTATTAGGAAAATGAAGTTTATGTGAACATATTAGATTAAACCAAAGATGAAGCTAGATGTGATTAATTTGAAACTGATAAGTATTCATAAATCAAACATGGGACATTTGGCATAAAAAAGGGTTAATTAATATTTTTATTTACTAGCTATACCTGAACCTGCTCTGTACAGTACAGACAATTGATGATGATAATGAGGAAGAGACTAAATAATTCTCTATAGTTGCTTGTATTAAAATCTCAAATCTTTCCACAATTCTGTGCAAATGCTCAAACATTACATTTCAACATGTGTGTGTCCTCAAAACACGAGATTTAACCTGGGAGTACAAAGCTATGTAAAAGTGTGTGCACACTTACACGGTTTTAAAGTAGGAGTATTAACTTACCGTCTACAGTCGGCGGAGTTTAGTAACAATCGTTTGCCCGACATAGTGAATGTGGAACCTTCAGCCAAATGCATTAGTCTCTGAATTTTGTTAGGTGTTAAAGGATCCATAATTTTCTTATAATACGTATGCTCAAACAACAATAATTCAGTTGTTTACTCTCCCAACAAAAACATATCACAATCTCATCGAAAACAATTTCACAGCTTCCTTTTGTTAGAGCAATTTCATAATACCGTTGAAATTTCAAATTTCAAACTAAATTTGACAGCCAAAACGTCACTAACGCCAGCTGTTTAATATAAGGCTGCGTTCCGAATCGCGCTTAGAGCGCTCACAGCACCTTGCATTCTTTTTCCTCTTACGACTCGACTTTCAAGAGGAAAAGAGATGCATGGTACTGTGAGCGGTCTGAGCGCGTTTCGGAACGCAGCCTAAGTGATCAACAAACAATTGAAGGGCTCGTCAACGTTGAAAACGCCTCCCAAACTGTCATTCTTCTATACAAACACGACAGCAATAACGCGAGACTTCAAAATTTAACGAACCTAGTTTACGAACTGTTCGGGGAAACTTGTCCGTAGGAAGTGGTCATAGACTATAGAACGTTCTAAGTTCGAGTAGACAACTATCTCGCATGTTGTTAAAATCATTATAGTTAGTCCCCGTACGGAACCCTTCATTGCGTGTAGCCCGCAATGCATTTGGCTGTTTTTTTTTCCTTTTCGATGTGATAATGTAGGAAGGCATGATATCATTATGTCGATGATATCCAAGGTCTGCCGATCCGGGTGACGTGTCACCCTTACGTCAAAGTCTAGTTGCCCCTTTATTGCAATAAAACAAAAATGAAGGAAATATTTGCTGCCGTTATAATGCAAAATGAATTATTTGCGCATTACAATTGTCATTTAGTTGTTTAAGCACACAAAATGGAACAAGTTAAAAACAAATGAACGTAATAATTTAACAAAACTCTCAGGATACATGGCGGGTCGGGGATTATTTTAATACACCACTTGCAACACACAGCAGTGTAAATGACGTTAGGGTGACAGCCAACTACTACAGAATACCGGACTGTCATACCTTGGATCATATCTTTAGACATATCTTCTAATCTGTGCCTTGGATGATATGATATCTATGTGGTAGAACATGTAGTAATTTTAGTATGTATGTATTTATCTTGCATTCCATGGTATGTATGTTGCAGTTAAAAAAGGTATAGATAAAAAAGTTTAAAAATTCAATAAAAAGCAGACTGTGCTTGCCATTCTATTTATTGGCTAAATAAATGTTTGCTTGATAACAAATATTTTACTTAATTAACTGGAATTGGGCCCCGTAAGCGGCAAGGAACTGATTTCCTTATTAAGTCTGATCTGGTCATTGATGGCTCGCCATGCATCTTCCTTCTCCTTTTTAGTGATAGGACGTTTCTTTTGCTTAGCTGCTACCATCTTCTTATAAATATCAATACATTCTGCATCTACTTGGTCCAATTGCTTCTTCAAGTTTAGCCGAATCATCTCTTGTTTACATAGGCCTATTAGGTTCTTGAGATTACGACAGTTGTCCTTTCTGACAGCAGTCAATTCAGTCTGGCATTTTTTTATCTCTGCTAATATTTCATCATCAGCAGGATTTGTAAGTGGAGGCAAATCTTCAGGATCTAAGATTCCTTGTTCAACAAGCTCCTTTCTCAGGCATTTCTCCAATGTGAGGGAGTTTTTGTAGTTACTTTTTGCATTAGTTGTTTGCTTTACTTTAACATCGGGCACTTCATATGGCAGTACATTTTCCTCCATAAGTGCAGAAACAAGTCTTTGAGTCAAAGGGCCAGTGATCATATTTTCTGACAATTTTTCACTTTTTTTACGCAGGAGAAGAGATGCATCTGGAGACATTCCGGATGACTTTTGCTTGTTCGGGTTGGATGCATTCTGGTCTTCAGAGAGATGTTCATCAGCCCAAACTTCAGAATAATGTCTGCCGAGGGGTGGAATTGGAGGAAGAGTTGTGTTACTGCTTTGAGCTAGCAGGGACTCTAGAAACTTTATGTCGTCCAATGTCACGGGGGCACAGTAAGGTTCTACTGAGTTCCAGAACTTGTATGGAATATTGTTTTTCGGAAGAGCAAACTGTGACATTTCCAGTTTGACAGAATTATCAGACACCATCATATCATTGGAATAGTTTGTATGAGATGCACCTGAAGACACATTACTGGGATAGTTTTTGAACTTGGGCATTTTAGGCTGATTAGATAACTTAGTGTAGTCTTTGGTCTTCCCAAGTTTATCATCCTGGAATTTTCTTTTGACTGGATACTGCAGTTGTTTTCCTGCTGCCTTGCCTTTTTTCTCTCTTTTAGACTCATGTGTGTCAATACTTTCTATCTCAGAATGAAAGTACCTCACCCGCAGGGCTGTGTTACACAGCAGGGACTCCAGTTCTAGTTGTAAAGCATCAAGCTCATCCATTCCTATAGGTTCATCAGCCGATCTAGCTGCAATGGCCGTATAACGAGGCAAGTGCACTGCATTATCCTGCACTTTGATATATGGAATAGGACATGTCTCTACTCTCGTTTTACCAACAGACACAGAGCCGGGTATTTTCGCAGGCTTATTATAAGGAGATAAGCTCGGGCTGGAAGGCTTTCCGTCGTGTCCCTTACTCGCTAATCTACCTTTGCTGTTATGATGCATTCTTTTTCCCAACATATTTGACGAAAATCCAAATTTCCCGCGGTTATCTGCTGTACATAAACAAAAATCAATGCTCACATTACTTGGATGCTGTCATTTCACAGATCTTATATGCAAATTTTACCAACTACACCAAAGGTTTTTGTAGAAATATCACACACAGTGATATGCTGTGAGGATTAATTTGAGAAACTAAGATCGATTAGGCAAAAACCTCTAATATCCTCAAATAATGCCACGATCAAGCACAAAATGCACAGACAAAATGGCGACTAACTTTTTTTTTTGATTTGGAACTTGGACGGAAGATTTTTGAGACAGGTCAGTGTTGCCGCTTAATTCATTAAACAAAATGGTAGCAAAATCTATTCAAACTCGAAATGGTTAAATTAAAATCATCATCTTGATGATTGATGTTAATGATAATGAGTAAACATGGTTAAGTCTTTTATTTCTGATGATTTGAGGTTAATGTTGGTCAGACATGCTCACGACATGCTTTCTAAATGATTTGTTATGTTGGTACACGATTATTATTTTATTATGCGTCTCGTTCACCTTACTTCTATGGGGATTATTAAAAAATAAATAACTGTCAAAATTGTGTCATGTCCGCCGCACTTCGTTGCGTTGATTTGGATTTTCCTTCTTCTAATCTCTTATTAGTGTGAAGTTCTTCAGGTTAAAAATTGTATAAATAATCTGAAATTAGCACTTGATCGACGTTATGGAATGATCACGCTAATGTTTACAAAATTATGATGATACAAAGTTTAATCTAAACATCCATTCTACAAGGATGAAATGAACGTTATGTCCTCGCAATGGGCGATCTACTGTTAAAATGCCCTTTATGCTGTAGCGAAGTATTTAATTCTAAGCAATTATTAGTTGATCATTTGTCAAAAATATGGTTTAATTTACGATGTCCGATTTGCAATGATGAGTGTTCTTCCATAGCACACATGATAGAACATATTAATCTAGAGAAATGTACTTCCAAACTTAAAGCAGAGGTAGCTAACCAGGGGAGCCTGCATGCTGATCATAATGTTCAGGATAATTCGGCCCTGGAGCATCACACCATTGCAGGTTTCTATTCATCTTTGATTCCATTAAGTTAAAGTAGTGTTATAAATTTGAAAAGCATAGCTAGAAGTTTTTATTCTTATAGTCATTGAAGTTGTTAGTTTTATTTGTTTATCTTCTAATTATATCACATTATAGAAAATCAAGAAGAACATACAATCATAGACCAGTCCCATGAATCAGAAGTAAACAAGATGTATGTGGAGCTATTGAGCAAGCAGCTAGCAAAGCCGTGCCTCCAGACGCAGGAGCTTAAACTTGTGAAGCAAGACGGAGAGAGCCGCTATGTTATCGTGACTCAAACTGACCCACTCATGAAGTCAGATGACACCGTTTTCACCAAACAGAACAGTGACGGAACTATATCTTTGACTACAGTAAATGGTGCGTATATGCTTTAATAACAGTCCACATTTTGTTTTTATCACATAGTCAATATCCATATCCTCTAGGCAACTTTTACTCACAGGTCATTAGATACATATTTTTTTCCTTGGTTATTTTTTATTCACTTGTAATTAACAAATATGACTACCAAATAACCAATAACAACAATACTCTTTACTGAAAACCATATACAAAACACAGTAAATATAGAAAGTATACGCAGCTAATAGGTAAACAACAGGTGGACTTATACCTAAGCAGCAAACTTAATTATTATTATTTTTTTATTTTCTATTTACAGCTGTTTACTGACTGGTTTAAAAATTTATAAAAGGCGTTCTCTAACGCCCGGTTCCTATATCCAAACAGCGCCTCGTTTTGCCTACGGACGGTTAAAATTTGACAGATTCTCTATGGAACAAATGTCAAAAATCAACCGTCCGTAGGCAAAACGAGGCGTTTCGTGGATATAGGAACCGGGCCTAAAAGGATTAGAATTTGCACACCTACAAAATGGTAACTTATTATTTTATCTGCATATTTCAGACATGAAGGTAGAGCCGGACCCATTGCTGCCCGAAATGGAGCAGGAAGAGAGCCAAGAGATCTACAGTTGCAACACATGTGGTGTCTCCTTCTCCTCTGTCATAGATCACATACAGAACTACCACAATGACCAGGAGGTTGTTGTTGAGGTATAATGCATACTAATATTATAAATGCGAAACTTAAACTTTTCTCCACCAGAAAACTTGTCTGAAAGTTTTTGGAAAACTACAGAAAATAGCAAAAAAGCTTGATACAATTTAGTTGTATGTGTAATAAATGGCACTTTTAATGTGGTTCTATGTATTATCACTTCTTTTTTTCAGGAATCGGATAATTGCAGTTTACCGATAGAATATGAGAGGCAAAATCAAGATAACAATATGATGTTGGCCGATCAGCAAACCTCGCGTCGCATGATCACTGAGACCGGAGACATTGTGGAAACCCCCGTTGTACTTAACAACGCTATTGGAGACAACAGTAAGGGACTAGGGAGTTCATCTATACTAATAATAAGTCTGTAGAAGAAGTTGTAAAAAAGCCGTGGTGGCCTAGTGGTTTGACCTACAACCTCTCATGTCAAGGCTCGGGGGTTCGATTCCGGCTCGCACCTCTAAGTTTACTTACGTGCGAAATTCAATTTGAATTTACCACGAGCTTTTCGGTGAAGGAAAACATCGTGGGGAAACCTGCACGCATCTGCGAAGTAATTCAAAGATGTGTGTGAAGTCCCCAATCCGCACTGGGCCCTTGTGGGGACTATAGCCCAAACCCTCTCATGATGAGGGTAGGCCTTTGCCCAGCAGTGGGACGCAAATAGGCTGTAGTAGTAGTAGTAGTAGAAGTTGCGTCTGATACTTGAAAATTAAAAGAAACTATCAAGTCGAGGGGACTATATAAACGATAATGAACAAAAATTAACGATTTTTATAACAAAAATCTGTATGTATGTTTGGATTTAACTCGAAAACTACTGGACGGATTGCAACAAAATTTGGTATGGGGGTAGTTTATAACACTGGTCAACATATTGGCTACTTTTTATAACGGAAAAGCGCATGGTTCCCGCGGGAACGCTCTTACCGAATTCCACGCGGACGAAGTCGCGGGCAGAAGCTAGTTAACGAATATAAATAAAACACTGCTAGGCTAATTCAGAATAATAAAAAAATTAGTTGGGGTGTCGGAGGTTTTCAGTGTGTTGTATTTCATGTTGTAGACATCATCATTAGAGACTTGCTCATAAATAGAGTCCAAATTGGCATAATATTACCGAAATATAAATACCAACGGTTACCATACCATTTGAATCCTGGTCCAGGATGAAAAGATTGTCTGGATTGCGGCTGTGCTATATTCTATTTTGCATTTGTCAGCCTGACAATGTGTGTTCATATATAGTATGTAAACTTTACTAGATAATCGTGTTTGTAGTAAAAGCATGAAAACTCACTTTTTGTTTTGTTTTCAGTTTCAATGGAGGAACTAGTCATGACACAAGCTGTGTCTAAGCTGGGCCGTCCTTCGCCTACGGAAAAGCATGTCGTGCAAGTAGACAGCGTCGTGAGAAACTTGAAAAATAAAGAGGGTACGATTATTAAAAATAGGATAGTTTGATGCAAGTGCAAAAATTTTGTCATTTTATCACGAGTCCCTTGTTATGTTAACATTGTTGACACTAGGGACGAGTGAAAATGACAATTTCACACGTGTATCAAACGTCATTTTTAATACATTTGCGAAAAAAGAATAAAGAAATAAACGAACAGGATGAAGCTCAAAAAACTTTTAGCACTAGTTCGTAAAAAATAACTTTAGGCACGCTTACTAGCTGTCAAAAAACAAAAAACGCTCGTTCGGAAATGACGAACTTTTGGCACGTTAAACAGGTATCGAAATGTATAGTTTTTGAGCACCTGTATTAAAAAAATCTTTATGCTGTCTGGATTTTTCCACGAAATAGTACTGGCCAACCAATGTTGGTTAGGTAAATAAGCGCTACTACTACTACAGCCTATTTGCGTCCCACTGCTGGGCACAGGCCTCCTCTCATCACGAGAGGGTTTGGGCTATAGTCCCCACGCGAGCCCAGTGCGGATTGGGGACTTCACACACATCTTTGAATTCATTCGCAGATGCGTGCAGGTTTCCTCACGATGTTTTCCTTCACCGAAAAGCACAGTGGTTAATTCAAATTGAATTTCGCACATAAGTAAACTTAGAGGTGCGAGCCGGAATCGAACCCCCAACCCTCTGCATGAGAGGCGGTAGGTCGAACCACTAGGCCACCACGGCTTCAAATAGGCGCATATATTGGAAATAGTTTACGATCTCATAACATCTATAACCGCTTTTTGAGGTGGAAAGATAGTATCAGAGTTCCAGGCTGCAGTTTTCTAGCCAGATACAGTTGTGGGTTATTTTACAGTATTCATTGTAAATTTCAGATGTCAAAAAAGGTCCATATCACAAAGTGATCGTAAAAGAAATGCAAATGTTAGAAGGCGGAAACAGGGTGAAAGTATATAACTGTATGACGTGCAACATTTACGTTACGTCATTAGACGAATTCAAATCACACCCATGCAAACCACGTATGTATTAAAAACTAAATAATAATTTAATGAAAAGTAACCACCCTATATAATAATGATTTCTTTTCCAGCAAAATACAAGTGCCCTCATTGCCCTGTAACCTATGAGAATTCGAAATCATTAAGTGCTCACATGAAGGTCCACAAAGTACATTCAAGTAAGTTATATAGACTAGTAATCTATGTAAATATATAAAACTCAAAGGTGACTGACTTACTGACATAGTGATCTATCAACGCACAGCCCAAACCACTGGACGGATCGGGCTGAAATTTGGCAAGCAGATAGATGTTATGACGTAGGCATCCGCTAAGAAAGGATTTTGCAAAATTCCCACGGGAACGGGAAAAATCGGGATTTTACTTTTTAATATTTTTGCGCATACGAAGTTGCGGGGAAAAGCTAGTGTTAAAATAAAATGGTAGATCTGATTTTAGATTAACCAAGAAAACGAAAAATATTTCTCCAGGTCTCCGCCATAAAAAATAGCTGGATATGGTCTTGCCTCCTATTGGTAAGAAGCTGGGCACACCCATGATAGGATTTGATATCGACACTAGTTTATACACTATCGTAAGCGTAGCCACAGGAAAAATATAGCAGACTAGCCGATGCCCGCGGCTTCGTCCCGCGTAGACTTAGAATTTGCATACCCGATGATACTATACATATATGTGTAGATTGTTATAGTCATAGAAACATTGAAAAACTGGTTTGACCCGTATAAAACCCATTCCCGTGGAAATATCGGAATAAAAAGTATCCTACATGTTATCTCCATACCAAATTTCAGTCAAATCGGTTCAGTCCTTACGACGTGCAGAAAGGATAAACCAACAAACAAACAAACATACTTTCACATTTATAATATTAGTATGTAGTATGGGTATATAAAGCTCTTTTCTTACCTTTATCCCATTGATCTATTATAAGTAAGGATTCACAATCAGCTGGAGAAAAATGGCCCCGTCAAAACGGGTGGCCTTCGTTATAAAGAGGCGTTATTAGCATACTGGAACGTATTTTCTAATGTCAGTTTGCTCGATATATTTTGACATATTCTGTTAGGCACTGTTCGTCCATATGTTGTTACTTTTATAGGTCAATACTTTATCCTGTTGTTTTAGATGGCGAAATCAACCTGCCAGGTCCATTTCGATGTGACGTGTGTTCCACGGTATTCCCTACGAACAAATCTTTAAAACTGCACAAAAGGATGCACGATCCTGTAAAGTAAGTGATTCACATACATTTTCTAGTGACAATGATGTCACAATATGACTGGTAGAACCAAAACTGACTTGGATAAGAAACAATACAAGTGCTGTTTTGTTTCCTTTTGCAAATTATTTTGTACTAGTTACATTTTCAAAATTCATCAAAATTGGGCCAGCGGTTTAAGCGAGAAAAGGAAACTGGCAGACTTCCTTTGCATTTGTAATTTTAGTATGGATAATATTTTACCAAGTATTTTACTAGTTTCTGCCCGCGACTTCGATTCGGTTATCGCGATTCTGCGGAAACTACCTATGCGTTTTTCCGGGATAAAGAGCCTATGTACTTTCCCGAGACGCCAACTATCGCGCACCAATTTTCATCTAAATCATTCCAGCGGTTTCAGCGTTAAGAGGTTACAGACGGACATACGTTACAGAGTTACTTTCGCATTCGTAATTTTTGTATGGATGAAATTTTACCCTGTTTTAAATGTTAAGGCCGTTCCCTGACCCAGCATCGTCAAATTGCTCATGTAAAAAATATGATCATATTTTTCCAAGAAATTCTAAAAGCTAAAAGTATGAAAAAATCATATGTTATTATATTTGATTATATCATCCTTAATTTGACAGCATTCGTTACACGATTCACGAAACTTCGCGCGATACAATTTAATTCCAAAGTAAACTCTAACTCAGACCTTTAATCCAGATTATTATATCAAGCAGTATAAAGCTAAACATAACAGAAAAATATCTAAAGTAAATGCATAATTTGACAGCTTTATAAATGCCATGTTTTAAGACGGTATTTTTATAGAAATTAAAACGTGTTAAATACTAACTAAATCGGGCGTTCTGTGCGTAGCGCTTTCTCCTTCACTCGCTGCACGAGTAACAGTAACGGCTGAGCTGGGTTTATATCCTGTTCAGCCGTCACTTTTGTCATGAGCGGCCTTAACTAAATTGATATTTCACAGAGCGCGTCCCATAGAGCTCCCAGTAGTATCCGAAGGAACGGACCCAAGTAACGACAAGTTCATCTGCTCGATATGCGACAAACTGATACCTATCGACTACAGGACCGTTCACCACAACTCGCACAAAACCAACAACAAGTTTAACTGCGACATATGCAACAGGAAGTTCCATTCTCGAGAATATCTAGACATGCATATGAGCGTACACAATATTGACAAGGTATGTGAAGTTGGCCATATCCCCAATCCGCACTGGGCCCGCGTGGGGACTATAGCCCAACCCTCTCGTGATGAGAGGAGGCCTGTGCTCAGCAGTGGGCCGTTAATAGGCTGTTGTAGTATGTGAAGTTGGTAGCTTTAATAAAACAATATCAGTTATCAATTTTAATGTAATCGATAGCTCCTATTTAGTTGATTATTGACATGTGGTTTACAGTGCTGGTTACATAATAACTAAAAGTAATAATAGCAATTTAGTTTTAGTGACCAACTGTTACTGCTTTGACTTACTGTAAACTGTATACCCAAAAATATAACAAAAAAAATGCATTTAGTCATTAAAGTACCGTTTAAAAATATATTGCTACTAGCTTCTGCCCGCGACTTCGCCCTCATGGAATTCGGTTGTCGCGTTCCCGCGGGAAGTATGCATTTTTCCGAGATACTAATGTCCTTTACCGAAACTCCAACTACCTCCATACGAAATTTCATCTAATCGGTACAACGGTTTAAGCGTGAAGAGGTAACAGACAGAACAGGGTAACTTTCGTAGTTATAATATAAGTATGGATGATTTTCTATGAAGTAATGATTTGTAATGAAAGTTTATAATAATAATAATAATTTATTTGTGAAACAAGCGTACATACAGGTCTTAAAAAAGAAAATCTTCCATTCCATGTTTTCCCATTTCTGGGGTACAAAATTTTAAAATAATAACATTATCTTGATCTTGATAATATTAATTACAAAAATTGTTCGAGTTCAATAATATTAGCGAGCGACCTACAACGCTTCATAGAAACGATGCAATGCAGTAGTAGGTACTTAATGACTACTTATAGCTTTGATGTTATACGTGTGTTACTTTACCACTTTGTCTTGTTTGTAGCACCATCAGTATTGCTGATTTCTATCGTATCTGCTACTTTAGTTAAGCTCTTTAACTACCTATCGTTCAAAATTAACTAGTATAGTAGTATTTTTGCGTAATAATAAAGTAGGTTATCTAACCTACTTTAAAAAATACTGAATTGTAGGCAAATTTCTTTTATTATACGCCGAATAAACAATTCTCATTTTGTAGGTTCACGTGAACAAACAAGACAAGTCGCTTCCATACAACTGTATGTACTGCACGCGGCAGTTCGCTCGGCCGCACGAAAAGGTCAAACACGAGAGGATACACACGGGTAAGATCCATGGAATATTTCCGCCTAATCACATGGAAAAACTTAATAGGTACTGGTAACAAAAAATACGGTCAAATATTTTATGACGATCTATCTGGTGGACTAATTGTAATGGAGCACGAAATCGTATTTATTTAAAAGTATTTACATATTTTTAGTTTAAAAAGTAGTGCGTAAGTTTATTCATATTGTCGTTATTTTATTTATTTTGTTTTAAATAGGTAATTGAATGTCTAGACAGTGGACTAATTTGATTTTTTCAGTTAGTGATATTCTCATTGGAGCAGACCTAAATAAAATAAAAACAATGCCCTCTTTGCACGACGCTAGTTACTACTCGCACTAACAGTTGGGTGTTGACGAAGCCGGGGTATAAGTTTACGCTCGCTAACCAAATACGGAAATCGTAACTTTTTGCTCGTATGTTTTTTCAAATAAATATTACATTCTCCCCTATTAGGTGAGAAGCCCCATTCGTGCGAGATCTGCGGGAAATCGTTTCGCGTGTCGTACTGTCTCACGCTTCACATGCGCACGCACACCGGCGCGCGCCCCTACGCCTGCCCGCATTGCAACAAAAGGTACCAAATGACAGCTGAAGCCGCGGTTTCGCCCGCTAAATAAGACACGAATCCTACTTCAGATCAACCTCCAGTAAGCCCGACAGCTAATATGAAACGCGGTAATGCCCACTTCCCCTCCGAATACCTTCTCATCAAAAATGTTCTTGCAGTTTAAATTTAAAACAATGTTCATTCTATTTTACAGACTTCTTGAGACTCTTTAATCTTTTCTTGCAATTTTTCATACTTTGCCATTTCAGTTTACCTGCCGGATTCGAACACCCGATCCTCTGCATGAGAGGCAGTATGTCCAACCACGAGGCAAACACGGCTTTTTAATACATTTTCTCAAACATGCAATGAAATATTGATATTATGTTCTTCTTATTAGCCTGGGAAGTATCACGTTTCAGGCGCGGCTAGACCATTGGTCTATAATGAAATTTCATACAAACGTTGCAGGCCTAGGCCGGCAACTCACTTTTTTTTAATTTCCATTTGATATATTTGTGACACAGCATCTTGTCATTCCGCCATTTAAAAAAGCTCTTTAAACAAGCAATATTTACTCTATGGTTCGATATGACATTCTGCCAATACAGCTATTAAAAAAACATGAACCATATTTGCTACGTAGGTATCGCAGTTTTATTTATGTAAAAAAGACAAAATATATTATATATAAAATATGTATTATTTTATTTATCTATTCATTGCATGTTTGAGAAAATCACTATACATACATCGGCGGGGAACGGAAGTTATCGGCCTCGTAACTATCCGGCCTCACTTCGTTCGGCCGTATATAATACTCGGCCTGCAACATCCTCCTTCCCGGCCTCTGTAGTAATGTACTATTTCAGCATGACTAAAATATGAATCTCTCAGTTCTGCAATATAATTCCAGTTGGTGCCCCTAGAACGAAATGAAGTATATTTAAAGACCTATTGAATTACCTAACTCTCAGTTGTGTTGGTTTTTAGACAACTTTGACCTTTAACCTTTAACCTTTTATGTTCCTTTTAGATTTAAAGCGCACAGCGTATACAACCACCATCTGTTGACACACTCCGAGGTCAGAGCTTACAAGTGCCCCTACTGCCCGAAGGCTTTCAAGACGAGCGTTCAGCTCGCCGGGCACAAAAACTCTCACACCAAACCGTTTTCCTGCCAACACTGTAACCGGTGAGTGAATGCTTTCGCCGCTGGAGGCGTTAGTATCGCGTGAGGTATGCCTTGATAGATTTTGCCTTCGCGAATTATGCGCATATTAATATGTAAAATCAATTTTATTCCCACTTCCGTGGGAATTTCGGGAAATGATCTCTTAGTGCTCCCCTACGCTCCCCAAGGAACCTATGGTTTCGGGATCGGGAGGTGATAAATTGTGAGGCTTTACAAGTATGGAAGTCCAGTTTAAGTTAAGTCGACTAAATCACTACCCATATGCCTTCTTTCTGTCAGCTCACGGTTGACTGATAGAGAATGCCTTAAGGCATTAAGTCCACCGATTGTTTTATAGTTTTATCAGCGATGAAGTTTAAATAAATAAATAATCTTACTGAACTTAAGAACGCGGGAATACGGTGTGGCACAATACCGATCTAAGTGTCGAGTCTTGGGGAGGCCTATGTCCAGAACAGGACGTCTTTCGACTGACATGACAATAGGGATGACGACAACTTTTTTTTCCTTAGTCTATCAGGAAGATTATTGAAAAGTATTGGACACGTATTTTTACTTTTTTCACGTAATCAAACTTAAACGGAGATATATTGAGTTGTCGCGTGACGTCACGGTTAGATACGATTTATACCTAACGGTGACGTAGTTAGCTCTCACTCTCCACCTTTAATGCGTTTTAACTTCGTCATTCTTCGTTAATTCGATAAAACAAAAAATACGTGTCTAATATTTTCTTATTACCTGACTGACGGACTAATTAGAATTTCGATTTCTTCACCCTGTCGTCATCCCTATTCCTTAACCATTGTATTCGGCAGGCCGTTCGCGTCGCTGTACGCGGTGCGCGCACACACGGAGACGCACGCGCGGCAGAACAACCTCAAGTTCTCGTGCACGCTCTGCGGCGCCAGCTACGCAAGGACGTTCGCCCTCAAGGACCACGTCAAACAAGTCCACAAACAGGAGCTCGAGGCCACGGAGAAGACATCGAGCGGGACTGTGAGTCTTCAAAAGGTTACGATACATATTTCAGCTAAGTAAATCAATGTAGGCAGATGGTCTTGAATTCACGATCCGACAGACTGCGAAGTCATTGTCAAATTCACTATATCATTATCATTTATTTGGGTCCGTTCACTTGACACCGACTTCGCAGTCTGTCGGAGTTTGAAGGCGATTTTTATTCTTTTATTCAAAAAAATTTTTCAGCTACTTTCCAATCATTACTATACAAATACATAAGTAACTCTGTAGTCTTCGAAATTGACACCAAAATCATCTACGTGCTAGCAAATTTTGAGGAGTTCCCTCATTTTCTCATAGATCTCACCATCAGAACTGAACCAAATTAATATGGCACCAAGTTGGAAGTACCACCTTTCGAACAAAAAAAAGAATCATCGAAATCGGTTCACGTTTACTATTTATTTTTGGTGAACACAAGTACATAAAAATAAAAAAAGAATCCGACGAATTCGTCGGTTCTCAATTGAGAACCTCCTCGTTTTTTGAAGTCTCAAGTTCACATACTGACCACAAACAGGAGGTCGAAACTACTGAAACAACGTGACATTGCGTGCGAAATGCCGCATGCTACATACGAGCATGTTCGTTCATTCAAGCTATTCAATTCAAGATAGCAAATGCAGTGACAGAGATTCGTTTATTTTACTCTGACATTTTTGTGTTGTAACAAAGTTCTTTTGATTTTTTACTTTAACGAAAAGAATTCTCGCGTATACATTTAAAATTAATCGAGATCTTTTAATTATTTATTATAAAATATATATATATATACTAGCTGACCCCGCGGACTTCGCACCGCCTTAGAATTATTATTTTTGGTATGAAAAATAGCTTACATCCTATTCTCAAACCCACTGAACAAACACACCAAATTTCATAAGAATCGGTCGAGCCGTTTCGGAGGAGTTTGGTTACAAACACTGTGACACGAGAATTTTATATAAATACTAGCTGACCCCGCGGACTTCGTACCGCTTTGGAATTTTTTTGGGTATGAAAAATACCTTACGTCCTATTCTCACACCTACTGAACATACACTCCAAATTTCATAAGAATCGGTCGAGCCGTTTCGGAGGAGGTTACAAACACTGTGACACGAGAATTTTATATATTAGATATATGAATGATTGTATGTATTGTTCTAGACCGTGGAACTCAAAGAAGAAGGCTGGATTCTATCGGAAGCAGATGCAGAGGGCATACAAGTTGATCTCGACAAAACAGTGCCAAATGATGTGAGTATTGAATTGTAGCCTGTTTTATTTGTAGCATAAATGGTTGAAAAAACGATAAGTAAATCAAATAAAAAGTAAATGAATCTAGTGATAATCTTGAGATTTATTTAATCACTAGTCTGCCCGCGATTTCGTCCGCGTGGAATTCGGTTATAGCATTCCCGCGGGAACTATGCATTTTTTCGGGATAAAAAGTAGCCTATATGTTGACCAGTATTATAAACTACCCCATACCAAATTTTGATGCAATCCGTCCAGTAGTTTTCGAGTTAAATTCGGACATACATACATAGGTACATACATACGGATGATTTTTCTAAAGATCGTTTTTTGTGTTCGGTATCTTTTATATAGTCGACTTTATCGACTTGATAGTTTCTTTTAATTTTCAAGTATCAGACGCGATTTCTTCCACATACTTATTTCATTACTATTATAGCTTCTGCCCGCGACTTCGCTCGCGTGGAATTCGGTTATCGCGCTCCCGTGGTCCCTACTTTTTATCCCGGAACTATACCTGTTCCGGGATAAAAAGTAGCCTATGGCCTTTCCCAGGACTCCAACTATCTCCATGCCAAATTTCATCTCAATCGGTCCAGCGGTTGAAGCGTGAAGAGGTAACAGACAGACAGAGTTACTTTCGCATTTATGATATTAGTATGGATATTTGTATTATAGCATACATGGTTGAAAAAACGATAAGGAAATAAATAAAAAATAAATGAATCTCACTGGATTATCACTATAATCTTGAGATTTATTTAATCACTAGCTTACGCGCGACTTCGTCGTTTTTCCCGTTGCCGTAGAAATTTTGGGAAATCCTCTTAGGCTAAGCGCGCACCACGATTGAATTTTTGCGACACGATTTTAGAATCGCAACAAAATGTGACAAATCACAATTTTATTTCAACCGCTCGCTGGACCGATTGAGATGAAATCTGGCATGGAGATAGTTGGGGTCCCGGGAAAGCACATAGGCTACTTTTATCCGAGGAAAACGCATAGTTCCCGCGGGAGCGCGATAACCGAATTCCACGCGGGCGAAGTCGCGGGCAGAAGCTAGTTAATTAAAGTTAAAAATTACATCATGCAATACATACAATACGAGTATATTTTATATTATACGGTCGCAAAAACTAATAATAATCTGCGAAGTAATTCAAGGATGTGTGTGAAGTCCCCAATCCGCACTGGGCCCGCGTGGGGACTATAGCCCAACCCTCTCATGATGAGAGGAGGCCTGTGCCCAGCAGTGGGCCGTAAATAGGCTGTTGTAGTAGTAGTAATCTACGCACGCTTAAATACACTTTTTTTACAGGTAAATGAACTGGCAATAAATACTAGTGAAGCTGAATCTGTGATGATACTTCCCTAAATTGTAGTTAAAAATTAAGATAAACGTGATTAATTAAATAAAACTAAAAAATATTGGAAAGGGTTTATTAACACCCATTCTGTATATACTATGAATTTCCTACTGTAGTTTCTACAATTTGACGCGTATATAAAATTTATATGAAATTGTAAGACATTACAAAATACAATCAAATTTTTAATCATCTTTTTTTATGTAAATATTTTTGTACACCTGGCCTTTTGTTCCGAAATTACCATGTGTGAAAAGGATTATCTTTTTTTGAGTCGGTAATTACCGCCTCGTTAGTAACTTAGGGCTTATCGGAGCAATGGTGTGGTATAACGCCTGATAGTTTAAATACGCATGGTTTTTATTACCTGAGTTTTTGGGTGGCAAATTGGCAATCAACAATCATTGTCAATTCTTTTGCGTACTTTGGTCATCCGTTCTGTTAGTCCTATTGGGATTTTCAAGAGAATATTTAAAAGGAATATCTAACGAAGCTTAACGTTTATAAGTACAAAAATGTATCGAATTATTAAGACGTTTTTATCTAATTATGTCCGACTGAACCTAACTTGAATTTTGACGACTGTATTTTTATACTTTTCAACTTTTTATTTTGTGAAAACCTTGGTGTTGTGATGTTTGTTAAACTGAAAATAAATAGTTAAAAGTAAGATGTTTAGATCAGCTAATTAAACAACTTCGGACCCGTGTTTCCCCTGGTAAAACCCCTGGGGGAGACATCAGGAATCTTTAGTACCGGTGTCTCCTCTAGCTTGGGGAGACACCGGTACTAAAGATTCCTGATGTCTCCCCCAGGGGGCTTACCAGGGGAGACACGGGTCCGAAGGGAATTAAACTTTTTTAAAGTTCGTTAAACTTCGTTAAAAGAAATTCTTTTTTAATAATTGTATATGTATGTTTTTATTTATTTATTTAGAAACATTATAAAACACTATTATCTTAAGCAATTAGCCTGTACATCAATAATAATAGACGTACGAGGGGCGGCTGAAAAGTAATCTACCTAACAATGAAACAAAAGACTGTCGTGGCTACTTTTTTTTATTTTTCTACATAGTCCCCTGCTAATAAAATGCACTTATTACATTTTTCAAATATTGAATATAAACCATTAAAAAAAATCTTTCGGTTTGTCGTCAAAAACGTCAGTAACCGCAGCCTTCATTTCGTCATCGGTCATAAACCTTCGTCCCCTGAGGTCTTTCTTGAGAAGTCTAAACAGAAAATAGTCACAGGGGGCTAGATCTGGACTATAAGGGGGGTGGTCCATGGTTTCGAAGCCATTGTCTTTAATTGCTAGCTTCGTTGTGCGGGCGGTATGCACTGGTGCGTTATCGTGCAAAATCAGAATTCCTTTGCTTAGTTTACCTCGCCGTTTTTCTTTTATTGTCTCTCTTAGTTGATATAGTAAGTTTGAGTAATAGACCGGGAGATGCTGACATAGAATTCCGAACCATTTGTACCAGGCTGACGAGTCTACAGGGGTATACATAATTAAGTAATGACGAAAAGGAAAATCATGGTCATAGCGCCAGTACCGGGGGCCCAATCGCGTGAGCGTTAATCGAACGTGTCGCATAAATTACGAAAGTCGAACGATTTTTACCACAAAAATTCTTGTATTTTCCGATAGTCGATGAAAAACGAAGTAGGCGATCGCGTAATGCCATACTTCTCCGGCGGCAAATAATCTATGAGCAAAATCCCTTCTGTGTCCCAAAAGATTGTAGCCATACGTTTACCTGCCGATGGCTGTCCATGTCCCTGAATTTCCGAGGCGGCTTCTCATCCTTAAATTTCCACTGTAACGACTCTTGCTTACTTTCCGGGTCCCATTGTCGAATCCAAGTCTTATCATATGTTACAATTTTAGAAATTATTTCTTCCTCTTTCCCTCGACTCATGTCCAAAAACTCTTCGCAACATTTGACACGCCTCTCCATGTCAAATGCAGTCAACATTCTGGGGACCCAACGTGCACTAACCTTGGACATGTTCAAATGCTCATGAATTATTTCATTGACTCGCTCTTTACTGACGCCCACATCTCTAGCTATCTCCCACTGCTTCACTCGTCCGTCCTCTAATGTATTTTTTTTCACCCTGGCTACATTTTCATCGGTGACGGCCGAAACTGGTCTTCCGCTACGAGGATCGTCTCCAGGCTCTCACGACCTAAATTAAACTGCTTTGACCAAAACTTTATAACAAATTCGGAAGAACACGAACTGCCAAACACACGTAACATAGGCTGTCTGATCTCCAGAAGGCGTATTCCCTTCTTTAGTCAAAAACTTAATCACCGCACGCTGCTAGATTTTATCCATTTTCACTTTTTCTACCGACACATGTTCGAAACAATTGTAGGAGACAAATAAACGTGATGCAATAAACAAATGCATGTAATACATTTTGAAAATAGAATAACGAACGATTATAAATCCATACCAGCCAGCATTATTTTTGTATATATTTCTGACCAAGGAGATTACTTATCAGCCGCCCCTCGTATAGTTTCATAAATGTAGTATAAGAATTATACAGAAAATGTATTGTAAGATTTATTAAAGATATTGTAAACATAATCAATAAATTGATTTTAAGTTTACATAATACTGTTACTCTTTTATTCCTTGATCCAAATAATACCTATGGGGAATTGTTGAATTAAAATACTTGGTTAAAATGATCAAATATGATTTATTGGAATAAAATTAACTTGTTACATTTATCGTCTAGTTATTATTAGGTATCTATTTTGTTTTGGTGATCAGCTTTCTCGAACTTAAATCTAACGTATTCCTAACGCGCTCCGGCAAATCATCTTTGGATTGGCAACACTAAAAAATATTTACAACGTGCAGAGCACCACACAATCATCTTTGGTATTTTATAAAATACCTACTTAATTACTATCACAATAATCGTGTTTATTTTCAACAATGTATACTTCATTATCACTCGTTTTGAGATGCGAGCTCCTCGGCTCTAATAAAAATAATTACGGTACATTGTGAAGCATTCACCTCACTACAAAATAATCAACAAGTCTTCTTAACAATATGGAATAGGATAAGCGTCTTTTTTGGTGCGGACAGTGCGGGTATGGGTCACGTTTGTCCGTTCCACTCTCCCTCCATCCGCCACACGGAGAAAGCGTAGCTCAATTTGTCCTGCGCGAGGTACTTGCCGTGGTCACCGTCGGCGCCGTCGCTCGGCGCACAGTCGTTGTTCGACAAAATCTGGTACAGAAACTCTATATACTGCGTCGCCAATTGCAGCGTCTGAAATTTCGACAGCTTGTCGCTCGGCAGCGAAGGAATGATCTGCCTCAGACTCGCGAACGCCTCATTCAAGCTCTGCGTGCGCTGACGCTCGCGAACGTTCGCCATCACCCTCTGTATTTGCATTTCCTCGAACGACTGCGCTTTCTTTCTCGACGATTTCGAGGAACGCCGCTTCGAGCGCCGCTGCTCGTCGCTCCCGTCACTCCTCTCTTCCGTGGACGCTCGGTATTCCCCTGTTAGGTCGTTTGTGTCGTAGAAATTGCGCACAGTGTCTTGCGAGTTGGAATCGTCGATGTAGAAGCTTCTAGGCTGACGTTGACGTTGGTACCCGTATTGTGGTTCGTAAGGTTGATAGTGCGCTGGCTGGTATTCTCGTTCGTCGCTGTCGAATATCACATTGGAGGGCCACTGCTGCGCCGGCCGCTCCGTTCCATTGCTCAAATCCATCAGGTGTGCCGGTGAAGCTGGCGCGAACTGCTCAGCCGATTGTCTCTTCGCTTCTATCGGCGCATAGCCATAGAACTGGTCCTCGTCGTCTGGATAGGATTCTTTCTCGCGCTTTATAGGCACCATGCCGTAGTCGCAGTCGTAGCTCATGTCGCGTGGGCGCGCGGGTGCAAGCGGCTGCAGCGGCGGACTGACGGCCCCAGGCCGCCCCTACCCGTCCCTTCATTGACAAGATACAAAAAATAACCATTTCCATGGCGGCTCCCTCCCAGCGCGCGGCCCGCCTCCTGTGAGAGTGAGACAGCGCGAGCGGTACCTTTCTGTTTATCTTGTGTCCATCATCTTCGGCGTATATACCGCAAACTACATAGCTATGTGCGGGCGGTCGCCATTCCGATCGCATCGCTGATCGCACATCCTGTGGGACTCCCGGGGCCAATACAAATCGACTTTCATATTTTTTATTACGACTGTGCAAATTTCATTTGACTCGGGTTATTTCCATATCAACTTTTTAATTCCGAAGACAGAATACTTGCCATGCATATTTTAACTAGCATTATATCCTAGAATACAATAGGTGTGGTAGTATTTAGTTTTTATTTAAAAGAGAGTTAATATAAAATGAGAAATCGCACGCTTTCTTACCGCAAGCGCACCATGCGTGTCGGTAACTTGGTCCTTCGCGTCGGCGCCACCCAAGCTTACGAGTCAAAGTTTTTTGTTTGTCGGGCCGTTCCTAAAAATACCCGTGACGTAATTGGACCACGGCGGCGATCCCACGCCTGCGCAGCCTGCTTTGTTATAACTCATTATAAATATTTAATTTATTTATCTCATGCTCTTTACCGGCTGGCATCTGTACTATGTCCAAATTATTAAGTCAATGGAGTCATTGTTCCTACTTACCTACCTTAAACGTCTCACTCAAAATCGTCTGCGGTAAAATTATCGTTAGTGGAAATGAAAAGTATTTTACCGTGTAAATATTTTTAACATTTTTAAGATGTTGCTACCTAAATTTATTACAGGTAAGTACATATATACCAAAAAATTGTAGAATGATATTAGCTCAAAAAGCTTTGTATAATTTTATGTCCCCCTAAAACTTATAAGTAGGTACTTAGTCGTTCGTTTCTAGGTAGGTACCTCACGTACTATCAGCAGATATCCTTGGCTCCTCTTCATTTAGATAATCATCATTTTAAATCTTATTATTACTGAAAACATATTCCTGTAGACGAAAGGTGTCTACAATAATTAACAGTAGACTGCATCATCAGTACAAAAATAAATTTCGAATTTAACGTCCGTTCAACGGTAGGTAAATCAAAGCAACAAAATTAGTTGGAAGTAACTCATAATAGGTTAACCCTCGTCATGTTATTAGTAGCTCGGTTATTTCACTGTATTTTTGGATTTTTACCACACGGTCACTGGTTTTTTTTTCAAGTCTTATTTATAACTCTACTATAGTAAGTAATGTCGATCGTTACTATTCCGCCCCAGCGTGCAAAATAATAGAGACTTAATATGTTTTTAGCTTATAATTTTATTTAATTTCTTTTATATCTAGATAAGACCGCCTGCTGTATACCTAACAACATGTTTTCCTGATCTTTTTTGTTCTGTTCTTTTTTCTCTATTGTGTGGTGTTCAATAAAGAGTATTTGTATTGTATTGTATAAAAAAAAAAAAAAAAAAAATGTATCAACATATTATGTTTACTAACTAAATACAACAAATTACAAATACAAATTCTTTATTTCCATAAAAGATACAAATATTTTACAATAGATATACAACTAGGTATGTTATCTTACATATGTCTGTCTGCCAACACCTCTTTCTTACTCTACTTTCTGATCTGAAGTGCTAATAGGTAGATAGATGAGTCATTTAGCGTAGTTATAATAGAGATGACGACAGGGTGAATAAATCGAAATTCTAATTAGTCCGTCAGTAAGGTAATAAAAAAATATTAGACACGTATTTTTTGTTTTATCAAATTAACAAAGAATGACTAAGTTAAAACGCATTAAAGTTGGAGAGTGGGGGCTAACTACGTCACCGTTAGGTATAAATCGTACCTAACCGTGACGTCACGTCACGCGACATTTCAACTCAATATATCTCCGTATAAGTTTGATTACGTGAAATAAGAAAAAATACGTGTCCAATACTTTTCAATAATCTTCCTGATGACTAAGAAAAAAAAAGTTGTCGTCATCCCTATTAAGTACACATCTTAAGTTAACTTTTCTAACAACTAACGTAAGTGAAGAAGCATTTTTATTGGACGAGACATAACGCTATTGTGTCGCCTTGTCCAATGACAAATGCGCATTTAAAGGGTGTGACCGTACTAACTCATTTGTTCTGAATTTACAGTGACTATAGTACCCCGTATTACTACTGGCCGAAAAACAAGACGAGTGTTGAAAGCAAGTTATACTCGCTCCGTAATAATACTTCAAGAGTGACAAAGATGGCATGTCTTTTGCTTACGGCCTTAGTCTTCCTTTTAATGGAGGCTGCCATAGTGTCGGGAAATGACAAAAGTTAAGGTGTAATAGCAGCACTAATACAGGTTCACATAACTTGGAAGGCGCATGGCTTCAGCAATAATAGACTTTGCGCCAACGGCTTCAGTGCTTCGACGCGCTCCTTCTAAGTTGTGTCGTGCTGTAGCTGTTTATATGATCCAGTAGCGCTTGTGTTTACGTCGCGGATAAAGGTCTTGTCCCTTTTGAACGCGCCGATTTGACGGAGAGTAAAAGAGCAAGAAAATTTCCTTAATAAAATATAAAATTATACATCAACCTACCTATATTTTTCTTCTTCAATGAGGGTCGATTTATTATTAAGTAAAAGCAGCAACGTGTAAGCGTTATAGGTACACACCTGTCACATTTACCTACATTACTTGACCTATCTATAATGTATTGCACTTCTCATCCATTTTACTTTTTTTTGTTCTACTTATTGGACGTTTCAGATTCATCTTTATATTTAATAAATATAACCTCCTTTTTTGCAGTCGTGCAAAGAGAGATTTAATTAATGACCATATTGGTATTCAAGTATAAATACGGAGAAAAATATGTTCATATTGTTTTATTTTTTTAGAACAATGATTTAGCCGAGACTATTTGGGCGCCACATGTTGATGTTGAACAATCGTAAAACAATGTTCTCAATTTTAATGCAATATATTTTATAATTGTGCTATTTTTTACCGACAACCAAAAAAGGGAGAGATGTTATAAGTTTGATGTCTTTCTTTGTGTCAGTCGGTGGCATCGTAGCTCCTGAAGGGATGAAGCGATTTTTAGTTTTCTTTGTTTAATAGATCAGTTTAATCGAGTGTTCGTAGCTGTTTGAAAAAAAATGATGCAGCAGTTATAAGATTGCATCGTGTGTTGGCCTGCCTATTAGCCTTTTGCCGTTGACTCTTGAATCATTCTCAAATATCCTTATTATAAGTATCTTTATAAATTTATTCATCTACATACAGAAACAAATCTCCTTCCGAATTAATTACCTACCTTAATTTAAAAGTCTTGGAAATAAATTATACAGTCAGCAAAGTATTTTTTTTAATGAACATCACGCTATCGTGCAATCCGTCGAAATGCGATGCATATTTGGTCGTCGATGTGTAGGTCGGGCTGTGTCGGTGCACACGGCCATTAGTTTTTACTTGAAACGTCGGTTTCCGCGACCCCGTCTGTCCGTAACTTAAGGCCATAACTCCGAGCGGACTATATAAGCTAAATAATGATACCAAAATCATGTTTCAAAGACTAATAGTTTTTTAGTTATTAACGTAAGACGGGATCGCCGAATTCATGACTAAATGTGACATTCACTTTCCTGATTGTAAGTACCGTACGTTCCGTTTCGGTTTTTCCAAGTAAAGCGCAATTATCAGAAATCTTTGTGCTTTAGCGATAAAAGCTAAGCTTTTCAAAGTTAATTATTATGAGTCATTTCGTTTGCCAGATGTCCCACCGGCATTTCCCAAAGGATATGTCCTCCGCTACTCTTAAACGTGAACTAACCACTTACCGCTATCTCTTTTTAAAGTTTCTCACGCGTTTTGTCTGTCTTTCACTTCGACACATTTTGGTAAACGGAACGGAAGCGAGGATTTTAATTATAATTTTTTAAGCAAATCAGTGTAGGCATAATTCTTAAAATGAAAATTTAAAAATCCCTGATATACATTGACGACATTCGAGTCAAACGACATCAGAAAATAGCCCATAATTTTGAAAACCGATTTTCTTTATATTATTACTAGTAATAGCTTAGAACATTCTCGAATACCTACTCACCTATCAAACAAAAAATATATACTAAAACCGGCCAAGTGCGTGTCGGGCCATGCGCAATGTAGGATTCCGAAACGTTGCTCATCACAACTATTTTCAATGGTAGGTATTTAGGTAATTCACCTATAACTAAATTTGGGTAGAAAGGGCCGCTATGTGAGAAAAGAAACAACATCCCATACGTACGTACGTACATCCTCTCATCACGAGAGGACGCCTGTTATTTATCTTCACTTCTTCTTTATTTATCTACACTTAAGTAGTTCACCGAATACTTAGATACCGGAAAACTTCATATTAAGTATTTGATTTCTAAACGGTCATCTAGGTACATAACCATTAGGTAAGTACATAAATAAGGGACGAGGCTATGCTAAACCAAGACCCCGTACTCTTTACTACGCTACGCCCTGCCTGCCTGTAGGAGTATAAGTACCGAACACGTTTTTAAACTAATCCTCAGAGATTAGATGTGTAGGAGATGAGACGTTGTCATCCCCCAGTCGAGTGTACAGATGTTTGAACTGTGGCTGGCTTAACGCCTCGCAAGTTTATTTAGTTAACAGTTTTACGGCATTGTGGCTTGTTTTTTGAACTTTTTGTGAGCGCCTGAAAGTGACACCTGCTTCAGATAAGAAAATTACGATCATTTGGCGACAGACTACTTTCTTACGTACCTAATAATACGGGCTATATTCGAAGCGGTAACATAGAGATAGGGAGCCTACATTTTCTGCCCATTCAATAATAGGTATTCATATCTATGATATAATATATCATCTCGCTAAATAGGGAGATATTTTGCTACTGATAGGATGGTTTCAACTCGATTTTTGAAAAAAAAAAAAAAAAAACTTACTCTGTACAAACTTTTGATACTTACCTATAGGTACCCGTGACACTCACAATCAAGACGAATCTAGCGACATCTCATCAGAAGCTAAAATCCATCAAGCCGTTTAAGCTACAGAGCGTGCCAAAGAAATATATAATACATACATACAGTCGAAAAACATAACACTGCTTCTGACGCAGTCGGATATAAACTGAACTACAATACACAATACAATACAATATCATCACTACATAGTATATAAATAAAAAAATAAAAACCGCCTTCAAACTCCGACAGACTGCGATGTCAATGTCAAGTTCACTATATGATTATCATTTCTTTGGGTCGGTTCACTTGACACCGACTTCGCAGTCTGTCGGAGTTTGAAGGCGGTTTTTATTTTTTTATTTAAAAAATTTTTTTCGGCTTCATTTTCCAAACATTACTATAGAAGTACATAAGTAACTCTGAAGTCCTCGAAATTGACACCAAAATCATCTACGTGCTAGCAAATTTGGAGGAGTTCCCTCATTTTCTCATGGATCCCATCATCAAAACTGAACCAAATTAATATGGGACCAACTTGGAAGTACCACCTTTCTAACAAAAAAAGAATCATCGAAATCGGTTCACGTTTACTATTTATTTTTGGTGAACATACATAAAAAAAAAAAAAAAAAAAAAAAGATTCCGACGAATTGAGAACCTCCTCCTTTTTTTGAAGTCGGTTAAAAACAAAGTCGCTTTCTCTGTCCCTATATGCTTAAATCTTTAAAACTACGCAACGGATTTTGATGCGTTTTTTTTTATTAGATAGAGTGATTTAAAAGGAAGGTTTTCGTATATAATTTGTTATAGTTTAACTCTCAATTCCCGCGGGAACGCTATAACCGAATTCCACGCGCACGAAGTCGCGGGTAGAATAGCTAGTACTTTATTGATCACGACACATTCAAGGAACCAGTATAGACATAATGTAATTACACAAAAAGTATGACAAACAGCAGGCGGTCTTATCGCATAATAGCGATCTCTACATCTGATATAGCGAGTATCTCTCTAAATGGGAGGTGCATTTTTGTTTAGGGATAAGGACGCTCTCTTTCCCTACTTTTCCGTTTCTAATAGCTTAGAGTCCTTGTACAAAATGTGTCATACAAAATCTAAATATCTATATCAGTAATTAAATTATCCGATTGTACCGTAAAATTTGAATTTAAAACATTATTTTAAATACATAGGTAAGTATATTAGTTAATTTAACAATTTAACCAGGAGTTGGAGAGCAGTTCGGTTAGGTGTCGGTATTGTGTAAAAATCTAATAGGTGCACCGAAAAACATCTGGCTACAGTATGATCGGACCTAGTGTTTGTTTACTGCTATTGTCCTACAAACGGAACTACAACGGAAATCATTAAGGGAAGCAATTTGTTCAGTGAAACGCCGAAGATGCCTGACGCTTCCCACGTTCTTGACCACATCTGCACGCCGCATGTCAAAAATACAGGCCAGCGATGACCATTGTTTAAGTAATAAAAATGAAGATTAGGTTCTAAACGCCAATCGTAATAACTAAAGCGCCTCGGAATTGTTTGGGCCATAAAACATCTGCAGCTCTCGGCGGCGGAGGGAAATGCGTCACACGTGTGGCTAGTCTATGGATAGTCAATGGTCTAACGCTACCTGCTGATAACGCGGCATTGTTCGAAATTCGAACACCTGAACTTTGAGCCGAATTAAACCCTTGGATCTAAGCGGCCTAAGTCGGCCAGTTCCAGAAATTGATTACGTGACTAACACCTGCATGCCGAATTGAATTCTGGGGAAAGCAATTTTTTTGGTTATTAATTATTATCGTTACGAAGTTTTTTTTTGTTATTTAAAATAATTTAACGCGATTTAACCACCGGACTACAAATCAATTAATTTTGTATTTATAAAACCGATTTGGCTACTTTCTACAAGGTAGCTTTTAATAAGTTTTTTTTTTACCTACATTTACCGTTATTCGTAAACATACCTCCCAAACCCCGAATTTCTCTTTGTTCTTTGTTTTATCAGTGCATCTAATTTTCGTACAACCAAATCTGCGATGACGATCGTCGTTGGTGGCACCAAAACAATAGGTATTAATTGAAGCCCATTATTTTTATGTGGTTATTCATTATTTGTATTCGAATACAAAAGCCGCAAATATTCGAATCCGACTCACTCACCTCTGAGTGTAAACTCATAACTAATTATGTGCGAAATTTGACTTTGAATTTGACACTGAGCTTTTCGGTGAAGGAAAACCCACATCTTTGAATTACTTCGCAGATGCGTGCAGGTTTCCTCGCGATGTTTTCCTTCACCGAAAAGCTCATGGTAAATTCAAATTGAATTTCGCAAGTAAGTAAACTTAGAGGTGCGAGCCGGAATCGGACCCCGGACCCTCGGCATGAGAGGCGGTAGGTCGAAACACTAGGCCACCACGGCTTTATTACCACCACGGCTGCATGCTACCTGCTTCACAAATATAGGTAAGTACTGGTACTACCACCGCAATTGTATATCATCCAAAATTACAAGTAGTTTTTTCGAGAAATAAGAAGGGGATTCAATCGATACTATTGCAACGCAATCGAGTGGAACGAAAGCAAGCGTAAAAAGGAAAAGCAAGGAAATCCTAGGCCTATAAGTATTCGAAGTCTTAAATAGGGATCTCGCTGTTCCGTATAGGATCGCTCATACGTCAAGCTGTTGAACTTTAAATCTAGCTGCTTAAAGTTCACGCGACGCGTGTGCGATCCTATAGGGAACAGCGAGATCCCTATTTAAAGACTATTTAAAGGATTCGTGAATATAGGCCCTCAATGATAAAAGTAAAAAATCGCCTTGTAGATTAGATGTGATCCGCAATATTATGTTTCGTGCTGAAATCTGTTAGTTTCATCTC
This sequence comes from Aethes cnicana, assembly GCA_963971205.1. NCBI lineage: Eukaryota > Metazoa > Arthropoda > Insecta > Lepidoptera > Tortricidae > Aethes > Aethes cnicana. Next base: position 5,368,127 of record OZ020287.1, on the reverse strand, counting down.
GAAAAATCATTTCGATTCCTAATGGGATTCGTGCAACTTACTCAATTAACGTAATTAGGTACGTGTAGTACCTAAGACATACATTGTATATTAAATTCTGGGGCTATATCCGAAACGGTACATTCATAAAGGATAGTGAGCGTCTCTATTCCTAAATGAGAGTTCCTATTGCCTATACGGGGTCAAGCAAAACCCACAGAGTCAGCTAACGATTCTAAGCATGTTTTGATTTTTTCGAGTTAGTAAAAAAATAAATTGTATGGGATTCAGGTATCGCTCACACCCACACCATCAATCCCATACAATTTTTTTTTTACCAACTCTAAAAAAATAGTTTTTTATTTTTTTCGAGTTGGTAAAAATAACATGCTTAGAATCGATAGCTGAATCTGTGGGTAAAATATCGTCATAACGTTTTGCTTGACCCTGTATTAAGTAATATCACGCAATATCTACATTTTTTGCCTCTTCAGTGATAGGTAAATCAGTTATACTTAACATCTCGCGCAGGGATCTGGTGGATCACTACACTACTACAGCCTATTTGCGTCCCACTACTGGGCACAGGCCTCCTCTCATCGCGAGAGGGTTTGGGCTATAGTCCCCACGCGGGCCCAGTGCGGATTGGGGACTTCACACACATCTTTGAATTGCTTCGCAGATGCGTGCTAACGATGTTTTCCTTCACCGAAAAGCTCAGCGGTAAATTCAATTTGAATTTCGCACATAAGTAAACTTAGAGGTGCAAGCCGGAATCGAACCACCAACCCTCTGCATGAAGGCGGTAGGTCGAACCACTAGGCCACTACGGCTTTTTAGGGTAGCATAACACTGATATCTCGCTAAATAGGTAGAAAGTGTATTTTCATTAAGGGAAAAGAACGCAACCTCCACTCCACTCCCTATCTACCGTTTCATGTTTCAAATAGAGTCCCTGTAAAGGTTACCTAAATAACGCGCTGATATAATTTTTATGACAGAAACGCAGAAGTTTTCTTTCAATCGTTAACCGGAGCCTGGCCATTCTAGGAATGTATTAAGATTCGTGTAGGTACCGCGCCGAGGGCTCGGCAGCTGGGGCCCATGTGTGCCGCGCTCCGCACGTTGTCCACGCTTCACGGCCATGTGGGACAGTCTCGACTCGGAATTTTTATAGCGTAATCTATCTATAATACATATAATAAAGCGAAAGAGGGTCGAAAGTCTGTACACGGGAGATATTCGAAAAAAGTTGGCTGGGGTTCTAAGTATTTAATCGATAACTAAACACATTCCAACAGTTTTTAGAACTTTTGTCTGTTTGTCTGTTTATTGGACCGTGCATCACGTGAAATCTACTGGACCAATTTTGAGGGTATGAAGATGGTTCGAGTCCCGAGAAAGGACATGGGCTAATTTTTTTAAATAAGCTTTAAGAAAAGCGCATAATTACCGCGGGAACGTGATAACCGAATTCCATGCGGGCGCAGTCGCGGACAGACGCTAGCTCTAGTAGAATAGGAGGTTATAAGTGTATGTATGTATGTAGTGTGTGTGTATGTATGTAGCTACCTAATTTTATTATTGAGTTGGTAAAGTTTTGGTGCCCCCAGAAAACATTGGACAAGAAACTTTAGTAGGTACCTGCAAACTGCAGAGTATTGAATAATAGACGGTTGAAATTATGAATTTTCGTGCAAAGTCTACCTATAAGTAGGTAGTTGAAGCGTGTGAATCTTCATGAAGTTGGATAAAAACTATTACTAACTCCATCAATGAATCAATTGTCTTTCTATACATATGTGTATTAGGTATTTATGTATCTACTTCCTCACAGCAATATTTTTTTCTACATATTTCTGTTACCTACTTAGTAGCATTCTTGAGATCTCGGCAAAATTTTTTTTCAATATTATGGATACAAAACTTACGAAAATACAAAAAGCCCAACCTTCACAAAATAGGTAAGTACTTACGTCTATTTTATTTACTAATTCCAAATCATAACATCATAACTAATCTTTCCCCGGGACATTCCCCGCAGCGCTGTCAACGTGGTGTCAGCAGCCACCCTTCATTGTCCGGTTCACACGAAACGTTTTGTTTCAGCAGATGCGCGTGCGCACAGCGCCTACTCGGAGACCTGCCAACAAGCCACGGCGATTCATTACCTCGCCTCTAATTGATAGTGTAATCTATTTTAAATACAACGTACCTTTTCACCGCTTTCACAATATTCAGATACCTACCGACAGAATTCGCATTTAGGGCGGATACCTTTTTTTGCGCGACGGAGCTTCGTTCGACGAATGAACATAAAATTGATTTCTTTTTAACGATCCTCAGCCCGTCTCAGTAGTTTTTTTATTGATATTTTTAATAGATAGAGCCATCTGCTTCTTGAAAGCTTCAATATTAAGGTAGGTATGCAATGCATTATACAATACCATACAAATACACTTTATTGAACACATAAATACAATTACACCAGTAAATACAAGTAACAAAAAAGAAGGGTGACAACAGGCGGTCTTATCGCTAAACAGCGATGTCTTCAAGAGAGCGGTCAATGAACATTTGCCTGGCTATTTTTAACACCCCCAGGTGACTTCGTTGATGGTATGCGAAACCCCTTCTTTTTCCCAACAAAGGTATCTATACATCTATATCTATACATATAATAAAGTTGTAGAGACTAAAAAATCTGTACATTGCATATATTTACAAAAAAACTAACTAGGGAGGTTCAAAATAAGCAACTGATAACGATTTGGTACTTTTTAAAATTTTTGTCTGTTTGTTTGTTTGTTTGTTTGTATGTTTGAACCGGCATCACATGAAAACTACTGATCCGATTTAAATATAGTTTTTACAAATGTGTTAAGACAGGTCCAGAATAGAACATAGGATAAAAAAAATCTTAACCTTTTGACCGAAACAGGGTAAAAAGGAGGGGAGAAGTTTGTATGAAAAAAACATTACACGTCGACTTACAATCATGAAACTCGGCGAAAATACTCTACAAAAGAAATAAAGAAATACCTGTCCGAGGGATTTTTCATTAAAGCATATTTTAATCAATACTTTAATAAAAAAGGTTAAAAATATTGCGTACCAAAATGCTCTTACTAGCGACACTATTCATTATTTTGTTGTATTAGGTACTTTAAGAATTGGATACTGTATAAAGTATTCTCAAAACAGTTTACAGATTTTTTGGATATTCGTTACACAATTTAAGTAATAAGGTATGAAAGTTTTACCAAAATTGATTTCTCACCACAGATGGCGGGCGCTATGATGTAGATAGATACTTATGATGTATGACCGGAACGTCTCAAACCTCAAAGTATTATAAAAACAATATTAATCGTTTTCTAAAATATAATCGTTTGACTCTAAAACAATCAAATCAAAGGAAAATATATAAAAAAAACAACAAAAAATAAAAAAGTCTGATAGGAATAACCGGGATCGATCCGCGGACTCTGGATCAAGTTTCCACAACATTTGCCACTAAGCCAACACGCTCGATGTCTGTAGTAATGAAATAAGGCATGTATTTGTACTGATTTTGAAAAATAGAATGCAAATCGTACCTATTCAAATTTCGAATGTCGTTGTAGCAGTACATTTTAATTTCCTCAGATCCACAGTCAGGAAAGAGGTTTTATGCTTTCTTTTATAGAAACTTATTTGTCCCGTGTCGGGCATACTGGCCAGTACCAGCCGTGGCCAGCACAATAAAAAAAAAAAGGATTATTAATATTTCACCATTTCACCATGTATTGTTAACAATCATCGTGTTATACTTATATGCATTGCTTACATGGAAGTATATAGTAACTAATGACTGGAACTACATAATTATTGAAAAAGTGTAGTGCGTAGGTACCTACAGATAGTCTGTTTACCTATAAATAGTTCTAAAATATCGCCCAGTGGTACGGAAGCCTACATATGCGAGTCTGACCTGCATTTGACTGTTTTTTTTATGTATGACCGTTTCGTTAATTATTAACCGATTTCGATGATTCTTTTTTTATTCGAAAGGTGGCACTTCCAAGGTGGTCTCTTTTGAATTTGGTTGAGTTTTGTTGATGATGGGATCCATGAAAAAATGAGAGTGTTCCTCAAAATATGATAGCACGTGTATGATTTTGGCATCAGTTTCAAAGACTACATTGACATTTTCGTCCCGTTGTATCCATGTTTGGACAATGCAGCTGAAAAAACCGACTTCAATCAATCACCGACAGCCTATCCGATAAGCTATATCGTATAGTGAACTTCACAATTTCAACCAGGCATTGTTCAGAATCAAGAATAAATCAAAAAGAAAGGAGTACGTCTAAAGCCTGACCGGGAATTTGGCAAACCTCGCCATATTGAATGAATGCGTTTCATATAAACCTCTAAGCAGGTTTCTGAAACGCGTCTTAATATTACGTCAAAGTTGTTGTTTTATTATGAACCTAGCAGTTTCTGCCCGTGACTTCGTCCGCGTGGAATTCGGTTATAGCGTTCCCGTGGGAATTGAACGTTAAACTATAACAAATTATATACTAAAACCTTTATCTTGAATCACTCTATCTAATAAAAAACCGCATTAAAATCCGTTGCGTATTTTTAAAGATCTAAGCATACATAGGGACAGACAGCAGGAAGCGACTTTGTTTTATACTAAGTATGTAGTATGTTGTAGTTTATGTATGATATAAGGCTGGGCGCATATGTTAGGTTTCTGAATGCGGTTTTCAGATTAGGAATTTTGACTATGAATTCCGAACGCCTAGCGTAGAGGTTCGGTTTTTTACATTGGTTTTTTTTTCCGCCAGTACGTAGAGGTCCGCTTTCGTGGTAACGCGTTTCGGACGACGATGACGAATTAGTGGTTCTAAATAAGAATAAATAAAATATATTGGCATAAATTTTCGGGTCCACACATTTTGCAAACGTGTAGAACAGACCGTTAGTGAAAAATACACGTTTACACTAAAAAGCGTTGGCGTGATTCGGACCCTTCTGATATGAAAATTTCCGTCCAACGTGTGCGGTGCGTGGTTCAAACGAAATGTATGGGAAGGGCGCGTTAGACTGGGCGCATAGGTACGTCAGGTTTCCGAATGCGGTTTTCACATTAGGGATTGTGACTCGGAATTCCGAACGCCTAGCGCAGGTGTTCGGTTTATTTCATTCGGTTTGTTCCCGTCAGAACGTAGAAGTCCGGTTTCATGGGCTGCGTACCGAATCGCGCTCAGAGCGCTCACAGCTCCTTGCATCCTTTTTCCTCTTGGAGCAGACTTAAAAGAGAAAGAAGGATGCAAGGTGCTGTGAGCGCTTTGAGCGTGATTCGGAACGCAGCCGTGGAAACCCGTCACGCGTGGCAGACTTTTCGAACCGAATGGGTGACGTCATTAAGTTTTTTTTTCGTACGGAAAAAGTCAGAACATGATCGTCATGTTGAACAATTTGTATGAAAAGAGTGCCGTTCGGTTTCCAAATCTGAATTTCTAATCTAAAAACCGCATTCGGAAACCTAACGTATGCGCCCAGCTTTGGACGACGACGACGAATTGATGGCTTTTGCTTTTTTAATGGTTCTAAATAAGAATAAACTTTCGCTCCTCTGCCGCGGATTCGAAACAGCGGTACCGCTGAACATTTGCGATCGTTTGTCCATTATACAAATCCTTGACGCCGCTCGCATCTCCGCGTTCAAACCGCTATTTCAGTTCCGCGGCGGATATGTGAACGGCGTGAAAGATGTGTATAAGGACAAACGATGGCAATTAATGTTCAGCGGTACCGTTGTTTCGAATCCGCGGCGGAGGTGTGAAAACAGCCTTAGGTTTCTTGCCGCCAGTGCGTAGAGGTCCGCTTTCGTAGAAATGCGTTTTGGACGACGACGACGAATTGATGCAAACGTGTAGAACAAACCGTTATCAGAAAAATACACGTCTACACTGAACATCGTTGACGCGATTCGAACTCTCCTGATATGAAAATTTCCGAACATGCGCGGTGGTTCAAACAAAATGTATGGGAAAACGGTGCGTTCGGAGTGACGTCATTAGATTTTTTCCGTCCCTCCGAACCTTACGCGCTTACCTTTTTTTTACAGAAAAAGTTAGAACTTGTGCGCTATGTTGAATATTTTGTATGAAAAGAGTGCCTTTCGGTTTCCGAATCTGAATTCCTAATCTGAAAACCGCATTCGGAAACCTAAAGTTTGCGCCCAGCCTTCCGAATCGAATGAGTGACGTCATTAGGTTATTTTTCCGTAGATACGGAAAAAGTCAGAACGTGTGCGCCATGTTGAACCTTTTGTATAAAAAGTGCGCCTTTCGGTTTCCAAATCTGAATTCCTAATATGAAAACTGCAATCGGAAACCTAACGTAGGTAGGTATGCGCCCAGCCTAAATGGCAAATGATTGACTGATGTATCAACGCACAGGCCAAACCACCTGTAGATAACTGAAATTTGGCATGTAGGTTCCTTGAGGAGTGTAGGGGAGCACTTTGAGAGGAATTCCCAAAAATCCCCTGGAGACAGGAAAAAATGGGATTTTTTACATTTTAATGTTTACGCGCGTACGAAGTCGCGGGCAACAGCTAGTTTATAATATACAAGCTTTTTCCCGCGACTTCGTCCGCGTGGAATTCGGTTATCGCGCTCCCGCGGGAACTATGCGTTATTCCAGGATAAAAAGTAGCCTATGTCCTTTCCCGGGACTCCAACTATCTCCATACCAAATTTCATCCAAATCCGTCCAGCGTCCGTCAGCGGATGAAGCGTGAAGAGGTAACAGACAGACAGACAGAGTTACATTCGCATTTATAATACCTATTATATGGACTAGCTTCTGCCCCCGACTTCGCCTGCGTGGAATTCGGTCATCGCGTTCCCTATGTCCTTTCCCGGGGCTCCAACTATCTCCATACCAAGTTTCATCCAAATCGGTCCAGAGGTTGAAGCGTGAAGAGGTAACAGACAGACAGACAGAGTTACTTTCGCATTTATAATATTAAAATATGGATTTTTATAAACAAAGATTGAGCAGGAACAGCAGGCATCAAAACTATTATCTAGGTCGGTCGTGCTGCGTGCAAACTTAACTCATCCCAATCGATTTGTTTACTAAGAAACGCAGATATTAATTTCTTATGACATTTCTGACGAGAAGACAATGTTTCAGACATCTCCGGCGGTCATTCCCAGTCGAGAAAACGCAGTAACCATCTTTTACGAGTCGGTTAAGATGACAGGCGACGTTTGCTAATTCCGTGCGCCCGCGCTTCCTGCACCGATCGATTCCGCGTGTTGTCACGGTGTGCTACAGTTATTATTTAGGGACGGTGACAGAAGACGCATAAAGTTCACTTTTAGTTTCGCTTTCAGTTCATAATTATTATGTGCAGCATATGTATTTTATTGTATTACGAAACTCTCTGTGCGGCTTTGTATTTCAGCGAACGACAGTGTAGGCACGTGTAGGTTATACATGCCTAATTACTTACCTACGATAGTGGTAAAAGATAATTTTATTTAACATTGAAGAATACCCAAAAATACTTATAAGTACCTAAATGCACATACTACTGCAGCCTATTTGCGTCCCACTGCTGGGCACAGGCCTCTCCTCATCATGAGAGGGTTTATTCCCCACGCGAGCCCAGTGCGGATTGGGGACTTCGCACACATCTTTGAATTATTTCGCAGATGCGTGCAGGTTTCCTCACGATGTTTTCCTTCACCGAAAAGCTCAGTGGTAAACTCAAATTGAATTTCGCACGTAAGTAAACTTAGAGGTGCGAGCCGCAATCGAATCCCCGACCCTCGGCATGTATATAGGTCGAAGGACTAGGCCACCACGGCTTTCTTGAAATACGTATAATATTTGACAAATCATGTTAAAGGCATGACAAATATTTTATCGAAATATGACTTGGCTGCAACTAAAAATGGGATTTACTCGTCGAAGTGTTTTTGGCGTCCGCTCAGCGGTGAAGTACGAATTTGTATCGAAATGATTTTAATTCCCCCGATTGAAATGACGAAAATAAGAGGATATTTGCTTTGAAAGCAAACGTGTTGATACGTTTAGTAGCGGCTTCCGTTCGCGAACGTCCCCGTTGCGAATAAAACGTTATTAGATATAGTCAATAAGAGACCGAAATGTCTATTATTTCATTTTAATGATGCTGCTGCGAAAATGCTTTATAAATTCGTATTTCATTGGATAATAAAACTTTTATTGGTTAACAAAGTGGGCTTCCTTCTGTATATTGGAGGATATCTTTATTACCTGACTAGCTTCTGTTCGCGACTTCATCCGCGTGGAATTCGGAAATAGCGTTCCCGCGGGAACTATGCGTTTTTCCGGGATAAAAAGTAGTCTATATGTTGACTAGTGTTATAAACTACACCCATATCAAATATTGTTGCAATCCGGCCAGTAGTTTTTGAGTTCGATCCGGACATACATACAGACAATTTTCTAAAAATCTTTTTTGTGTTCAGTAGGTGATGGTGTCGTTCATATAGTCCCCTCTCTACTTGATAGTTTCTTTTAATTTTCAAGTTAAAGATGCGACTTCTTTTACAGACTTTATTGTTAGTAGTATAGATTTACACATCGTGATTAGGTAGACTAGTTACTCCGTGACTAGCTATAGTTGCATTTGGGGGGCACATAACCTATTAAAGTAGAACAAGATTGACGGATGACCTCATATATCGCTGGCATCGTGGAATGGTTTCTGTCACAGCATGCTTTTGAAATATCGCATGTGTAATGAAATTGTAGTCTGGCGTTCCTATTACGTCACGCGAAGATTCCGCACAGAGGGGCTCTGAACCGATAATAATACTGTCTTGTCCGTCCGTCTGCGTATCACGTTACTTTAGCTCTTAATGCAACTGGATTCCGCGGGCCAGTGTTTTTATAGAACTCTCGTATTGTATGAATTTCTGTATGGGAATGGATGATTACGGTTTTTCGTTTAAAAGTACCAAATACCTACATTTCCACTTACTTCGGAAATTTTTGTGAGGTGGGGTGGATGGTCAAATGTACGCGGGGAAAGTTAGTAGGTATCGAATCCATACAAGATGGAGCGACGACCTCGTGAAGGTCGCGGGAAACCGGTGGAAGCAAGTAGCACAGGACCGGTCTGAGTGGCGAGCCTTGGGGGAGGCCTATGTCCAGCAGTGGACGTCTTTTGGCTGAAATGATGATGATGATGATCGAATCCATACCTTCATTATAAGTTATGAAGAAGCTTGTAAAAAAACATTCTGAATACATGCGTTCTCTAGATAGTATGTAGGTTAGTAAGAGTGGGTGGTTCACATTTTAAATTATTCAACCTTTTTCACCGCAAATGTAAAAAACACTAACTCGGATTTTTTGCTTATTGCCTATTGAGCATCCTTGGAGAATTGGAATGGGATTTATGAAACAAAAAACGTCTATAGTATAGTAGCCTACTTACTTACCTTAAATGAAAATGGTTACTACATTATTGTTAAAATTAGCATAGTAAAAATTAACTTAATTACAAATTATTATTATTTTTTATTTTATTTAAATTTTCTCTTTTTAATTCAATTTATTTTTATTTTTATTTATTTTTGTCCCATATTATTATTATTCTGTTGCCCGCCGTAATTGTCAATGTAATTGTGGTGTTCAGGGACGGACTGAAAACCAGCGCTGTGAGGCAGCAGTGCTCCTCGGGGTCTGCGATCACAGCACAAGCTGAGTCCGTCCCTTTTGTCATACCGAATTTATGTTTGTTTTTTTGTATTCATTGTCATATGTATTTATTTTTGTCTTCAAATGGTTGTGTATTTTGTGTATGACAATAAATGGTTTTTCTTTCTTTCTTTCTTTCTACATATTACCTATGTGTAAGTATTTCATTTATGTATGGTGAACGTAAGTACATTAGTTACTTAGGACCTGGGCAACCCAGCTTTGCTCGGGTGAAAATAGCTAGAACCGAGTTTTCCTAGATCGATTTGTCACCCCCGTACACGCCTTATATATTCCAAATCTCGTCCAAATCGTTAGTCCGTTTCTGAGATCGCTTTCATCTTTACTAATAGTAAGTCGTAGAAGTCTCGTCTGAAACTTGAAAATTAAATGAACACAAAATAACGATTTTTGAAAAATTGACTGTATATGTATGTAATGTGTGTATGGTACCTATGTATGTATGTCTGGATTTAACTAGAACACTGATCAACATATAGGCTACTTTTTATCCCGGAAAAATGCATAAGTAGTTCCCGCGGGAATGCTACTAATCTACTAATGAATTCCACGCCTTCCACGCGGACGAAATAAATAAATAAACAGAGAAATACCTATACAAGATCATTGTCTATAAAGTATAAGATAGAATGCCTATATTCTCCCACTGCTGAGCAAATGCCTCTTCATTCTTACGCCACTATACCCTGTCCTGCCTGAGCCAGCCTTCTCCATCGCTTCCTTGTCAAATTACTTATAGACCTACCTCGATTAGATTTCACCTCAATGGCGGAGAGCCTGTTGGAGCGGAAATTCGAAGTGAGCCCCTTGCCTGTTTGTTTCTTATTTGCCTTTATGTGAGATTTCATTTCAGTTTTTTTGCGATTTCGGGGCCCTCTATAAGAACGGTCCACGGGGCGGAGTCGCCCCTGTCGCATCCCCTTTAGTCCACGCCACTGTGTCACGTAACTTACCTACCTACCTACCTATTGAAAGGTATTTCATATTGTAAAAGCGGTACTCAAATAATATATTCCTGTCTAAAAATATGTTACTGTAGGTATGTCTTTGTCAACAGCTGCAATCCTTGCATTCTATGCTGAGTTCTAAAACTGTCACTTTGGCAATTCGGATATTTTTTCGTCTTGTAAGTAATCTCTTACCTTGTCATTTGCTTTATTCAATTTTAATTGCTCATTTATAGTGCAGTCAAATTGTACGCTAGTAGAGTTCAAAATAAAAACAAAAATTCGACGGTTAGTATACCTAGATATTAGTGTGATAAGGTTCTAAAACCCGCGGGTTTTGGTTATTGGATAAATACCTACTGTACATACCTACTTATTGCAGCAGACATTTTAGGAGAATCAGGATTGCGCCCAAAACATTACAAAACAGTCCAACAGTGCACATTACATTACAATGCAACTGTATACTGTAATTACATCCATATCGGTGGAAAAAAGTGTTTTGAAACGCATAACGAGCTATTTCTGTTTACTTCTGACGGCGTGTTTATCTTTAGACGCGCTTTACGATCCGCCGATGAATTATTAGCCGTCCGCAGTGACAGCCTGTCTCCGGGAATGAAATAAAATGGGGATAAATACAAAATTTGTAGATTCATTGATCCATTAACGAGAAATGGTAGGAGGTATCATGGGTATTTTCCACCAAATGTTTTTTTAAATATTGTTTCTTTCTGTTTTGAGGTTGTGTCGATTATAGTTGATTAACATACGTACTTATATTGAACGGTCATTAAAAAGGATTGTAGGTACCTAAGAAATATATAGAAACTAGGAAAAAAAATAGGCTTAGGAAAATGAGTTCTCCCACATATTGAGTCCTAGCTAGATTTTGTCGCCCCACTCGTCCCTGTAAACTCATATAAGTACTTATTCCAAATTTCGTTTAAATCGTTCAAGCCCTTTCTGAGATGTTGCAGTTCACATTTATATTATTTTTGTAAGTAGTGCATTTCGAAATAAACTGCCAAAATGCAAAAATGAATTTCGACAAAAAATATAATATCCGTTTCCGTTATTTCGGTCCGATGTTTGTTACTCCTCCACAATGGTGACAAAAATGTTAATACATGGTTAATACAGGATATTAGCAGTATGAACTACAGCAGAGTAAAAAAAAATTAAAACCTTGTGTTTACTTTTGACACGGACATTGGTGAAAACAAAGCTCCAAGTTTTCCGTATAATCAAGTATGCCAAAAATCTGTAGTTCAATTCGGACCGTTGGAAAGTTTAATGGCCTTTTGGCGTCTGTCACCTGCCTTGTCGAACATCTGTCCTGTCACGTCAATATTATGGCGGGTGCTGCGTTTGCGCATTTAATGCATTTGAATTTCATGTGTTAAAAACTATAAATTACACAGTGCCAGTTACAATGGAAGGTGGCGATTCTTTTCTGTCTTGTGCTACGACACTAGAATGGACGACGCCACAAGGATCTATCATAAGAAAAGTCAATTATCGGACTGCATCGTTGCGGCTTATTCGCAATGAGTTTCGTGAAATGTTCATGGAAATCTCCAGCGAGAAACACGCAGCTATTAGATTGGCACTAAAAGGTATTAATGTATTTAAGAAATTCATGGCCGAGGGAAAAGCAAGCGTTAAGTTTCAAGAAGTGGGCTGCACGTTGTTTATATCAAACGCTCCTCCAACGAATCTCGTGTCATTCCTTAGAACTATTTTCGTGAAGATGACCGGAGATAAAGAGCATTCAACTACTACACCGTCTAAGCAGTCTATGAGGGCTAAATTACTAAGCGGCAAAGCTCAGTCCTTTGAAGAAATTAGTCCAGTAACCGTTGCAGATATAAACAATGCCAAGAATAAAATTCCCAAGTCGACAACTACTACGCCTTCGCCTCCATCTAAGAAACGTAAGCACGATGATACTACACGAGGCCCTGGTCCGAAAAAACTGTATGCTCCATCACCTCTCACTGCAACAAGTTCCTTGAACCCCGGACAGCAGCAAGTTTTAGAAGCATGTCTTGGTGGGAAGAACATATTCTTCACTGGCTCTGCAGGAACTGGGAAGAGCTTTTTGCTGAAAAGGATTGTGGCCGCTTTACCTCCAGATGTCACGGTGGCCACAGCATCCACTGGAGTAGCAGCTTGTCATATTGGTAACGATAAACTAAACTCTCACAGCTACAGTTTTATATTCAAATGATCTTTCATTATGTAACCTTGCGTTGCTATATTTTTCATGTAGTTTAATGTTTTTTGTGCAGGTGGCACAACACTTCATGCATTTGCTGGCATAGGAGATGGAAGTGGTACAGTTGATAACTTGTGTGAAAGGGCAGTGAAACTGCCACTTGTCGCCCAAAAGTGGAGAAAATGCAAACATCTCATTATTGATGAAATATCCATGGTTGATGGAAATTACTTTGAGGTGAGTCAAATAGTTTTAATGAATTATGACAGTTAAATAAGTGAAAAAGTGATGTTTAAAATCTTCTTCATAATCATGTTGTTTTATTACAGAAATTGGAAGCTGTAGCAAGACATGTAAGAAGAAATGACAAACCATTTGGAGGGATTCAACTCATCCTCTGTGGAGACTTCTTGCAATTACCACCGGTCATGGAGAAGGGCAAGACAGGGAAGCGGTTTTGTTTCCAGTCACCTTGCTGGGACAGATGTATTAATCTATGTTTTGAGCTGAAGGAAGTCCATAGGCAAAAGGATAAAGAATTTATTTCCATACTAAATAGTATCAGAATAGGTAGAGTGACAAATGAAATAAGTGAAAGGCTTCTAGGTACTGCTAAACAAAAGATTGAAAGTGATGGTATTTTAGCTACAGTACTGTGTTCCCACACAAATGACTCCAAAATGATTAACAATTCTAAATTACAAGACTTAGAGGGTGAAGAAAAACTTTTCTCATCTCAGGATAGTGACAATGCCAGCAAAACACTTGATATGCAAACAATAGCTCCAGCCAAGCTAATATTGAAAGTAGGAGCTCAGGTGATGTTACTCAAAAATATTAATGTCAATTCAGGATTAGTTAATGGTGCAAGGGGAGTGGTGGTTAGATTTGAGGAAGGTTTACCAGTGGTGAGATTTAAGAATAAAAAAGAATACACAGCTAAGGCTGAACGTTGGTATGTGAGGAACTCTCATGGGAATTTATTGTGCCGTAAGCAAGTTCCTTTAAACTTAGCTTGGGCATTCTCAATACATAAGTCACAAGGCTTGACATTAGATTGTGTGGAGATGTCTTTATCGAAGATATTTGAAGCTGGGCAAGCCTATGTTGCTCTTAGTAGAGCTCAAAGTTTAGATACATTGAGAGTGTTGGATTTTGATTCCAGACATGTGTGGGCTGATTCAAGTGTGCTAGAGTTCTATCAGAAATTCAGACGGCGCGTACAGCAAATGGAAATTGTACCCCTTGGTAGACCGCTGGCTGACAAGACAAATAAGAAATTGAAACTAAGAGAAATATTAGAGAAGCAAATGAAAAGGAAGTGATTTTATTTGACATAAAAGACTGAATTGTATTGAACATTTTTGTATGTATGATTTATTTATTATATTAGATCAATACTTCAATTTAATAAGAGCAAAAAATCGTGACTTGGATTTAGTTTTAAGGATTTATGAGTAAATAATAAATATCATGTATGAGACTAAACTTTAATTTATTTTACTATCAGTCAGAGATGTAAATTTAATAAAGAAAGACCAACAATTCAATTCATATGTTTTGACTGGATTCCACAAACAGCTTGATTACCTTTACGAACAGAAATTTTATATTTAAATAGCTACAATATCCATATTTGAGTACCCAATATAATATTCATACATCCAATATCTGATTTTTAGCTGGCTTTTGCAACTGAAGTGTGTATTATATTGGTCCAATAATTCCTTAAGATGCTACATGGCTAGTAAGTAGAAACACTTTCTCATAGTGAGTGAGATGGACACACTGCAAAGAACTTTATAAAAAAAATATCCCATACAACTTATAGAAAACAAATATATTAACTACCGAGAATCTATAGCAGTTAAAATTTCCACTTGCTCCTCCAGAGTGGCTTGTTTCTCCTGCAGACACTTTACCACATACTTGTAGTTTTCTATATTTTGCTCCATTTCCTTTCTACCGGACTTGATGTCTGCCAAATTCTTTTGCAAGACCTCAAGGTGCTTGTTGTTCTTCACAACAGATTCTGTGAGCATGTTGTTCAAAAATTCTTGTTTTTTTATGAGCACCCATAGTTTTGCTTCAACTGGGGCTTCTGGTCGGCATTTCAAATCATCAGTGACAAATTCACTCAAGTTGATTGGCTCTTTCATCCTTGCTAAAGTGTACTTGACGTCTGACATCAATTCAGCTTGTGTAAGTCTGCCGAGTGCTCGATCTAGCGTAACCTTTCCACCATCTGAATTCTGTAAGATGAAAAATCTAGATTAATGTTCATCTTCTTACAAGACACAATTTTTTAAAGAAAGATGAAGAGCAAATAACTAAATCTTTGTATTAATGTTGTCCATGCAAAAGTTTAGTTAAAGAACTAGACCGTTTGTAAGACTAACCTTTAAAATTGTTTTTGAGGCAGAATCCGATGTAAGAGCAGGAAACATTGTAGGAACAGCATTTGGCTTGAGTCTCCTTTGACCGTCAAAGTACTTAGCATCAAAATGTTTGGAACATATTCTACTTTTAGACCAGTCAAGTATAGCACATCTAGTCTTTAATATTTGAAGCCATTTATTTCTCATTTCAATATTGGTTGGGCATCTGAAATGAAAAACAGAGAGGTTACATTTACAAAATGCAATTGCGTATAAACCAGTGAATAACTAACTAAACTAAGAATATATTGCGATAATATACTGTACTTGTTGGTTGGTTTACTTACGGGTGGAATGAAACTCCAGGGGCTTTGTTGAAAATAGATGTTTTGCAGCCTTTGACGACACAGTGAGCAGGACCCATGCTCGAGTTTTTGATATTTATGTTTATTAGTTATTCACAATATATACACGTATACCTCTAATGCGCACAGTGATTTGTGTCCAAAGAATATATAATACTCCTTGTTTGTCTCCAATTCCCTAAATTATGCCGCTAAAGCCGTCAAACCTGAGCTGAGCGTCAATCACATAGTTTTGACATTTAATTTATGGATGACAGTTGAATTGGTGGCGCACTAAGGTGGCGCACTTGTGGCGCACCATTTATCTTGTCTATGATTCTTTATCGCGTTATCGCCATCGCCAGCATAAGCGATATAAAGCAAAAAAGGTTCAATTCAAAGTAACAAATAAATATGAATCAGTCAATTAGGGCCCTCGCCCACTGTTACTTTAACGCGCGTTAGTAGCGATGCTGTCGCACGTTCACAAAATGCGCGGCAGCATCACTACAAAAAGTCGCTGTGGGCGAGTGCCCTAAAAAAATGAAAACCATGTTTTTTCCTCGAGACTACCAACGTTGAGAAACTTAATTATGTTCTTGCTGAATACCCTATAGGTACAGTACGAAGTCTTAAACAGTAGCTAGCTGGGTATATACGCAGATAGAGATAACTACTTATAGATTGGACGTGCTGATAAATAGAAAAAAACAACACATTGTAAATTTTTTTTTTAATAATGAGCCTCGGATAAACAGTAATAAACATTCCAGTATACATAATAAGATAACAATAAATAATTACACTTAAAGACTAATCGGTTACGCTAATAGCTACGGGTGGTATGAATCGCCAGGTATGGCTGACCTCCGCACAGGCTTGAATTAGAGACTGGTGTTCTGTGTCGCGCATAGCTGAGGGATCATCTAGCACTGGTTCCGTTGTAGAACACTGGATATCTATTTTATATTCGCCGGGAGTTAAGAACACGACTGTGCATTCGTGGTAGGCTTTCGCTGATTCAGGTAGTATGGTCAGGACCACTCTGAAAAAATAAGATATGACATCAATGTTAGCTCATATCATTTTTAACTTAAATGTCATTTATTTAGGGTGAGTTTCATCAATCATATTGGAAGATCCAACCAACATTATAAATGGCTTCCTCTATGGTTAATTTATAGGACTGGCCACAAAGAAAATAAAAGCTACCGGCCAATTAGCAAAGTTCCAAAGCACTATTCAACTGGCCGAAAAAATGCCCTATGCTGAAAAAAAGAAGCAACGCTCACTTGTTGTTCCCGGCAGTGGCGAGCCGGTTATCCAGCTTGTAGCTGAGCACGCCGTTGTTATAGTCCTGGTAGAACTGCACGGACAGGCAGAGCCGGTGCAGCGGCCTGCTGAGGTGGTTCCACACGGCCACGCCGAGCGAGAGGCACTCGCCCGCGCTGCAGCTGTACTCCTCTTGCGGCTTGATGCATTGCGAGTTTACGCTCACCTCTGTAAGGGTAAAACATTTTTGTCCACTAATGCCCGGTTGCACCAAGCAGCCTCGAGTTATCAACTAACTCGAGTTAGGTCCGCCACATACAGTCGGAATTCCGTGACGGAATTCGGAACGCATGCCCGCCATATAAAATGTATAGACCTGCCACACACATGCAATTCGGAATTCCGAACGGAAAATTACAGCGTGTGCGTGGTAGATCTATACATTTTGTATGGGGGGGTATGCGTTCGGAATTCCGTTAGGGAATTGTGACTGTATGTGAAGGGAGGCTAACTCTAGATTAGCTGCGTTGGTGCAAGTCAGCCTTATTTACTCTTAGCTTGGGTTGCATCATGAAGTTAACGTAAGTTAACTCGGCGAAAATTTTAACGGACGTAACTTTTTGATGCATACCAGGCTTAGTAGCCTGGATCCTTTCTTACCCCAATTCAATGGTGACATTCGCACAATGTCCATCATGGCCTGGGACAGGGTTATTCCCTTCACTGACGCCTTTCCCCAAATGTCAGATTGCAGGAGGCGCCACTTCAAGTCGACGTTGTTAGTGATGTGCTCTGAACACATCAGCTCCAGGCTGTTTGTCGATGACCCCGTGCTTGTTGACTTTGAGTCGATGGTTTCTGAAAAAAAAACATTAGGTACATAAATTATAACTCTCCATCAAACGTAACAGTTTGGCGAGCAAATAAATGTTGTTGTATTTTTTTTAAATAAATAAATAAACTTTCAACAAGCTATCTTACAAATTATCATACAAACGATCTCAGAAACTGTTTTAACATTTTGGACGAAATTTTAAATGTATCGGTTTACGGGGACAATTTTTTTTTCCAATTGAAACTGTTTTGTAATTTCTAATTTTAGGTTTTGGAGAAATCCTCACGGCACCTTTCTTTTTTTACACTTTGCGACCAGGGCGCTGCAGCACACACTTTGAGAAACCCAGAGTTAGGATAATTTAAGTAGCTAGCCGCGTGGAATTAGGTTATCGTGTTCGCGCGGGAACTATGAGCTTTCCGGGACAAAAAGTCGCCTATGCCTTTTCCCGGGACTCCACCTAACTCCATATCATCATCATCATCATCATCATCATTTCAGCCGAAAGACGTCCACTGCTGGACATAGGCCTCCCCCAAGGCTCGCCACTCAGACCGGTCCTGTGCTACTTGCTTCCACCGGTTTCCCGCGACCTTCACGAGGTCGTCGCTCCATCTTGTTGGAGGCCTACCGACAGCTCGTCTCCCGGTTCGCGGGCGCCACTCGAGAACTTTCCGGCCCCATCGGCCATCAGTCCTGCGAGCAATGTGCCCCGCCCACTGCCACTTAAGGCTCGCAATTCTTCGGGCTATGTCGGTGACCCTAGTTCTACTGCGGATATCCTCATTTCTGATTCTATCACGCAGAGAAACTCCGAGCATAGCCCTCTCCATTGCCCTCTGAGTGACTTTGAGCCTTCTTATGAGGCCCATCGTAAGCGCCCACGTCTCGGAACCATAACTCCATATCAAATTTCATTTAAATAAGTCCAACGGTTGAAGCGTGAAGAGGTAACAGACCGACGGACAGAGTTACTTTCGCATTTGTAATATATTAGTATGGATAATAAATAAGCATATACCATCGTCCCGAGGCGCGCGGTAGGGGCAGCGCGGCAGTGGCACCGGCACGCGGCACGACTCGCGGCTCTCGACCAGCACGTGTTTCTCCGGCGTGTAGTGCAGCTCCATCTCCTCGTCCGTCAGGTTAGACACGTCCAAGACCAGGTATAGTTGGCTTGGGCTGTGAAAAAAACAAGTCAATCAAAACTTTTTTTACATCACCCTTGGCCGTAAAGTGGGAAATCTCACTTCTTGGCCAAGGCAAGATGTAAAACTTTTGACAAACCACGGGCGGTAATTCGTAAAGCCCCAGATCGCATATTTATGGCCCTCACCTTCGGTTCGGGCCACAGAAACCTGCGATCTGTGACATTTACGAATTCACCACCCTAGGTCTGTAATGTACTATTACAATGCAAATGCTCAGAAAGTTCTCTTTATGTTGGTAAACATTAACGCAGAAAGTTTTAATTTCCTGCACGATTGTGCACACTGTGCGGGAATGAAAATAGGAACTACTTTACTTACACTACAGCGTGCGGGAAAGTAAAATGTCTATAGCGTCGAAACTAAAGTGATCTGAACAATAAAATTACAAAGTTGTATTTTTATTTTTATTTTCTTGTTTTAAAATTGTTAACGCCTTAATAAATAAAACTTTTACTTGTTAAATATATATTTTATGTTTTTCCTCGCATGATGCATTGTAAAACGTTGTATGACACTCGTGCGAATAGGTAATTCCCAACTTGTGTCGGTGTAAAACACTTGTATCATCATCACTTTCCGCACTTGTATCATAAATATCTATTATGTCATTGGTAAAGGCCCGTTGAATGCACCGTAATGAGGTCAGGGGTTGTTCGACATAGCCCGCCGAATATTTGCTGCCAGTGGAGTGCGGCCCTAATGATATATCGGCGGTTTGAATTGTTGGGATGGGTTTTTTTTTTATTGGGAGTATAGACTGTGCCAACCGTATGACGGAAGTAGGTGGTGATATAAACTGATGGTTTATACCAACCGGGTCTCGGAGGTTCTAGTCTTTAATCACATCTCTGATGATTTTTTTTATATCAATGGTTAGGCAAACGAGCGCACAGCCCATCTGATGGTAAGTGGTCACTTCGGGCCATGGACACCGAAATCCTATGATCCCCCATTAAGAAACCATAAGATCTCGAATGCGTTGTCTACCCTGAGGCCTAAGGTGGAATGCCTCTGTGCCAGAAATTTCACCGGCTACCTTAAGAGGGTTTACTCCCAAAGCTGGCAACGTCGCAAATAGCTGTCAAATATTTCATTGTTTTCATTAATTTATGAATATTACTGAATGAAAATATGAATTGTCGCTCTATGGTTGAATAAAACCTTAAGTATGGATTGCAACAATTATCCTGGGAAAATGAAATGTTTAGGATTACGGAAGTACTATCTTTTGAAAACTTTCCATCGAATTTTCCATGCGTTTTAATGTAATCTTATCATTTGAATGCCTAACCAACAAATATAAAACGAGACGCGTCATTCAACCATAGAATCATAACTTCTTGTTTAATTCAGTAATATTGAGAAATGAATGAAAACAGCGAAACATTTGACAGCTATATGCGACGTTGCCAACTTTCAGGATAAACCCTCTTAACCACCTACCGTAACACAACAGTGCGAGCACTGCTATTTGGCGGCAGGTTAGCGAGGAAAGACGGTGGTACCACCCCGGACGGACCTAGCACCAGGCCCTACCACCATTACCCCCACTAACTCACCCCCAGTATTTTCATTCTATCATTCCATACAGAAACGTCATTTTATCCCATAGAAAAATATTTGACGAGCGCTGCTTACTTAACGAACGGTTTGATTCAACCTACCCTAAATCGAGTTGATAAAATTTAACTCGAGTTATTTAAAAAAAAAAAAGCTGTGGTGGCCTAGTGGTTTGACCTCTCATGCAGAGGGTCGCGGGTTCAAATCAAGCTCGCACCTCTGAAATTATTTATGTGCGAAATTCAATTTGAATTTACCACTGAGCTTTTCGGTGAAGGAAAACATCGTGCGGAAACCTGCACGCATCTGCGAAGTAATTCAAGGATGTGTGTGAAGTCCCCAATCCGCACTGGGCCCGCGTGGGGACTATAGCCCAACCCTCTCGTGATGAGAGGAGGCCTGTGCCCAGCAGTGGGCCGTAAATAGGCTGTTGTAGTAGTTGTAGTATTTTTCAATGGGCTTTACTTACATTTCAGCAGGCAGGACGTCCCAGTGCGTGATAGACACACTAGGAAGTAATTCCAGGTTGATTTGTAATGCGGATTGGCGGCAATGCATCTCTTTACCTTTCCCTCCAGAATATCTTATTATCACCTATGAAAAAAGACACCAATGTAACTATCTATTGAAGTATCATATTTTTTTAAATTATAAGTTTAAATGATAGTACTTTGTACTAACCTGAGTTTCAATTTGCCTGCCTCGTGAAGGAGGCATTACTGATATGGGAGCCGACCAATTCGTTGTGTGAGAATTAGTTGACCTAAGAAAAAAAAAACCATTTAAAAAATCACCCAAACACTATCCATATTAATTAATTATTAATATTATAAATGCGAAAGTAACTCCGTCTGTCTGTTACCTCTTTACGCTTCAACTGCTAGACCGATTTGATTGAAATTTGGCATGGAGATGTGGGGTCCCGGGAAAGGACATAGGCTACTTTTCATCCCGGAAAAACGCATAGCTCCCGGTGGAACGCGATAAATTAATTCCACGCGAGCGAAGTCGCGGGCAGAAGCTGGTATAAAATAAATATGTCGATTTCGGCTAACGCTACCTGAAGCTTCCAGATAGATTCCTGTTCGGTACCAAACCACTGCTTAGAGAGGTCTGAGCGTTGGAACTTTGCGTAGGCAATGAAGTTTGGGCATTGGGGACCGGTGATCCCACTCTCGAGGGATAATTCGACGTTAAACTGTTTGGGAACATGTTTTCTCCCCCCACTCCGCCCAAATCAAGGAAATCCGCTTCCCCGTACAACTTCACGGTGATGACTGCAGTGTCGTTGGGTTGGATTGGCAGCTGAGATTGGATCTCGTCGTTTGACCATTGGAACACCTTGGATTGTAGTTGGGTGTCAGTATTTGACTGAAAATAGAGATAATGGTTAATCTGCTGCAGTAGTTGAGACGTTTTTATGAATGTACTAGCCGTTGCCCGCGACTTCGTCCCGCGTAGACTTAGAATTTACGTACCCGATGCTACTATCTATACATATAGATGGTTATAGTTATTATAGAAATATTTATAAAACTGGTGTGACCCGTAGAAAACCCGTCCCCATGGGTATGTCGGGATAAAAAGTATCCTATGTTATTCCCAGGGTCTCATACTATCTCTATATCAAATTTCATCCAAATCGGCTGTTGTTTCGACGTGAAAAAAGGACAAACAAACAAACACACTTTCACATTTATAATATGGAGTATGGAAGTATGGATGTAATTTCATAAAACAGCCTTGAGAATTATTGGAAACAAACAGAAAAAAAATCAACTTACCTGTATAGCCAAGTCCAAGTATTCAATGGGCACATTGCTAGTATTCGTAATTTTCATGGTGCATTCCGTACTCTCTCCGTTGTGCAAAGAAATATTAGTGATGCTGCCGACATTCTCCACATTAGGCAAGTTTAGATTACCAGATGGAGCCACCGTGGTTTCTATTGTGATTGTGGGTAAACTGGGGATAACCTCTATGGTGTAGGAAGGGGGGAATTTGTGGGGCATTGGCATGTTTTTGAGACGACAGTTCGACTTTACTCCGAGTGTGTGGGTAGAGTACCCCATTATTTGCAACTCGCCGACTTCTTTCGGAGTACCGTGGAGATTCACAGTAGTGGGAGAGTCGGGGGGTAAGATTATGGTTTCCGGAATGGATTCGAATACAATGCCGTGGGTTAGGAGACGCATGTTGGATACTTTCAGCTCGAATGGTAACGGGTTTGTGAGCTTCATTTGAACTTCGCAGATGTCGTCTTCTACCCAAAGGTATTCTGAAAAGATCACATGAGATTTTTTTACATTAACATAGTCATAACTCTAATTAAGAGATTATCGAAATGACCACTAAATACTCCATCGAAGTGTGAAAATTGCATACAAATCTTCAGTAGTTTCGGTGATTAGCTCGAACAAACAGATAGACAGAAGACAAAAATAAACTACTCTTATATAGTTTCTTTACCCGACCGCGCCAGAAGGAGGCTTATGTTTTTCAAGTGTATGTATGTATATTTCTCTGGCACGATCTGTAGTCTAAACGGCTTGATGGATTTTAGCTTGTGAGTTGTCGTTAGATTCGTCTTGCTTGATTGAGAGTGACAATGGTTGTATAAAAAAATAGCTCTTCCCCGCAATTTCGTATGCGCAGAAATATTAAAATGTAAAATCCCGTTTCTTTTCCCGTTCCCGTGGGAATTTCGCAAAATCCTCTCTTAGCGCTTCCCTACGTTCCCTAAGGAACCGGCATGCCAAATTTCAGCGCGATCCGTCCAGTGGTTTGGGCTGTGCGTTGATAGATCACTATGTCATTCAGTCAGTCAGTCACCTTTGAGTTTTATATATTTAGATTGTATGCACGCAGTCCGTTTTTTTTTTACTAAATTTATTTTATATCATTTAGATAGACAGAACATGCTACTTTGAAGTTTAAATAGTACATAAAACATCGCAAGCACCGTACTGCATTTGATTATTGTCTCACCCATTTTCCCCTCATCCTTCTTGCCTCTCCTGTCAAGGCTGCCGAAGTGTATGGGCGTGAATATGAACGGGCCGGTCGGTTGCTTGCTGCGCATGAGATGCGGCGCGCGCGCCGGCGGCGGCGGTCGCGGGGAAAACGACCCGCAAGACGGTAACTGCATCAGGTTTGCTGGAGGAATCACCTCCCCGGACTCTAGGACTAAAGGCACCGGCCCGCCTTCGCATTGGGCTGACAGAGCCTGTGTAAGAATTACAGATTTTAAGAACACTTCGCCCAATCAGCATCAGCGCTCGTAACCTTGAGGGAAAGAAACGTTAGTATTGTATTAGTGCTCGAGCGTTAGCAGCACTAACCCAGTAGATAAAAGTGGGTTGGGATATATAACGATATGTAAGGGGTTAAATGACTATGTTGATATGATATTTGCCTCGCGGCAAGGCTAATGATCTGCAAGACGGTAGCTGCATCAAGTTAGCGGGGGAAATAACTTCCCCGGACTCTAGGACTAAAGGCACTGGCCCGCCTTCGCATTGAGCTGATAGAGCCTGTGTAAGAATTACAAATTTCAAGTGCACTTCGCCCAATCAGCATCAGCCCTGGAGTAAAATCTGAAAGTTGGTGTGTGCTACCAAAAATTCATTCATCAAAAATGCAATTCCTTCGACGCATTTCACCCTTAACATTAGAGTCACCATTGTTGTTTCTTTGATGTTTTTGCTCGTGTCCTTTTGTGAGTGATGTGATTTGTTTCGACTTATCCTGTGTTTGCGCCTATGGAGTTTCCAATCTGCGTTAGGCCCGCGTGGGGTCTACAGCATCTCGTGATGAGAAGCTCATGCCTATCGTTATTCTAAGGATATCGATTCTTTACAAATCTAGGTTGGAGACTCAAGTTCCCAATACCTGCAGCTGTATGGCCAGTTCGCGGTGCTCCTGCTTGGGCAAATGCGGCCACATGGCCTGCAGTAGGAAGGTCATGTGGCGCGTAGCCAGAGCGGGGTGCCCCATGCGCCGCGCCGCTACCACCAGCTCCTGGAGTAACTGGATCTGAAGCGCCGGCCAACCTGGTGACGATAAATATAACTTTTCTAGTCCGGTAAAGCTAAAACACCGATTTGACATGATACGAAGACAACTTGAGGATTGGAAAAGGACCAAGGTTTATCATTCTATGCGGTACCGCAAAAAATTATTTCTTTAGCTTGATCCAAAACTGAACCATCACCAATTTTTAAGCCATTGTCAAATACAAAAGCCGTCACTCACGCCACGGGTGGCTGACGTCTAAAGCGAATATGGATCTTACGCATTACGTATTTAAACTCTTTAACCTTAGCTTAGACTGTTAGACAACTTGGTGTCATTAATTCCTTTCTGACGTGTAAAAGTGCCCCTATTTGGCCAATTTGCTAATTAAAGGATTGAATTTAATTGTAGTCACGGCAGTGCATGGAACTTTAGGTGTCCTTGGCGTTCAAAGGATTAACGTTGATAGGTAATACGTGTAAAGAATATATTGAATATAAATAACCTACTGCTATTTTAGCATTTAAGGCCAACACACTTCGACCTATTGGGTGGGTTCTTTGAAAACCTGTCGTATTTACAGTTGTAGCGGAGATAACTTACCAACTTGATGCTGGATGACATAGTTTGGATCCAGGCTGAGCTTGTGCCCTGGAAAGCTGTGCAGCATGAGGTAATAACAGCGTTGCCAATCGGGGTTCGGGTTGTTGTGGCTCACGTGACGAGTCGCTGCTAAGCGTTGGCAAAACGCGGCTTTGCGAAGAAACCCTGAAAGTAAATTGTCAATGTACACTAACCATTGATGAAAACAGTGCCAAAAATAAATAAATACTACAGTAGGTACAGGACAGGCGCTCTTGACAAGTCAACTTGAAAGTGACGCACATAATCAAGTTTTGTTCGAATATTTACACCTGGGTGTGGCCTAGTCTACCGGACTCCTCTGCTAAGGAGGCGCGAAATTCTATACAAGTTTGAGCTTATGAGAGTACTTACCTATTTCCTTATACAGTTCCGCCAGTGTGTCAAACCTCTGTATTTTCTCCTGCTCGCTTAGAGTCAAGTTAATGAATATGACGTTTTGAAGGAATCCCGACGCTTGCAAGCTGTTATTCTGTTCCACAGCGATCCTCGCCGCTTTGAAACACGCTTCAGTCTCTATTATACCAGCGTTTTGATATTTACTGTAATCTACTATAGCTTTCCGGTATCTTTCTATAATGTCATCCCCATTTAAGAGATACTGATTGACTATTTGGGATTGCGGTTGTCTGGGGATGGAAGGTAAGTCAGGTCCAAGGAATGACTTCTGACTTTGATATTCAATGTCAGATGAAGAAGCAAGTGACTCCGAGTCGGCATTATCAGTTTCTGATTGCCTTGAAGAGGATTCTATGCTGTCTGAAGAAGAAGGCGTTAGCTCACTGGGAGGGTTGACAGGACTAGAGGTTTTTGAGGACTTTAGAGGAGATGAATTGTTTTTGAATTTTCGAAAGGGATCTGATTGGGGTTGGAATAGTGATAAAGGTTTAGTTTTGTTTGGTGAACTCTCTTGCAAACTAGCGTTTCTTTGTAAGGGTGTTGGGTTCTTTAAGTTTGGGTAGAGAAGTATCGCGGATGCCGCGCAAAGTCCTGCAAATATAAATCATTTAATAGATTGCCGACTGAAGGGATTTATGAATAAAAATACTTATAGAATTGTGAGCTTCACCTTCGTTGGCGGCAGCTAACCATAACCAATCATTCACATGCTTCAATATCTCAGCAGATGAATGGTAGAGAGCTAGACTGTCTGTCACCAAACCGGACTGGAGCGTCAAATCTGCTAAGTTTTTTGTTACACGACCCATGCACCGCTTTTTATTGTTCCGCGATTCCATATCAAGTCCTGGAAAAGTAAATTTGTAATCACTTAAGTATTAAGGAAGGGTTGCATTTACAGTATTGGGCACAGTTTGCAGTTTTGTAACCACATTTGGACAATATACACAGTGGGTCAGAAAATATGGCAACCATATTTTCTGACCATGTATACTCGAAAGCGTCTATTTGACGTCGTTATAAATTAGAATGCTGTAAAATTGTAAAGCCAGATCAGCTAATTGAAGATATTGAATTAAAATACTAGGTTAATATCTTACCAACGAAATCTTTCTTCTCAAAGGGCGCCAAAAGTAATGAGACCTTCTCCAGTTTCTCCTTCGACCGCTCAAGCCTTCTGGACTCTACAACCCAGAACAGAGAGTTGATTAACTCGGCCACATTCTGTTCTAAGTCCGGCACCGGATCGTTTTCACCGTAAAACATCGCACGAGTCTTGAAGTTGGATGGGGTTGTGAAGTTCTCTTCAGGGATTGGAATGGATGCACTAGATGATGCCGATTGAGGAAAGCTTTCGGCTGAGGATAAGCTGTCAGTTTGCTCGCTGGGTATTGATGCTCTGAAGACAAGAATGGCTGGTAAGATAATGCAGGGAAGTTTGGCTATTAGTCAGTTAGTTGTCTGTTGAACTATAAAATAACTAGCTTCTGCCGCAACTTTGCCCGCGTCGTAGTCGGTTATCGCGATCCTGCTGGAACAATGTATTTTTCCAGGAGAAAAAGTAGTCCATGTCCTTTCCCGGGACTCAAAACTATCTCCATGTCAAAATTTAATCCAAATTCGTCTAGCGGTTGAAGTTTAAAGAGATAACAGACAGACATCAGACACATTTATAATATTTGTATGGATTGAAACAAAAATACTTTAGAGTCAGCATACTTATCACTGAATCCTTCCTTGGATTTGTCATCATCAAACACACTGTATGTTTCGGGTTCCTGTTCAGGCCGCTTCATGTTGCTCACAGGGCCGAACATGAAGGCACGAGAGTCATACAGGGTGTTGGAATATTTGACTTTGAGTGACTCATGGACGCGGCAAACTTCATTTAGCTCCACTTGATTGTTGAACTTGCTCAAAGTAATGAGACCGAGCAGACGCCTGGAAAGTAAAATAACAAAATTATTTTACAAATGTAAAACTAACCAGACGAACTAAGAAGAAATTTACTGATACCCACAACTGTTACTGTAAATAAAGTGTTAGTTTCTCGCATTATTGTATAACAGATCTAGAAAATAAACAACAGTCGCATCACAGTAAACCATGTCTTAAGTTAATTAGTTACAATTCAAACTGCATTTAAAAAGAGGAAGGCGACAAGGTATCTTGGAAATATCACGATAAACATAAGTTTTTTTACAAAGTTTTAAAAAAGTGTACTTTTTAAAGAAGTTTTTACCTGTGAGTTTGAAAATCACCCCAATCATTGTTTTCCACTGGGTAATCGCGGACATAGCGCACCCAGATATCTCGGACTTGTCCACCAGAGTCTATAAAAACAATAAATCGGTAGGGTAGGGTTTTTTGCAAATTAGAAAATATGATTGTTCTTGAATGTACAGCTTTTGATATGTGCATGCTGTAAGAGCTTGTGCCAATGGAAGTCAAATCAAGTTTAGTTTATCCTCTAGATTATAATGAGAAAGCACCGTATGCAAACATTATAGTTGGGGGCGTTGGACTTACCCGTAACTTTAATGTTGTTGACCCTCTGTATCCTCTCCCAGAGCTTATTGAAGTTCCGCAGCATCCCGCCCACGCCCTTGACGAGCACCAGCAGGCAGGCATGGTGCGGCGCTTGCTGCGCGTAGTCGGGGTGAGACATCACTGACTCCCCAGGCGCATGAGACAGGATGTAGCTCACTGACGAGCGCATTGATATCTCATTGGGTTACGATGGTTCACCCACGCTTTCACGTTGTATAGACACTTTAGCCAACGGTTCACAGACTGCACTCGTATCTATCCTAATAATTCATTCAAATTACAGACCAATTAATGCATTGTTGAGAAGAAAAACAGTTCGATTTCCACGGGCGTTTTTCTTGTTTACGTCAAAACATTGAAACGTCAGAAAGAGAGTAGCCAGTGCAAAAAAATGGGAATCGGTTGAAAGAAACTTAAAGAACCCAACACCCTTACAAAGAAACTTTCTTCGTATGATTCGAATCTAATAGGAATGTTTTGCATTCCAACAAAACATGTATTATGTACTAAACAAACACATAACGTCTCTATATTGAAGATTACGTTTGCATTAAGCCTTATACATGTGTAAACCATACCTGTTTGTCTATGGTTACCGTGTTTCTCTATGGTCCAGCAAGTGTGCGCGCGTCGGAGTTCTGTGGACGTGCGGCCGTCAAATTTGACGTCTGACATAGCGTCTTCAACAGCAAGGCCCTTGCCGAGACGTTATGTGTTTGTTTAGTACATAATACATGTTTTGTTGGAATGCAAAACATTCCTATTATGTACCCTTCCAAACACATAACGTCTCTATATTGAAGACGTGTCTGATATCTGCTGGTTGAAAGAAACACACAAACGCTATGTGACAAAAATAATTCAATGTGATAGAATAATTTGTACATAATACTTACAACCTTCAAGAAATAAGGGATAAGTACCTCAACCATTATTGATTCTGATCAATAATGTACACTGAGTAGAATGAACAAAAGAAATAACAAAATTATCATCCTTAGAACAGGCCATTAGGATATTTATATCCAAACAATAGGACATTTCTATGCAGAACAAACAAGATGTTTTCCAAATAAGACATTTCAAATTATAAGCAATTCAAACATTCATAATCTTACTATGTGATAAGTCTTTATCTTTAATAACTTTCAGACTTACAAAGCACAGTATATTGTACTGCAGATCTCACACTTCCTGGAGAAGCATATCTTAGTATCTTTTAAAATGGTTTTTTATTTAAGTTCAAAGTTCCTTATTGTTTTACATGCTGGGCAGAGATCTTATATAACATAGCCGGTTATATATCTATCCAGGTATATATTACAACTGGAAGCAGGTCTGATTACACCTGTCACTGTATAATAAAAAAGTCGCTTAAGTTACCTGCTTGTACTGTACTGTACCCTTCTTGAAATCAATATATCAATTTCTCAGTATGTTGGACCGACCAAATCTTATTCTCTGGATGAGTTGCAAAGCACCAGCTTGATTGTCTCTGCAATACTAAATCAGGCATTGAGCTGAAACTAAGCCAAAACATTAGAGCGGACTCTAATTCAACTAGACTCTCGTCATGAATTTGAGCGGATTGAAATTTGCTCAATAATTTGTTATTTGTAGATCTGTTCAACAAAATATAAATATATGTATAAAAGGTAAATAAAGGTGACTGATTGATCTATCAGAGTCACGGATCAAACAATTGGACTGAAATTTGGCACAACTATAGTTAATGTGGCATAGACATCCACTAAGGCTTTTTAGGAAATTCTACCCCTAAGGGGGTTGAAAATTTGTATGATCAAATCAGACAGACCAAGTCGCGGGAAAAAGCTAGTGGTGTTATCTGCTAAGTATGTTATCTGCATTTCAGGTAGAAATGTGATGTGCTAATAATTCAGCTATATCCTGCCCTTTGGAAATTCGTTTCTTTATGTAATTGGTAGTAAAAAGGCACACAAACCATCCAATGGTAAGCTTCACTGCAGTCCATATACACCTAAATCCTATGGATTTCTTATTAAGACATCATGGGCTCTCAAATGCGTTGCCTACCCTGAGGCTTAAGATGGAATGACTATGTGCCACCAATTTCACAGACTGTCTTTTTTCTGGCATTATCTTTAGGTACCCATGAAGTCTATGTTTAAATAGCCGGTGTATAAGTGTGGACTTATGGGCTATAGCCCCAACCAAACCTTCTCGTAATGAAAGGAGGCCTGTGCCCAGCACTGGGACGTCACTAGGCTGTTGTGGATGCTGTAAGTGTTCAAGATAAGTTGATCTCCAACTGTTATTTAAGCAGGCAGCTTTGCCTATAATGAAAGATGTGTAGTGCACACGGGCGCAGAGTCTCAGGGGCGCCGAGCCCGACCGTACCGATTTGACTGCCTAGTAGGGCAGTAAGTGGACGGTAAGTGTGTATTAGGTTCTGGTTGCAAACGGGTACTACAAGTACTAGTGCCACTTGTTTAAGAGTGATTTTTCTCTAATATTCCAACTTGTTATTTGGTGGTTCCATTCTCAATTTTCCAATGACATTGGTGCCATGCCACACCGGGGCAATCAGCATGTATGTGTCTCTGGCTCTGTTCAAATGACTCAGAACCTGTGATATGGTATGGCCCTGTGGTATGTTGGGAGGTGGAAAGTTCCAGCCCAGGTCAAAAGCTGAATGTGTTTCAGATAACGTCTGAACTGAACAATCTCTAGTATCTAGAGTTACATTCCCTGGTTCTATCTTTGTTTCTGCTGAAGGAAGCAATTAGTATTACCGGCACTGCTGACTTGGTGAACACAGCCTGCGCGGCCTCTGGGAGCAGGTGCCATTCTGGTAGTGGTCTTCCTCACAACAACCAATCTGCTATCCTGTTGAACCTCCCCGGGAGGTAACAAGCTGACATTGATACATTCAACTGTACTGTCAGAGATAGCTGTCAGGTCCACCAACTGTATGAATCATTTGCCTAATTATAATAATATATGCAACTAGTGGCACTGCTCACTTGTTGAAAATAGTGTCATTGCTCACTTGGTTCTTTATTGCAGAATAAACTGCATACATATTTTTCAGGCTTGAGTGCCATTTATTTTGACATGCCGTTGTGCATGTTTCTGACAGATGGAGCCCATTTAACCGGGCTCCCCACCCTGCATCTGCTGCGACGGTGATTAGAAAATGTGTCATGTTGTTCTTCAGGCATTGCAGTATGGTGTAGACCTTTCTTCCACCAGGTGATCTCTTTAGGGCTTGAGGGGTATTATGTTCATTAAAACACGAAATAACATTAAATAACTTTATTGTGCTAGGGAGCAGTACATGACACACGTTGCATCAGAATCTAAGTGTACCCTACTACAGTCACTTTTTATTATAGAAAGCAACCGAGTCTACCCACTTAATATTTATGTATATGACATACCTCTCCCCTAAGTTACAGTATACAACATATAGCTTAACAAAATAAACATAAACATCCTATAAAGAAATAACAATTTAAACTTAAATCAAACTGATAACTCAACAAGAAATAATCTAATCCTCAGAACCACCAGGACGGTTATAAGGTGTCTTAATATGATATTTAGATTTTTTAGCTATTTTACCTACTGATGATGGTTCAGTTGGAGGTATACCTAGCATCTCAGCCCATTGCTCGGAACTAGGTATTGCAATGATATTGCTGTCCTGACTGTCCTCTATATCCATTTCCCCATCACCCTCATTTTCTATTTGTGGCGCTGGCCTATTTTCCTCCTCCTTCTCTTCTGTGATTTCCTCAGTCTCTTGTTCCTCATTGGCATTCTGTCCTGATATTTTTACCAGCTGGTCTATGTGTCTGTTGACCACCGTACCATCTGCGCATTCCACTCTGTAGCTAGAGGGGCCGCCTTTGGTAATCACTGTACCAGGTAACCAACGAGGACCTGCTGCGTAGTTACGATACATTACGCTTTGGCCCACCTTGGTTTCCCTCTTTTTGTTTTGAGAATTGCGGTCAATCTGTTGTTCCACTTTTTGGTGGACAACATTATCGGGGTGGACGGTGTCCAGTAGTGTGCGCAACTTCCTGTTCATCAGCAGCTCTGCTGGGCTTTTGTTGGTGGCTGTGCACGGAGTTACCCGTAGCCCTAACAGCATATTAGGAATTCTAACATCCCAAGGAACATTGTCCATTTTGCGTAGTTTATTTTTTACGGTCTGCACCATTCTTTCAGCCAGTCCATTTGTGGCTGGGTGGTAGGGGGCTGTCTTCAAATGCTTAATCTTATTGGCATTCAAAAATCGCTCCATCTCGCCAGACACGAATGACGTACCGTTATCAGACACAATCGTTTCGCATAAACCGTGTGTCGAAAACAAAATTCGCAAGTATTTTATAACGGTCGTAGAAGTTGTGTTAGATACGATGAAGACTTCCGGCCATCTCGAGTATGAGTCCACTACAATCAAGAAAAATTTGCCCTGATATGGACCTGCAAAGTCCATGTGTATCCTCGACCATGGTCTGGTGGGTGTAACCCATTCATGGACCGTTTTAGCCGGCATATGTCGATTTTCGAGGCAGTTTGAACAGCCACCGACGATCTTCTCGATATCTTCATTAAGATGAGGCCACCACACGTAGCTCCTCGCGAGAGCTTTTGTCTGCACAACGCCATTATGAGTACTGTGAAGAACTCTAAGCGTAGCGTCTCGTAACAAAGGTGGTATTACTACACGGTTGCCCAACAGTATACAATCCTGTCGAAGGGATAGTTCAGTGCGATGTAGCCAGTAAGTACGTAAATTATTATCGGTTACTTTTGCTGGCCAACCTCTTTGTATGTAGTGTATAACCGATGCTAGAGTCTTGTCTTTTTTAGTTTCATTTGCAATTTGATCTGCATCAAAAGGGAAATCTTGAGGCGCTTCCGCCATTAGCAAAATATCTCCACACTCTTGTTCAGGCTGATCCAGCACGGGCTGCGGCCAACGACTCAACCCGTCTGCATTACCTATCTGGGAACCTGGCCTATACACGATTTTGTAATCGTGTGCCGCTAGTGCGAGAGCTATTCTAGTCAGGCGAGGTGATATCATGCCTGGAACGGGCTTCTTCGGATCAAAAATACCGAGCAGCGGCTTGTGATCTGTCACGATGGTGAAGGAGCGTCCAATCAAATAGTTGTGAAACTTTTGAATTCCAAACATGATTGCCGTAGCCTCTTTGTCGAGCTGCGAATAGCGCCGCTCGTGCGTGTGTAGTGTCCGGGAGCTCACGGCGATGGGGCGCTCGAGGCCATCCTCCGTCACGTGCGAGAGCACTGTGCCTACGCCGTATTCCGAGCTGTCGCAAGTAAGTACTAGCGGTTTCTTTAAGTCATAATGGACTAATGTCATATCAAAGGACAGCAGACGCTTCGCCTTGTCGAACGCCGTCTGCTCTGTCTCAGTCCAGTGCCACGACTGTGACTTGTCGAGCAACCTGTGCAGAGGTTCTAGTAATGTAGCTTTATGAGGTATAAACCTCTCATAAAAGTTGTACAGTCCGAGAAAAGCTTGCAATTCGTGAACATTTTGAGGTTCAGGAGTGTTCATGATTGAATCTACTTTGCTGGGTGCTGGGTGAATACCCTCTGCGTCGATCACGTAGCCTAAAAACTCGACCTTTTTTTTGGCTAACTTACATTTTTCGCTGTTTAGACGAAAACCCGCTTTTCCGATACGTGACAGTACCATGTCCAATCGTTGCCACATCTCGTCCATTGTTTCACCAGCCACGATGATGTCGTCAATCAGGACTGCCACTCCTGGGATTCCAGCTAAAAGGGCAGTCATCAATCGCTGAAAGATGCCTGGACTCGCCTTCACTCCGAATGCTAGACGGTGCACCGAGTACAAACCTTTACATGTGTTCAGCGTGAGCAGCTTCGCCGTCGCGTCGTCCACCGCCACCTGCGTGTACGCCCTGTTCAGGTCCAGGGTCGAGAAGTACTTGCCGCCCGCGATCGTGGCAAACACTTCGTTGGCGGTGGGCATCGGATAGGTATCCGACTCGGTCGCCTGGTTGACGGTGCTGCGGTAGTCTCCGCACAATCGAATGTCACCCGATTTTTTTACTATAGGTACGACCGGGGTCGCCCACTCTGAGAAAGACACAGGGCGCAGAACCCCCTCCTGAACCAGCCTATCTATTTCTTTTTCAACACGATCCTTTATAGCATAGGGCACCGGTCGCGCCTTGACATATTTAGGTATAGCCTCCGGTTTTACATGAATAGTAACCGGCCGTCCGCGGTAAGTACCTAGTCCCTCTCGAAATACATCACTATACTTAGACATTATCTCATTAACATTTTTATCGTCCGAAACAAAGTTAAGATTCAGGTTAAAATTCAAAGGTTCAAACCAGTCCCGTCCTAATAAATTAGGTCCATTTCCTTTAGCCACGAATACATTCAAGTCACTTGAAATGTCTTTATACTGCACGCGAAGCGTCGTCCGGCCGAGCACAGCGCGACGGGGGCGTGTCGGTCCAGGTGCGCAGCGTCAGCGGCGGCGGCGCCAGCGGCGCGCCGTGCAGCGCGCGCCACGTGCGCTCGTTGAGCAGCAGTCTGGCGCCAGAGTCCACCTGCATCACGTGCGGACGTGGTTCAGCGACACGCGCACCTCGAACGGCGGCACGCGGCCCGCCCCGCCGACCTTATAGATGCCGCTTATGTAGTCCTCCTCGTTCTCCTCGGTGTAAATTGACGGTCTTGTTTCCGCCCTTCTTTTTTTGCTATACAGATCTTCTCCAGATGTCCTTTTTTCTTGCAGTACCGACAAATCGCATTAACGAAGCGACATTCTCCACCATGCCGATCCCCACACCTGTAGCATAGGCGTGCGTCGGCCCTCGCCCGCAGCGCGTTGACCTCCATAGGCTCCGGCGGCGCGGCGTGCGCGGGCGCGGGAGCGGCGCCGATCCCGCTGGGGGCGCTCACTATCATGCGAACGTCCTTCCCGGCGCTCTCAGACGAAAGCATGGCATCGATGACGTCTTGGTAGCTGAGGTTGTCCCTCTTCAACAGCTCGTATTGCAGCCTATGATCGTTCATGCCGCATACGAGTCGGTCGCGCAGCATACGTTCCAAGTTGCTGAAGTTACACGATGAACTAATTTTTCTCAAATCGGTGATGTATTCGGATGCTTTTTCACCTTGCTGTTGATCCCGCTTGTAGAATTTGTATGACATGGAAATTTCGTTCGGTTTTGGACTATAATGTTTCGACAAAATAACCTCAATTTCACTAAATGTCACCTCACTTGATTTACGCGGTGTGATCAGCGCTAAACATGTTTCAAACACTTGTGGACCACACACTGTAAAGAAATTGGCTTTTTTGTCCGAATCTGTGTCGATACCATTGGCCTCAAAACAATATTTCAACCTATCTAAGTAATTGTCCCAATTGTCCGTTTGAGCGTTAAACTCATGAAATTTCACTGATTTCTTCGACATTTTAATAGATTAGTTCACTTTTTGTCCTCGTCGCCACTATTATGTTCATTAAAACACGAAATAACATTAAATAACTTTATTGTGCTAGGGAGCAGTACATGACACACGTTGCATCAGAATCTAAGTGTACCCTACTACAGTCACTTTTTATTATAGAAAGCAACCGAGTCTACCCACTTAATATTTATGTATATGACAAGGGGGAATCAACTTCTATTGCCATAGTCTGCCCAGGCGTTGTCTTGGGTGTTCCAAATACAGGCTACTCCAGCTCCTGAGCTGGATCCAATAAGGATTTGGTATAGTTGCCAACATACAGTATACATGCCAACTTGTCTGTTCCAAGGGACGCACGGCATCCACAGCCAAGTCTTAATTATGAAACAATTCTGATTTAGGTACTATGACATAGTCCTCCAAGTAAATCCCGGATCCGGCATAATATACATGCCACCCCCTCTGTTCCATAAGACCTACGGTTTCCGCTACCTGTGTCTTAAGTATGGAACGGTCCTGATTTACTGTGACAAAGAGTCATCCAAGTCAACCAGGACCCGGCATAGTTTACATGCCACCCTTCTCTTCCATAACTCATGGCTTCCGCACCCTGAGTCTTAATATGGAACGGTCCTGATTTACTATGACATATTCGACCTAGTCGTCCACGTAAATCAGGACCTGGCATAGTTAAAATGCCACCCGTCTGTTTCATAAAACCCATGGCTTCCGCAACCTGAGTCTTACATATGAAACGGTCCTGATTTACTATGACATAGTCATTCAAGTAAACCAGAACCCGGGAGCCCCTGGCCTGACGGACTCCCGGAGTCCAATCAGAATGAGTCCCATGGTCATGGGTTAAGAGGCCAAAGGGGAGAGCAGACAGCTTGAGCAGTTTTGCTTGTATACAAGTTGATAATTAAAATTGGTGCACGAAGGTAGGCTTGTGAAAGGTAAATCTTTACCACCCAGTTTTGTGTCAGGAAGAAATCTAACACTTGTGATTTAGTCCCCTTGTCATAATTCCGGATCTGACTCTCTGGCTACCTTGATGTACTAGGTATGTTTTTCTAATATACGCTGGGGTATTCAACCATACATGTGCCCCCCCCCCTTCTCTACTACTGAAATAGTATACCCATTACATGGGAGGGAGATTTTTAAGGTAGTCTTTTAAGTTAGGGTTTGTCACTTAAGTAAGGAACCTGTTGTGTCAATACATTCAGTTCCTTTGCAGCTACAGCTACTTGTAATGTTAATTCTGTGTATTTGTGTGATGCTGTATCTAAATAGTACATGAACAATTTCATATAGTGAATTGGCATAAACTTCAATATTATCTACTCCATTCTAAGAGTGTAACCTTCTGACAAATGTCTTTTTGCATCAGCATTGCATTAGTAAGGCCTGCCATGAGTCTCTCAGTGAAGGCTAAATACATTTCTCCAACCCTTCAATTTCTCCTTTAATGGTTAATTTCCTCATTATATTAAATATA
This sequence comes from Aethes cnicana, assembly GCA_963971205.1. Lineage (NCBI taxonomy): Eukaryota > Metazoa > Arthropoda > Insecta > Lepidoptera > Tortricidae > Aethes > Aethes cnicana. The sequence goes on along the minus strand of OZ020287.1, from coordinate 5,331,006 downwards.
TATAATGTACCTATGTTCTGTAAACCTGGAGTTGCCAAAGCCGATCTTGCTTTTATAATTTTATTGTTTATACCTACCAAACCGGCGAATCAAACATGTAACTTTTCAAGGTTATAATCTCTCAGGTTCGGCCTTGGTTGAGAGCAGAATCTAGGATTTGCGTTGAAACATTAACAAGGTCAATCGTTATCTGGTAAGCCCTTGGTGGGGCAATGATAATAATAATAATAATTGGATAGCCATTATTGACATCAGAAGTATTCTCCTTGCTTCCGTTCATTAATATTTGCGTAAAGTAACTCACCAGATTATGAATCTAGGGTATCCAGGCGTGGATCATAAGCAGCCTCCTGCGAAGGAAGCTCGCCGTGAGCCCTCTGAGGTCGCTTGTTCGGCGGTGGAGTAAACTCTTCCTCTGAGGAAGAAGATGACGAAATGTCGTGCGCCAACATTCGTCTATCACCACCAACTACCTGGTTTACGTCGTCACTCGCGTGTGACATACCAGAGGTGTCCTCCAGAGACTCCCTGGTAGTCAATTTTCACGTTAACTGGATAAATTTAGTTTTTGCAAAGGCTTCGCGATGTTTACGCGGCAAAAAACACAAACGCTATGTCAGACGTCAAATTTGACGGCCGCACGTCCACAGAACTCCGACGCGCGCACACTTGCTGGACCATAGAGAAACACGGTAACCATAGACAAACAGGTATGGTTTACACATGTATAAGGCTTAATGCAAACGTAATCTTCAATATAGAGACGTTATGTGTTTGGAAGGGTACATAATAACTATAAATGTTTAATTACTTGCTCAAATTGTATGACATTTGCATGGAAGAATAAATTGGAAACCAATGCTTAAACCAATCGTAAACGTAAATGTCCCACAGATAATCTGAATTTAATTCCATCCATCATGACAGATGACATTTGACGCACACATAACCTTAAAAATCTTGTTTTGAGTTTGAGTTCTCGTTTTTAGCGGCATTACTGTTGATCCTAAAATAAAACTGCATTTTCACTTGAAATTATTTTATAACGTTCACTTATTTCCATACAAATAATGGCTTCGAAGGAAGGAGGTGACAAGGCAAAGGTTAATATAAAAACTTGAACTTATTGAATGTTTTTCTGTTGCTTGTTGGTTACCAATCTTTACGCGTTTTAAAGGGTCCTCAAGGAGCGGGTGATGGTAAAGAAAAGAGAAGAAAGGAATCTATTCTAGACTTGAGCAAATACTTGGAGAAAAGTATACGTGTGAAATTCGCTGGAGGTCGTGAGGCGGCCGGAGTTCTGAAAGGTTATGATCCACTGCTGAACCTTGTACTCGATAACACCACCGAATATCTTAGAGGTTTGTACTCTATACTATACGTGCAATTGTAACAAACATTGACTCTTTAATGCGATATTTTAAGAAATAAAACTTTGAGAATAGCTTGTATAAAAAATATTTATAGATTGAAAAACTAAAACAATGCTGTGACTTTTCCGTGCCCACGTCCAAGCTCCATCATCAGATCAGCTCGGTCATACTATATTATTGCATTGTAATCCAAGCTTCATATACTTTACGTTCAATACTTTACTTCATATACTTTATGTTTCATCATGATACTATAACTAGGGAATTAATGTTTAAAATGCTTTTTAGTAAAATACATTCTATAAAATACCTCAATGGCAAGTTTCTTGCTTCACATTAATTGTCTGTGAAGTTATAATGCAGCCAGTTGGTTCTATAAATTAAAATAGACATATTTATAGTTTACTGCTTGTACTTAGCAACTTACAATACCTTCATAATATAATCATGCATCTTTTCAGATCCTGATGACCCATACAAGCTATTAGACGATACAAGAGCTCTAGGGCTTGTGGTTTGCAGAGGGACTTCTGTAGTTCTCATCTGTCCAATGGATGGCATGGAGGCTATTCCTAACCCCTTCATTACTCAAGAAGGATAAGTGTACGATTAAGTATGTAATTTTATTTCTATAAGTCTACATTAAATAATTTAAGGTCCAATATTAACTTTCAATCAAAACAAACCTTTGCTTAAATAATAGTTTTATTTAACTTTACAAAAAATAAATTATTGCACATATGCTTAGCTTAGCGAGTACTTTAAAATCCTATTACACTAAATAATACTATGGAACAAAGCTTTATCCATATCCATTCCTTCTTTGTTTCATTTGTTCTGGTAACTAGATTTTATTTTACTTTAACAAAATTTGTGTTAATCAAGTCCAAATTCATTTCTTATCCATGGGTAGCTCTGTGGGCATCCTTGACAGGTCATCATGTACTTGTCGTGCTGTAGGACTTTTGAAGATAGTTTACATGTTTTCGGCTTGTGGCAGGCATATTCAACATCATTAAAGGTTAGGTTCTTGCATTGCCAGGGCTGGAACTGTTGTATTTGTGACAAAGGTGTTGGGCTTCTCATCCATTCAATGGCTTGTTTATATGTCACAAAGTATACATCAGGTAGTTTCATCACTTCAGTTACAAATTTCTGAAAAATAAAAATGACGTGAATTATTTATCTATTGCTATAGGATTAGGCCTGTATTGGGACTTTTTATTATGTTTATTTATTACTAGTTGGTTCTGTGAACTTTGTATCACCCAAAGGCAATTCGTCTTTTTTTAGCTGTTCCTTTACACTTAGCCAAATCGGTCCAGCAGTTCTCGAGCCTTAGCCAGACTAACACTAAGAAGATGTAAAATCTCACCTTAAAAGCATGTAAGTATTCTGGATTCTTCAACCAAGTCGAGTTGAAATGTATGCCAAATGGCGCTCTGTTGTATGAATAGTGTCTCTTAAAGTTGTTGACCAAAATGTCATATACATCCTTGTCGGCAAGCTTGGTTGGACACCGTTCCAAGGTAGCACATGTGTGGTCTCCATTTGTGAATGGATTTATCACCATCTCCCAAAGGCCAGTATAGCTCCTTGTTGGACAATACTGGTTATTTCCTGCAAATAATTATTGGTATACTAACTTTATCTATAGTTATTTTTCAGTGTTGCTTTTAATGATTGCCAACATTATACTAAATCTTTCGGCAACTAATCTACAGCGTAAACGAGACTTAATCATAATTCGTACGTATGCAGTATTAGAATGGGTTGATTCAAGCCCAGTTGACGAACTCCTGGTCGTTAAATATGGCCACCGAGCTGTCTTTCTATACAGAAACGTCATTTGGTCCCATAGTTAAATATTTATCGTTAACTTTAACGGACGATTTGAATCAACCTACCCTAAATCAGCGCGACATTTGAACTTGAAGAGTTTTCTCAGAAATCACTAACAATACCATTAACTAGGCTTAGAACTCCTAAGAATCTTTATTAAAAAAAAAATACCTTCCTGATATCGTTAAAAACAGTGAAATAGTGAAAAAAATTATGTCGGTAAGTTAATAGTTTCATTGTATGACATGCGATCGCGTGATGTTATTCGGAACTGTCCGTACAGCCGGAAATCCATTAACATGTGTTTACAAACGGTACGAAAAGAAACTTAATATCGTGTAGGAACACGAAGTCGATAAAGACAATAAGTACTATTGTTATGTAATTAACAGTAGAATCTAAGATAGATAACCGCTAGCAGTGTTGTAGACAATCGCAGCTCATAACGGTTGCTTAATCATTCACACGCTCTGATTACGTCTAGATTCAAAGATGTCTCATATGCAAGAAAAATAGTGTTGGAGCAAAGATGAGCAGAGCACCTTATAGAACACATCTTTCAAATCAGGATAATCTATATACTAATACGCCTGTTGAAGAAGTCGCGTCTGTAACTTGAAAATTAAAAGAAACTGTCAAATCGAGGGGACTATATAAACGACACTGGACCCAAAATAAAGATTTTTAGAAAAAGTTACTGTATGTCCGGATTAACTCGAAAATTTGGTATGAGGGTAGTTTATATCACTGGTCAACTTATAGGCTACTTTTTATACCGGAAAAAGCATAGTTCCCGCGGGAACGCTATTACCGAATTCCACGCGAACGGAGTCGCGGGCAGAAGCTACTAATTAATATTAAGTAGCTGCCTATGGTTCAATCCAGATTATAAACTGTATGCCAAATTGGTCAAGCCCTTTTTAGTGTGATTAAAACAGACACGCGTATAAAGTTATAGGATAGGATTTTTTACCAATACACTTATGTGGTATTTTGTAGTCGAGTGTGTACGGCCAGAACGGCGGGTCAAAAACCGGCGCGACTATCGTGGCATCGTACACAAAACCGAACTCCTGCATCATGAGGAACTGACGGTTCCATCCCACTGACAAATACGGCACTCGAAGCCCTCTGAAAAAAAGAAACATTAACGATCTATGCTCCAAATTTAAACATTAATTGTCATGGTCCTTCAAACCGGACAAGATACCTGAAGTCCTCCATGCGCACTTTAGCGAATCTGTTTATGATGTTCGCTTGGCCGACCATCTCGTCGAACCAGTCTTCGATCGTTGCGTTTTGCGCCCACCATTCTTCTGGGCCTCGATGCCTAAAAGCAAACAACGCTTTGTAAAACTTCTAGGTTAGAATTTAATCAGTGTATTTGTAAAACGATCTGTGTCTTACGTAATAGAGTTGACAGCGATCTCGTGGCCGTCGTTCCATAGTTTCTGCACATGCCTGTAGTTAGTGTACTGGTGCGTTACGAAGAAGGTTGCCTTTATGTCGCACCCGTTTGGGTTTCGACGCTCGGGCGTGAACAAATGCTTGGTGAAAATGTCCCAGTTCTCGTGGTTCACTGGACCGTCGAAGGTCAGTGTGATCATCTGAGGAATCTGAAATTATGTTTTCTTTTTGAAAATTTATTTACGTACACATATTCGCTGAGACAGTGGTGGGGGGCACGAAAACAATCGCAGCGTGTCACATGGCCAAATATGAAATTTCTAACGGACACTAGTGAAGTGAACTGTAACTGCTTCTTTTGTCTTTATCGCCCGTTATGAGCTTAAATAAAGAGACATACAAGCCTTTTAAGCCACAAATTTTCGTCACAAAGTTAGTTCCACTTATTAGATGGTCCATAGTCCGTCGACCAAAGAAAGAGTATAGTTGCATATTGCGCCTCCGACTTCGCATCCGCTAGTTGGCGCTGTAGTCGTGCACACTGCCAATAGATTTTCATCAGTCAGTGTAGGTGCGTTACCTGTAATCTTCAGAGTATCGCGGTCAATAATGAGACAAAGGGGAAGCATGCACCTTGCAGTCCACGCGGCGCACGACCGGGGCAACTGGAGGTTGTCATTACGTGGTCGCGATCCTCAGTATTAAGGGATCGAGGAAGAAGAAGAAAAATCTTGAGAGTGGCTGGCTTTATTGTCTCGATGGTTCAAAGTCAATAAAACTTACCTGGCTAGGAATTAGGTTGCCAGGAATAGTAGCGCCATCTTTGGTGCAAAAACAGTCTGGCAGTTTACACAACTCAGTGTCGCAAGGCAGCGCAGCATTGGGATCGTAGTCCAAGTCACACCAACCCTGAGAATATATCGAGAGTTTCAGAGATTCCGTAGTTAAGTTTTGGCCTTTGAAATCAAAACAGTACCTATCAAATATTTCCTTGTTTGGTTCGTGGGTTTGAGAGACGTTTCTGATTCAACTTTTAAGACATCGAAAAGAACTAGGTAACTGGGCCTATATTCGAAGTCTTAAATAGGGGATAGGGGTGGGCGGGGCACATTGCTCGCAGGACTGACGGCCGATGGGGCCAGAAAGTCCTGGAGTGGTGTCCGCGAACCGGTAGACGAGCTATCGGTAGGCCTCCAACAAGATGGAGTGACGACCTTGTAAAGGTCGCGGGAACGCGGTGGATGCGAGTGGCACAGGACCGGTCTGAGTGGCGCGCCTTGGGGGAGGCCTATGTCCAGCAGTGGACGTCTGTCGGCTGAAATGATGATGATGATGAAATAGGGATCTCGCTGTTCCCTATAGGATCGCTCACGCGTCAAGTTGAACTTTAAATCTAGCTGCTTAAAGTTCACGCGACGCGTGAGCGATCCTATAGGGAACAGGGAGATCCCTATTTAAGACTTCGAATATAGCCCCTGGTCAATTTACGATTTGGAAATTTACCACAGTAAATTTAGTTGATACTTTCACTCAAAAACCACGAGAATAATTAAGTACCTACGGTGGACAGTGGACACGCACCTTTAGTCTCAGAGAAAGTAAAATTGCAGTTGTCACTTTATTACGTACTGTGGCTAGCACAGACTGTTTAATTCAAAGAAAGGTCATTCTGTATGCAAGTATTAGACGAGAGTAGCGCGAATCGTGTGTGTTGACTTGCAAGCCAATGTGATCTAACATCATTTCTGATTCTGGAGCCTGCATTTAGATCTTAGTTTCGTATTCTATAAAGTTAGATAGATACTTAATATGATTATTAAAATTTCATTAGATCACTATACTGGAAAGTTTTTGATACATCGAACATGTTCTAGAAATTAATTTTAACTTAAGTTTTAAATTTTTGCGGTATTGACTTAACTTGAATGTGTAAATTCGAATTGAACATTGAGCTTTTCTGTGAAAGGAAACATCGTGAGGAAACCTGCGCGCATCTGCGACATAATTGGGGACTATAGCCCAAACCCGTGATTAGAGGAGGCCTGTGCCCAGCAATGGGAAAAGGCAGGCTGTTGTGTTGGTGGTGGAATGCATCATTACCATATAGCCCTTAAGCCATCGTAGTATGTAGTTAGCGAGTACATGTGAATACTACGAAAGGTACTATGACATTAAACTAGGGGTCGTCAGGTGTTGTGCTTGTGGGCTACGAGAGGTACTAGCTTGATTCTAATAAATAAAAAAAGGGTTTCAATGAGATTTAGATATGTATATAGATTTAGGGGGGGGGGGGGGCTACGTATCTAAAGCGAGGTTCAGACTAGTCTCTAATTTCTTTTTCATTTTTAAAATGATTAGCAGTTCTAGAACGTTTAACAAAGCTACAGCCCTAAAGAGTTCGTATAGCGAGGGCTATTACCAACTCTACACATAGGTACTATCTATCCAAAGTAGTGTTCGTCTTTGCCAGTGTTTTACCCACATGGTCGTAATGTGTTGAATCGTGAAAGCTGCCTTGCACGCCTGGCCATCGTTAGTATTAACTGCGGTAGCCGATCAAACAAGTCTTGATTGACCATACGTGACCTGAACGCATCGGTTTGCTTTCAACCAGTTTATCAATGCTCTAATTACTACTACTACTACAGCCTATTTGCGTCCCACTGGGCAGAGGGTTTGGGCTATAGTCCCCATGCGGGCCCAATGCGGATTGGGGACTTCACACGCATCTTTGAATTACTTCGCAGATGCGTGCAGGTTTCCTCACGATGTTCTTTACCGAAAAGCTCAGTGGTAAATTCAAATTGAATTTCACACATAAGTAAACTTAGAGGTGCGAGCCGGAATTGAACCCTTGACCCTCTGCTCTGCATGAGAGGCGGTAGGTCAAACCACTTAACCACTAGGCCACCACGGCTCTAATTAGCAGTTTATCAATGTTCTAAAAAAAGGGCCAAGTGCGTGTCGGACTCGCGCACGAAGGGTTTCGTAATATCTTCTATGTGGCAAGAGACATTACCTACTTTCATTCATCCATTCGTACTGCTTTCGTAAATCATCTGTACCAAAACTACCTAAGTTCCAAAGATCAGTCGACTGGGATCATAGACTTCTGATCAGCTGGTAATGTTTGGCTATGGGTAAACAATTGAAAGGTTACTTCATCGGAAGAGTCAGAACAGTCGTCGGAGCCGTCGCAGAAGTATTCTGCGGGCACGCAGCTGCCGTTCGCGCAGGCGAGGTGCGTCTCGTTAGCGCATGACGCCTTTTCTAACAGCGGCTTCGGGATTAGAGTCTCTGCGGACAAGGAAGGAGGGATTATATGTGGAGGAACGTCGAGAACTTACCGAGCTGGAAAGTTCTGGAACGAACTGGAAAGTATCTACGAGACGGATCAGAATGAAAGGGGCACTATACTAAGTACCTAAATATATAATAGTAGATTGTACAACAAGGGGCTAAAGTGGGCCATAATGCCACGAGTTGTTTATTTTCCCGAGCGAAGCGAGGGAAAATATTTGCGAGGGGCATTATGGCTTTTAGCCCAGAGTTATACACTCTACTTTTTACTTTGACTGCGAGAAAATAAAACAAAGTACAAAATTAAAATTTTATTAAGAAAAAAAGTTCCCTAAGGAAATGCATGCCAAATTTCAACGTAGGGGAGCACTAAGAGAGGATTTCCCGAAATTCCCACGGGAACGGAAAAAACGAGATTTTAGATTTTAACATTTCTGCGAATACGAAGTTGCGGTAAAAAGCTAGTTTTACAAATACAGACCTTCATTGCCAGATATTTGTCATTCGGCGCATTATTCAGGAACGCTTCTATCTCCTTAGCAGTAAATACTTTAGATTTTTTTGGTTTAAATCCGCTCGAGAACCTTTTCAGAAAATTTGTTAAATTGACATAATTCTTTATGTTCAAATCATGTTTCGTTTGCATTGTAGATTTCAGCATAGAGTACATACTCCACAGTGATGACGGCATATATTTTTTTGAAAGCTCGTCAAAATAATTAAGGAAAACACTTTCGGAATAAGAATCAACTTGCTTTTCGTTTTTCCAGGTTATAAAATGTTGGTAGGCTCTTAGATAAGCATTGCGAGATTTTGTCGGCAATAGATTTTCAACAAGTTGTTTTGCTTTTTCTTCCATTTTAGTATTTGGGGACAAATTAACTTCATCTTCGCTCGAGGACATTGTTAATAAATAGGTAAACAAAAACTTTACGAAAACTGAAAATTATTGTGCTTACAAACAGAAATACACGACGAATTAACCGCGCTTGCAACTTTTTAAATGGTCTTTTTTCGTGCACGTTTTGTTCCGCTCTACATAAATATGAGGTACTTTTTCGTCATGACATCTCTTTTCGAGAACAAATGGAGCATTCTCATTGGCCGATGGCCGTGTATGCAGCTGCAGCAGCGCAAGACGATCTCTGATTGGTGGTCTAATCCATGATTTCCCTAGGGCTTAAAACGATCACTTTAGACCCGCTTTGTGAAGCTATTATGACGCGCTTTTCGAGCAGGAGAAGTGAAAACTTTATTATGACGTGAATTTCCGCTAAGAGGATTTTTTGAAAATTCCACCCCTAAGTGGTCAAAAGAGGGTTGAAAGTTAGTACCTATAGAGTTTTCGGATGGAAATTTGGCACGATTGTAGTTAGGATTACGGGAAAGAATATGGGATTTTTTATGTAATTGGTAGACAAAAGAGCACACAGGCCACTTTATGGTAACTGCGGCCAATGGAAACCGAAATAAAGATCTAACAAAGGAGGGAGGCCTAAGATGTAAATAGCTCTGTGCCTGTAATAGTCTAAATAAAGTAACCGGAATCATTCTACTTTACTTTTTACCCCGAAAAAAAAACACAGTAGGTAGGTAAGTACCCTCGGGAACGTTCAGGGGCTATATTCGAAGTCTTAAATAGGGATCTCCCTGTTCCCTATAGGATCGCTCACGCGTCAAGTTAAACTTTAAATCTAGCTGCTTAAAGATCATGCGACGCCCTTCCGTCCCTATTTTAAGACTTCGAATATAGCCCCAGGAAAGTTGCGGGTGGAGGCGGGGAGAAGATACTTAGCAAATTTAACAATAAAACGCCTATTTTTAACCGACTTCAAAAAAAGGAGGAGGTTCTCAATTCGTCGGAATCTTTTTTTTTATGTATGTTCACCAAAAATAAATAGTAAACGTGAACCGATTTCGATGATTCCTTTTTTGTTCGAAAGTTGATACGTCCAAGTTGGTCCCATATTAATTTGGTTCAGTTCTGATAATAGGATCCATGAGAAAATGAGAGAACTCCTCGAAATTTGCTAGCGCGTAGATGATTTTGGACTCAATTACGAAGACTACAGAGTTACTTATGTATTTCTATACTAATGTTTGAAATCTTTAGCCGAAAAAAAAAACCGCCTTCAAACTCCGACAGACTGCGAAGTCGGTGTCAAGTGAAGCGACCCAAAGAAATGATAATCATATAGTGAACTTGACATTGACATCGTAGTCTGTCGGAGTTTGAAGGCGGTTTTTATTTTTTTATTTTAATATGTACTCACCTGTCGAGACGTCGCAGTTGTGCACGTTGTGCGCCAGGTCACAGAGCTGGCGGTTCACGTCGAACAGCAGACCCCTTGAGCACTGGAACTCGAACACCTCCCCGCCGATACACAGGTAGTATCTGGAGCATTCTTCCGTCCTCCACGCCGCCGCTTCGTCGCGGTCTGGGTTCCTGGTAACGTATGTTTATGATTTTTAACATTGTCTTATTTTAATTTCACGATTGAATAAGAAAATCTCCAGAGGTCAAATGTGGCGGTTTTTCGCCGGCTACGCATTAAGTGTTTATCATTGCATTTATAAGTAAGTAATAAGTACCATAGAGTTACTTATATGTCCGATCACTGCTTTGCCTTGCCTGCCTATCCTGTTTGTTAGCAAGCAGGCAATTTTGGGCGAGATAAAATGTTCACGAGACATTTTATGTTCCCAAAATATCGATCAAGTAGGTATTTAGAAATATTTCAGGAATGTATTTTTTTCATTTTAAATGATGGTCCTTCGAACCGGATACTAAGAATTAAGGCATGGCACTCAGTATATGCGATATGAGTTCACGGTCATTTGCAAACGTTGATTGAAGAGCGAAAGTTTGCTAAGACGGCGGAAGTAACGTGGTGGAGCGTCAGTCAAGGTTGCGGCGAAAGTCGGGTCATTGTACGCGCCAGGAAACCTGCGCTAGGAAGTTTGGATGACCAGCAGCACGTCAAAACAAACTGAAAATCGGTTACAGTTGCGGGCCGTCTAGTCTCTACGCGTTGTATTGTATACAAGATCCATTAGAAAATCATAATTAAAACACAAAAATCATCAAGCAGGGCCTATATTCGAAGTATAGGGATCTCCGATCTCCCGTTACCTATAGGATCGCTCACGCGTCAGTCAAGTGAACTTTAAATCTAGCTTAAAGTTCACGCGACGCGTGAGCGATCCTATAGGGAAAGGGGAGATCCCTATTTTAAGACTTCGAATAGGTATAATTATCTCCAGGGGCCTCGTCGAGTCCAAATATGGATGTGCGATTTTTCATATCCTTTGCAAAAGTGATTGTAAAATCCTACTTGAATAAATGTTTTTTATCTTTATCTTATAATATATTATCTATCTCCCTATTTAGCGAAGCTTATATTGCAATATCCTCCCAATCCCAATAGTGTAGGTATTTAGGTACCCATTTAAAATGAAGATAGGAAATCCATTTTCCCGAATAGGTTTTTGAATGATTTAAATGATATAGGATGACAATCATCAAAGAATGTTAATACAATATTTTACTCTGACCCTTTGCATTCAAGTTCAAAAATGTTCAAATATTAAAAGTAACAATCCTTGTGCAGGTTTGAAATTCCAAAAGGTTACGATTGCGCCTCTCCGATGATCTCTGACCGCAGGATCGTGATATTACTTATAGCCGCGCATAATATAGTTAACGTAACCTGATGGCATTTTACAGAATTTACGTTGGTTAATTTACAGGGTTAATTCTAATTGAATTTCGCACATAAGTACACTTAGAGGTGCGAGCCGGAATCGAGCCCCCGACCCTCTGCACGAGAGGCGGAAGGTCGAACCACTAGGCCACCATGGCTTTTTTAAAGCGGCTTTTTTGCGAAGTAATTCAAAGATGTGTGTGGAGTCCCCAATCCGCACTGGGTCCGCGTGGGGACTATAGCCTAAACCCTCTCGTGATGAGAGGAGGCCTGTGCCCAGCAGTGGGACGCAAATAGGCTGTAGTAGTAGTAGTGTGATTCTTATCATACTTACCTACCTAATAATAATAAAACCGAATATGCCATCTCAAAGATTCATTAATGAATTATCTTATCATCGAGTAGGCACCAAGGGTATTATGTACCTAATGTAGTAAACAAACGAAATCGACTCTCGCGCACATGTGAAGAAAGAAAAGTCATGTTATGACCAGCAGTAAATTTCAACCAGTTTTTTTTAAAGTGGACCGATTTCACCTGGGTCGATACTGAGTAATTAATGACAATGATTTCTATTCGAAAGGTAAAAAATGACATGTCATCAAGTTAATGTGTGATTCAGTTTAGTTATCCCTCTTCTTTATTCCGCAGATTTTGTTTCAATTGAAATAGTTAAGTATGTAGATAAAAAAGCCGTGGTGGCCTAGTGGTTCGACCTACCGCCTCTCATGCTGAGGGTCGGGGGTTCGATTCCGGCTCGCACCTCTAAGTTTACTTACGTGCGAAATTCAATTTGAATTTACCATGAGCTTTTCGGTGAAGGAAAACATCGTGAGGAAACTTGCACACATCTGCGAACTAATTCAAAGATGAGTGTGAAGTCCCCGATCCGCACTGGGCCCGCGTGGGGACTAATAGCTCAAAACCCTCTCATGATGAGGGGAGGCCTGTGCCCAGCAGTGGGACGCAAATAGGCTGTAGTAGTAGTAGTTCAGTAGATAACATAAAGGGTAGTTAATTTTATGAAAAACTAGCCGATGCTCGCGACTTCGTCCCACGTAGTCTTTGTAGTCTTTGAATTTGCGTACCCGATGATATTATACATATAGATAGTTATAGTTATAAAAGTGTTGAAAAAACAGGTTCTACCCGTAAAAAACCCGTTCCCGTGGAAATAACGGGATAAAAAGTATCCTATGTTATTCTCAGGGTCTCAAACTACTCTCCATACCAAATTTCATCCAAATCGGTCCTGTGGTTGCGACGTGAAGGAAAGACCAACAAACAAATACACTCACATTTATACCTACTATTAGTATGAATTATATACTTAATATGTATAGGTACCTGTAGAATCTTCCATTTTCATGACACTTTAGATTACCAGCACTTCTCTTATGCACATGGTTGTACGCATGTTTTCCTTCCACTCCTGCAATAAAATCCGAATACAAGCACATGTACACATTTTAAACACGGCGTTTTTTAACGGGCTCTATTAAGTATTGTCTAGAAAATATACATACGGACGGTTTAACCACACAAAAAATATGACGATAACGCTCTCTTGTGTAATTAAATTTTATTAAAGGGAGATTTCAATTAAGAGTTGGTGGACTTCATTAAAAAATATGTATTTTTTGATATTTCTAAATTTTCTATGGTTATAACATGTTAAGATTTCAGAGAACTACCTAAAACCGAGCACGCTATTAGCACCGCGATCCACCGTGTCGGGCGCCGCATGTTGCAAGCTCGCTCTCTGCAGAAGCACTGAGTTATCAACTGATTATCGTGGTCCGTTACTTTCTTTCTGGGTGCCACCGCCAATGAGCTCAGCAAGTTGGAACAAATATTGCAAAGTGCATTACCTATGAGTGATCGGGAGGAAGTTAAGTCACGTAAAGTTATTAAGTACCTAACTAGCTTATTTATTAGGTATTATTAGGTGCCTCACTTAACAATAATTTAATTTAAGTTACTCTGTCTGTCTCGTCTGTCTGTTACCTCTTCACGCTACAACCGCTGGACCCATTTAGCTGAAATTTGGTATGGAGTTAGTGTTAGTTGAAGTCCCGGGAAAGGACATTGTATTTCAAGATTTTTCTTGTCTCAAGTACTTACATAGCTTATGTCTGCTTGAAATAGTTTTCAAGCAGACATAAGCTATGTAAGTAATATAAGAAAAACCAAAACCAGGGTAGTCCCTGGTTTTGGTTTTTCTTATATTACTTAACTAAAGTACATAACTACTTTTAATAACACTTAAACATCTGCTGTGCATCTGCTTAAATGGTTGTGTGGTACAACCTTAGATTAAGGTACAACCCGAATTTGGTTCGAAGGACCATTACCTATCAAACTTTTGGTCCGTAATGAGCTTATGAAACCCTATTTTCAAGTTCAACCTTAATATTAGTGCTAAGTAAATTTAAATGAGATTTTAATTTAAAATGTGAAGTAAATTACAAATTTACTATTATTTTATACATTTTGATTCCAGTGAATTTCTGGTTTTACGTAATTTTACTTGGTATTTTTGTTATTATATGTACTATTTGGACCGCACCAAGCGTTGACGTTTCAGTTCAGATAATATTGTTATCTGTGGTCTCGCAGCCGGCCTTAGATTAAGTATCTCCTAGATGCGCTATATAGCGTACCCCGGTAAGGGATAGGCATATCAAATGTGTATGTGTGCGTCAAGTACATGGGGTGGCAAGGTGGGTAAAAAATTACCCCACTCCAATAACTAGCTATCACACACGACTTTGACTGACGGCTAAGATTTAGAGAAACAATAGTGGTAAATGTAGGTTACTTACCAAATTTCAGCTATCTACATGGCTTTTATATATTCAGAAGATATTTCCTAGGGTGGCTCCTAACACGGAAAGACCTGTTATAAAGACATGTAATTTTTATTACAGGTTTTTCCATGTTTTGAGAGATTCCCAGATTGGTCCACCAAAATGGACTCCCTGTATTTCTAGCTAGGTAGATACCAGGTACCTACTACAGAAGAAATGAAAATGCAAGTATATGTTTACTCATTTATTTTCGGTGTACATAAATCCAAAAAAGATCCCGTCGAATGTTGAAGTTTCTCCTTAGTGAAGTCGGTAAAAAATGTCTCAGGTGATCATCATTATTTGAATTATTTCTCATTACTAGTTACTACTTCGTGTGAAAGCGTTACTAACAAAGTGACTTACACATTCATATTATTATCCTGAGTTTATTTATTTTATTTTTGCAGCATAGCTTTTCCCCAGATATTGGGTATCTGGTGGGCACTCTTATATTTCATAGCTGGTATCCCGAACCGTGGCTAAATTAAAAATACAGCTTGACTCATGGTGGCATACATAGTAAGCAACATCGTAATTTGGGCGGATAATATTAAAAACATCGGTATTTTGAAAATGATTCATTTATGTTATTATTCAAAGATAGTTGGTCAATTTAATAGAACATGAGCTAAATATAACTTACGTAACGCTATCATACCGAACAAGATGAGTTTAAATGGCCAAAATGAAATACTTACGCACGAAAGGTTATGTTTTCATAATTTTGCTGGGTACGTCTTTTATACCTGATGGTCGAGCGAATTATAATCGCTATCTTATAGGGGCAAACGTATATTAGTAAGAACAGTGCACTATCATAAAATATCTGTAATATTTCTCTTATATCAAATAATTTTGTTGTTTACACGAAGTCACACTGACATAATGACTACTCTTTTGTTTGCCACAGCTGAGCTGTGGCAAACACAAAAAAGCTGGTACGCCGATAAGGACAAAAAATCTATTACTTCTCTCATCTTTCACATTAAGAAATGTATAAATGCATCCCGCTCGCACGCTGTCAGATTCGACATGCCATCCCCTTGCAGCCGGCGGATTGATTGTTTTTCCATGTTTTTCCATTCATCAGTCGATACGATAAGGTGTGCGACGAATAATCAATGCAATAATTCTATTTCTCGAACGCTCTGCAATTTAAACTAAAAAGATGAGATGTATTTACACGATTATACATGTTGTAGTTCTCCTTAACGTTTGTTTTGGGACTCTATCGCCACCATCCGATAAGAAAGGGCAGAAAGGGGTGAAACCGCAAGAAGGGCCGCGGAAGCACAATGTTTTGGATAGGAAATTGGTGAATGAAGCGCCTTTTGTGAAGGATATTATTAAGTACCACGCCACTTACCACCAGGACGTCTCGTTGAGAAACTTTGGTAACAGTGTTCTTGGCTACGTGACGCCGGTACGCATTTTGAACACTTGTTATGATAATTTGAATAATTTTCGATTTCCAATAATGAACGTCTTTAATTACAGTAAAATTGTTAAGGTTTGTTCGATAGATATATTTGTGCTTTCACTAAGCTTCATTTATAATTTTTCCAGTGGAATAACAAAGGCTATGATGTGGCAAAGACGTGGGCTCCAAAGTTCAATTACATCTCCCCTGTGTGGCTCCAGATCAAGAGACAGAGCCCCAATATCTACATTATTTCAGGGTTGCATGACGTCGACCATGCCTGGATGAAGTCTCTCCGCCAAAAGGGCTCTAATAATAATTTAAAAAGTAAGTAAACTTAACTGATTCTACATCCACAGAAAATTTACTGTAGAGAAGTATGTCTCATAGTTATTTACAGAGACTGGAAATAAATATTTTATAAATATGAGCTGTTTGTGTTTTCACAACAATCAGTATTGCTACCAAAACATGGTTGAGTTTTTTCTATAAAGTTTCAATATTTATTTGCATACAAATGTGCCAGAAGAACATCTTGAGGATGGCTGAACACAATGTGAATATTTGATCTGAGTCTCTCTGAGTCTGGATGTCCGAATCACACTCAGAGCTCCCATAGACTTTTTCAACTTTCAAGAGGAAAAAGGATACAAAGTGCTTTGGGCGCTCTAAGTGTGATTCGTCAACATCTACTTAGAATCTTTCTAGACTTATTGTGCATTATTTACTTCTGTACTCATTATGTTAAAGTAAAAAAAGGAAAAGTAAATGATTGTTTGGGCATCTTACATTTGGGGTTTCCTCACTTACATTTCAACCTTTTGACCTTATTTGCATGAAAATAGATTTTAGTCATAGGTATAGTGTTTCAATATATGTTTATTATAATTTGTACAACTATACATACATACTTAGGAAACAGAAAAATTGTCACTGATGCTTTTTTTCTAAAAAGACCCTTTGAAACAATGGCACCTGACAATTTATTTTTAGATCCTCAGAATTTAGTTATAAATTACTGACCTGAACTACTGTAAAAATATGTTTCATTCCATCCAATCTTTTCTCTAGTAACCATATAATGTGCTTTCAGTTCTCCCGAGAATCCTGTTTGACAACTGGCAAATGTCAGATCTGAAGGCATTCTTCACGGAGCCATCATCCGTGTCAGAGCAAAAAGCCCTCATTGAGGAAGTCAAGAAAGCCTGCAAGCAGTGGAAGTTTGATGGGGTGGTACTGGAGATGCTTTCACAGATCGGAAAGTATGCTGATCGCTCTGTTAAGTTCATACAGCAATTCGGTGAGTCCTTTGCGCTCTAATACCTATGCTAGTTTTGGTTAATTACTTTTCCTAGATTTCTGGGTGTGTGAGATTCTTTAACTGCATGCTATTCGGACGTTTGACAACCATAGTAATACCTATTAATCACAGTGTTTACATACTCTATAAGCAATCTTGCCATGCTTTTATCAAGAAGATATTGGTAATTTTGACCTTTATGATGCTAAGATTGGTAAGTCTCTTTTTGTTTGAAAATCGCAATATTAAATTAAACACTTAATAATGTGATAATAAGCAAGATGTAAATAATCATCATCATCACCATTTTCAGCCGAAAGACGTCCACTGCTGGACATAGGCCTCCCCCAAGGCGCGCCACTCAGACCGGTCCTGAACTACTTGCCTCCACCGGTTTCCCGTAAAAATAATAAAATATTTTAATTGTATTGTATTGTAGGTCTTGAGATGAGTGAAGATGACTTCAGTTTGATCATAGTATACCCTCCATTCCGGGGGTATCCCACGGACGAGTTCTTCATACAAGCCTTCAACGACATTTACCCATATGTAGAAGCCGTGTCAGTGATGACTTATGATTTTTCTAATCCACAGAAACCAGGTGATTGATTTTATTAGTATATAAAGTTATGATGAGTTTAGCTGTTTCTGAAATATACATTGGCAATAAAGTTCACATGTAATAAATGTAAAAAGTTGAATGGGTTTCTCCAGGTAGATTTGTATGTGTTAGAGGTTGTAAAAATTGCATTACTTACCCTTTTACCAACAGTAAACGTAAAAATAAGAGTTACTAAGTTATTGAAATATTAAAAACATGTTTTTTTTTCAGGCCCCAATGCACCTCTCTACTGGATGAGACTGTGCGTAGAAAAACTGATAGATGACGACGAAAATCCCTCCAAACGTTCCAAAATCTTATTGGGTTTGAACTTCTACGGTAACTCGTACACAGCCAACGGCGGCGGTCCAATAGTGGGCACGGAGTACATTGAGCTCCTGAAGAATGCGAAGAGCAATCAAGTGCTGTCCTACAACAATAATACTGCTGAAAACTACATCGAAGTACGGTAAGGATTCATTAATAATAATTTAGGAATTATTCGTCTCCCTAATAAATTGCGAGAGACGATTTGACAAAATATTCCACTTAAATTATTTGAAGAAATGTCCTATTGGTCTTTGAAACAGTGATCCATGCAAAATAGTAGTTAGTTACATGGATGGAATATATGTATAGCACATGTTGCTATACTAGATTATAAACTCTCTAGACCTGTTAGTACCTATTTACTATTTAACAAGGGACATCAATTAGAATCTTGGAATTTTGTGTGTTCGCATGAGTAGTAAGGATCTTCTACAATCGAAAGTCCCGCGCCTTTACATTTCAAAACGCTTAATTTTTTAAATTATTATTTAAAAAGCACCACCAACACTCAATGCATAGTTGATGGCTGTCTCAGCACGCACACATATGTTGAAAGTGTTGGTGGTGCTTTTTAAATACATTGAAGCGTTTTGAAAAGTGAAGGCGCGGGACTTAAGATAGTAGATCTCTAAGTGAGTTTATCGCGAACAGACAGACAGACGCGGCGGGGGACTTTACTTTGTAATATTTACTGATAATGCATTTTGTTTTTGTTGTTGACAGGACGTCGCAAGGTACGAAGAAGATATTCTTCCCCACATTATATTCCATACAAAAGAGGCTGGATCTCGCGCGGGAGTACGGCACCGGGGTCGCCATATGGGAGCTCGGGCAGGGCCTAGATTACTTCTTCGACCTCTTTTAATTATTGTGATATTAAACTTAAGTTATCCTAATAAATTAATGTTTGTGTTAGTTTATTAGTAGTGTTTTATTATCCAACTAGCTTTTGCACGCGACTTCGTCCGCGTGGAACTCGGTCAAAACGATAGACCGGAAGATGCTGACATAGAATTCCGAACCATTTGTACCAGGCTGGCATCTACAGGGGTATAATTACGTAATGACAAAAAGGAAAATCATGGTCATAGCGCCAGTACCGGGAGCCCAATCGCGTGAGCGTTAATCGAACGTGTCGCATAAATTACGAAAGTCGAACGATTTGTACCACAAAAAATCTTGTATTTTCCGATAGTCGATGAAAAACGAATTAGAAAAGGCGATCGCGTAATGCCATACTTCTCCGGCGCGGCCTACATCCCGCCATACCGACGAAAACATGTTAATTAAAAACCAAAAATTGAACCATTTGTACCAGGCTAATTTTTGCCCGGATAATCATCGTCGAGTAGCCGTTCACGAAAATCACTATGCCATACTTTTCCAACGGGGCCAAATGGCCGCCATACCGCTCCAAAGATGTAATTTTTTTTTATCTTGCAGAACGATTTGTACCCCTGTAGACTCGCCAGCCTGGTACAAATGGTTCGGAATTCTGTGTCAGCATCCCCGGTCTGCGAGGTGTGCGTAGAGCATTTCCCGCGAAAACTAATGCATTTTTCGGGGATAAAAAGTAAGTAGTTAGCCTATGTCCTTCGCCGTAGTCTTAACTATTATCAAACCTTTCATCAAAATTGGTTCAGCGGCATAGCCGTAAAAGAAGAAGAAGGCAGACAGATACAACCTATTGGAATCAAACTCATACCATTTTGTTCATCGTTTATTGGTCAGTCTTCTAAAAATACCCTCTAACACTTCATAAGTACTTATAATTAATATTTAAAAAAAGAAACAACAAAGGCACCAAATCTTTTTTAAAATTTCATCAAATTTGTACTTTACGTATAGATTAAATAAAGTACAAAATCAATTTATAGCCGGATGTCACTGTTCTTGTATGGAATTTTAGCCGCCGGCTACTTTGGGCTTCCCTTTGAACTCCATCATGGACTGAGGTCCCTTCATCACGCGGTGCATCAGGTCCCAGCACATCTTGGCGGGGAGCAGGCTGAAACAAGTTGGTGGCTATTAGGTGACGCAGGTCCCGGCACGCATCTTGAGCGGTGAGCGAAAGTGGAGGGGATTTCTGTGCGCTGAAGGGTCAATAAGCGTGCGTGCACGGCAGATGAGACCTTATTTTCGACTTCTGCGCATCGAAGGCCACCGCTCAAGATCCGTGCCGATGTCTGTATAGCAACTAAGAAAATGAAGCGACGATCTGGGAAAATGTCGCGGGAATCCGATGGTTGCGAGTGGCACAAGACCCGTCTGTGGACGTCTTTCGGCTGATACTGATGATGTTTTTTATAAGCTGGGTTCACATTACCTACCTACCTACTGAATTAAGTAGGTTTGCCATCTTCTAAAATGAAAAAGCCGGACTCCTTTTACTTGGCCAGATTGGCCAGACATTTTACCCTAATCGCCGGACATCAAAGCCTGAATAGGCCACACATACTTCTCCCCCCTTAAAAACTCCAACATGCTCTGCTAAATAGAACGGAGATCTACTAGACAACCTTGTAAGTATCTACTGAGTTGCCAGCACTGCGATAACAGGAATTCGCATTCACTTTCACTCGTCTGAATATTCGGGCGAACTGCAGTGCTGGCAACTTGGAAAAAATCACACAATATTGTATTGTGTGTCAAGCAAGTAGGTAAGATTAATCCGATTCCGCCGATCCCGAAAATTCAAGATCTATTTAGGTAAGCCCAATGCTTCTTTGACCATTAAAAAAAAAAGAAATTGGTCGTCCTTACCACTTCAGCGGCAGCAGGTAGCGCACGGACCCAGGCATGATGCAGTTCACCTCGTTCTTGCGTATGGAGTCGATCATTGTCTCGGCCACGTAGTCGGGCTCCAACATGGGCATCAGACGGGGCGTCACGCCGTCAAACATGCCCGTATTGATGTAGTAGGGGCACACGAGGGTCGCGTGGATTGTCGTGTGGCCGTGCGCCTGGAACAAAGCTATGAATAATGTTTTGTGTAAATTTGCAGGTCTTAAATATGTAATACAAATGCGATACGTAAAATTAACGCGAGACTTTATTATAGGTATACTGGGCCTGCTGCATTAATTAAAGCAAGCCGCAGCGTAAAGCGATATGGTTGACGATTTTGGATTCTAAGATTACCAGTGACACCACAGGGAGATCCCTATTTAAGACTTGGAATATGGCCCCTGTTACAATGATCGCTACAGTGTCGCACTCGCACATTTAATATTGTGGATGAAACTATATGATGTTCTATGATCCGCCACGGGGTAACTATTGACTCTATTCGAAACGTATTCATACCGATATGCGGATATGATACTACCATAGCAAATCGATCCCCAGGATATTTATTTAGTCCTTATGCAATATAATGAATTGTATGAGACGTGAAGCTCGGCGATGAGACATTACCCTGAGCTCCGTGAACAGGCTTTCATGGAAGCCGACGGTGGCGAACTTAGTGGCGCTGTAGTCTGTGCAGCGGTAGGTGCCCAGCAGGCCCGCCACGGAGCCAACCGTCACGATGTGACCTTTGCCTGTCTCTATCATTTCCGGCAGGAACGATTTCACCGTCTGGAAACAAATTACTAATAGGTAATGTAAACGCGACAGTAGTGCTCTGTCTGTATGTAACCTCTTCACGCTTAAGCTTAAAAATCTAATAAGATTAGGAATACCACACCAGCGAGTCACTGTTAGGAACGTGCTTCGCTTTTCATATCAAGAAACGTGGGGTTGAGCTTCCTAAAAAATTCATGTGTCTGGTTTTCAGACTAACACTAACACACCCTGTTAAGTACTTAGGTAGTTTTGGTTTTGTTTATTAAAAGTTCATTATCTAAACATCACCGTCATGTCCACTGCTGGACAAGCCTCCCCCATCGTTCGCCACTTAGACCGGTCCTATGCCTTTTGCATCCACCGGATCCCCCGGTTCCCCGCGACCTGGATATATTAATACTAGCTTCTGCCCGCGACTTCGTCCGCGTGGGATTCTCGCGGGAACTGTGCGTTTTTCCGGGATAAAAAGTAGCCTATATGTTGACCAGTGTCATAAACCAACCCCATACCAAATTTTCAAATCAAATCGTTTATATGTCTAGTCCCCTCGACATATAAACGATACTGTTATTTTCTTCTAATTTTCAAGTTTCAGACGCGACTTCCACAGACTTAATATTAGTATAGATTAACCTAATGACCATAAACTCACCCAGTAATGTGAGAGAATATTAACTTTGTAGGTAGTCTCGATGGCATTATCACTGAGGTCTAGAAGCGTGTCCCCGAACACTGTGCCAGCGTTGTTGATGAGGACATCTACTTTTCCAACCTTGAAAAATAAAATGTAGAGTTGGAAATTTCTTTTGTAAATAAAGGGTAAAATAAACAGGAAATTAATTTGATAGCAGTAGGTAATTCCGGATTTCGTGGTCGAGGATACGATTGTCGCAAAACTTGCAATTGCGTGCCTAATTAACTTTATTGAATATAAGTTTTTAATTATGTACCTACTTTTAAAATCAATGGAAGATCAGCGTTTTCTTCTTGACTTTAGAGCCAAGCCAACATATGCTGAGTTGAGACCCTTTCGCAACTATCACTTGTTCTTCTCTTTTTCTATGTGGAATTTTTGAAAGAAGGGCTTCTGCTGAGTTTGTTGCAGCGCTTCTTCTCAAGCAATGGGTCTAGGAAGCGCTGGTAAATTCTTTTTCTGACGTGTAAAAGTGCCTCTAAGTATGTGGCCAATTTGCTGAATAAATGATTGAATTTTGAATTTTATTTTATTCCTCTTTTTGTCTATACATAAAACTGTACATAACGTAAGATGTTGATCAATCAATCTATCAATCATTTATTCAGCAAATTGGTCACATAGGGGCACTTTTACACGTCACAAATGAATTTACCAGCGCTTCCTAGACCCATTGCTTGAGAAGAAGCGGCGCAATAAACTCAGCAGAAGGCTTTGTTTTTAAATAATAATAATTACATACAAATTCACATTACATTTGCATTAGGTATATGTATAAAAGTACTGTGTGATTCTGCGAATAAATGTTTTTTTTAATTCTTTTATTCTAAAATCATTAGGTATTATTATTTATTACCGTTAGCTAAATTATTTAAGTTGTCTACGAGTAGCGATGAATTTCTAAAAACAGTAAATTTTTCGATTTCCCGTTGATTTCCTTACCTCCTTCTTGACCTTCTCTGCTGCCGCGTATACGGCGGTGCGGTCTGCCAGGTCTACGACGTAGCTTGCCACTTCGTAGCCCTCCTGGACTAGATCTGTGCAGGTCTTCTGCAATCCTGTTACAGACAAAATTAATCTTTGGTAACCCGCACACGAAGTATTACAATACAACTACTGACGGGCTTCAAAATGAATTACGAGTTAGACTGGTACATTTTCAATAAAACACAAATGAAAAAAACTTAAGACAAAATAAATTATATGTATTTTCAATTTAAGAAATTGGTAATTTTAACAAAATAGTGTGGATTTACCACCTTGTCGGTAAAACTAAGTAAGTACTGTAGAGTCGTAACAGTAATAGTACATTGTGATACATTTTATATTTATAGATACAAAATGTATCATATGATACCAACGCAATTGATGATTAATTCACTCACATCTTTAGCCAGTGTTGACTCGCATTGTTTTATGGTCTTGTCTCTAGTGTAATGCTAATTAAATAGATAATGTACTCATTGAATTTAATGAGTGGAAATCTGTCACGTACATAGGTAGTACTTTTAATAGGTTAGGCTATACTCCTTGTTACTCAGAGGGCAATGGAGAGGGCTATGCTCGGGGTTTCTCTGCGTGATAGAATCAGAAATGAGGATATCCGCAGTAGAACTAGGGTCACCGACATAGCCCGAAGAATTGCGAGCCTTAAGTGGCAGTGGGCGGGGCACATTGCTCGCAGGACTGATGGCCGATGGGGCCGGAAAGTTCTCGAGTGGCGCCCGCGAACCGGGAGACGAGCTGTCGGTAGGCCTCCAACAAGATGGAGCGACGACCTCGTGAAGGTTGCGGGAAACCGGTGGAAGCAAGTAGCACAGGACCGGTCTGATTGGCGAGCCATGGGGGAGGCCTATGTCCAGCAGTGGACGTCTTTTGGCTGAAATGATGATGATGATGATGATACTCCTTGTTGTGAACTTGCTGTTTTGGACCGTGATTGATTAGTAAGCTGATGAAACTATATTCGATAGCGATAAGAATTATTACTTAATAATCTTACTTAAGTATAATTAAAGGCGAATTGCGGTTTGGCGCTCACCGCGGGGCAGTAAAGGCACTATAGGTATAGCGGCGTATACCGTACCTATAGGCTAACTAATAGATCGGATGTTGAGCTGAGCTCAACTTTACTCTTTTTCAATCTCGTGTGATTAATCATTTGAAGCATCATGTTGTCAACTGCTATATATAGACCCCAACGTTTTAGTCCGGTCTTGTGCCACTCGCATCCACCGTATTCTCGCGACCTTCACCAGGTCGTCTCTCCATCTTATTGAGGGCCGACCGCTAGTCTCCCGGTGCGTGAATTATTTGAATAAGTAAAGATACCTTCTTTATTGATATCCCAGACGACCACCTTCGCTCCAAGCCTCGCTAGTTTGACAGCTAGTTGCCGTCCCACACCGCCGCCGCCGCCTGTCACCAAAACCACGTCTCCCTTCAAACTCTTCATCGGCCTTATCGCGTTAGGCACTAGCGTCCAGAATAGCGACTCCAGTATGTAGTAACAAGACAACACGAAGAAAAGGACGGTGTCCTTCGCTATGTCGAAAATGCTCGCCATTTGAGAATGCGAGTTTATCTTGGTCCCTTCCAACATTTTTGTAATCTCTTATTTCTGTAACAAACAGGTAAATTATAAAGCTTATTAAAAAAATACCCAAGAAGTATCCCACTTTTAAATGACGAAGTAGTTTATTGGATTAAAAGAACTTTCCCGCAAAATGTAATAAAAACGTACTTTGGTAATGACCGTTGACACTGTTGCTGATCTAGGTAGGTACTTAATTACGGTAATTTACTTTAATCGATAAATTGTAATAAGCGCAGATTGCGCAAAAAAAGGTCGACGATTACTCATTTCACTGTGACCTTTTTAAACCATATTTTTTGAAATGAAATGGAAAATGTTTACTCATTCGGCAAACATGACGTGTAAACAAAAACAAAAAAAATGCAAATTATTGTCCCTCATGTGATGAGTCTATTTAGTGGAAAAGAATAGGTAAAGAGTGTCGGTATGACAGTATGATTTTAGTGGACTTATGTACGCAGGTAATTGTGCTGTAGTACGCAATTAGATTGCAACAGTTGGCGTTAGGAGACCTAGGCTGTGGTTTCAATCGCTCGGGGCGTAATCATCATTATGAGAATAACAACTAGAAGTGTATACGTGCTGCGAAACATAAATTGTATAGCAGAACACAACATAGAAGGCGCGCGGCGAAGCACTTAAGCCGTTGACGCAGAGTCTGTTATTGCTTAATCCGCGCGCCTTCTAAGTTGTGTCCTGCTATACTTATCTTGAACAGTCGAGTTCAATCTAACTAGTACTCATAATTCTAAGTTACAATTAAGACACTTTTGCAACCTCCGCCACCACCACACAGCCTATTCTACGGCCCACTCTTGGGCACAGGCCGAGGTTTTCCTTCACCGAAAAGCTCAGTGGTAAATTCAAATGGAATTTCGCACATAAATGATTTCAGTGGTGCGAGCTGGATTCGAATTCCCGACTCTTATGCATGAGAGGCGGTAGGTCAAACCACTAGGCCACCCACCACAGCTAAAGTGTGTTAATTGTAACTAAGAACTATGAGTACTACTTAGTTAAGATTGGTAATTTGGTATGGATTTCTACTTTGAATTAAATGAATGGGTCATTCATAAGGTCACAGATTATTCAGTAGGACGTAGGTTAGGTTTACCATATCAACGTCCCTAGTACGGTTAAAGTGTACGTAAATTACGTAACGTACTGCTAACACGACTAGACGTAGAGTCCTAATAACACGAAGTCCCTTAGCGAAATTTAAACCCACAACATTCCGCATAGAAAGCAGAGCAAGGCAGCAAGACGACGAGACGAGATATTTACACTTTAAGACCTTAATAAAACGGAATAGAGTGCAAACGTGCAACCACCCCTTTCACGTTGACCGTACAAACTGAGTCAATCCCGGCCGGCGTCAACAAAACGGTACGGTAAATTGCTATTCTAAACTCAAAAGTAGATACCACTGTGTATACTCTACGATGTTTATTCTTAGAAAGTAGTGGAAAAGAAAGTAGGAGCTCTACGTTCGAATGTGAATGAGAATTGGGCGTGGAGAATGTTTTTCTTAATTCACACGTCTCGTCAAACTGGTCTCTCAATATTTAGGGGGTTTTGAACTCTCACGAACTTAATCATTCAACCGCTGAGCTTCTCAGCGAAGGAAATCGCTGTACGGCAAACTTATAGAAATATCGCTGATAAACAAACACAAGTAGGTACCATACAATAATAAATAGTTTTAGGAAAAAGTACTAAAATAAAATTACAATGCTGCACGTAAAATACAAGTAAGTTTGTATTTATGTATGGTAAATACAAACTCAAGTACTGTAATGTATAATGATAAGGGTTTAAGTTATTAATTATATATTAGTAGGTTAAACGAGCGCGTCTCGCCATCAAACGTCAAAGTTAACCGGGTAAAAATGCACACGACATCTATACTTGAGCTTTATTTAGGAAATAGTACATTGAAAAATTAAAATATTAATCCTCATTGAACGGATAAGTAATTTAAACTTTTTAATTAAACTTTGGGAGAATTTTCATTTTTTAAGGCAATTTTTTTTATAGTTAGACTCGTTACGTATATGCCCATTATATTCTATATTTACATTTATTTTGTGTGTTTTTCAATTGTAAGTAATCGAAATTCCTCATAATAATTGTACCCAATATTTTAAAACAAAAAACATACCTTGAACACACAAAAACAAATCCAAAATTCTTTCTTTAGTGCGAGAGTCAGGAAGATTACTTTTCACTTATTTTTCACCCGCACATTTCTCCGTGCGGTCGACGCGCGGCGGTCTCTTGGACTGCCCTGCCATTGCCGCTGCGTCGGCGCTCCACTTCGAAATACAAAATATGACATTCGATTCGTTTTGTCCCACTTACTCTTTTCCTTCCAACCCAGCGTGGGAAAAGGATAAGACATATGAATCTTGATTTTAAGAGCTGCACAGTAAAATCGCGTAAGAATTTTCGATTGTTCGTTATGAAGTTTCCACATCAAGTTTTTTTCCTTAATATTTTAAAGCTCTGGTCGAGGTTGCTGCTGTGACTAGTGAAAGACATATTTTTACTCGCATAAGAAATATGTACATATAGTTACAATCAAAACAAAACAAAATCGTTTTTGGAAATGTTGTAAGTAAGTAGGATTCTAACTGGTACTTTTGATATAATGGAGACAAATTATATTAGCATTCTACATTCTAAAACATAATTTCAAGGCATCCATATTTAATTTTAAAAAGAACGGTTGTCTATAAAGTCGGTTTATGGAAGATATTTTTACGTGATAACGTCATAAGAAAAGATTAATGAATATATATGTCCCATTACGTAGGACATACATCGCCATGGACATACAATTGGGTCATATTTTTTCGTGGGCGCAGCCGGCGTTTATCAATTTTTAAAGAAAGTAACTCTGTCTGTCTGTCTGTCTACTGTCTACGTGTTACGTCTTCACGCTTAAACCAAGTTCAAAGGTAACCTAGGCCCAGCAGTGCACCGTAGTATCTGACATCAAGCGGTAGAGACCAACGTCCTCTATTGACCTTGAATGCGGTTTCCTGGCGAGGATGTACCGTTGCGGAGAAAGTTCTGAGAGTAGAGCGCCGCCCGCGCATCGACACAGTCTCGATATTGTCGATTGGATTTATTTAACCTAAAAAAAAAACAATTTTGACTTGGGTTTATGGATTCTACTTCTAGCACAAATTACGAGTATAATAACTAAAAAATAGCGGACTGAATGTTTGTTACTTTATTTATTTACTAGCTTCTGCCCGCGACTTCGCCCGCGTGGAATTCGGTTATCGCGTTCCCGCGAGAACTACGCGTTTCTCCGGGATGAAAAGTACCATATGTCCTTTCCCGGGACTAAAACTATCTCCATGCCAAATTTCATATAAATCGGTCAAGCGGTTGAAGCGTGAAGAGGTAACAGACAGACAGACAGACAGAGTTACTGTCGCATTTATAATATTACTAGCTTCTACCGCGGGAACTATGCATTTTTCCGGAATAAAAAGTAGCCTATATCCTTTCCCGGGACCCCAAATATCTTCATGCCAAATTTCATCTCAATTGGTCCAGCGGTTGAAACGTAAAGAGGTAACAGACAGACAGAAAGAAGAATGATGAAGAGGAAGTACGTGTATATACAGTTAGCGAAATTATTTACCCATGAAAGATGCGCTACCGGGTTCCATCCTATAATAAAAACATATTAAAAATTCATGAATTTAAGTTGTCGTGTTAAGCCTCTCGTTTACATTAATTATTTGCCGTTAAGTGACCAAGGGCAAAAATACACGCATTTTTTTCAGGAACAGCCCCCTATACCCTATCAGCTGAGAACTTTATGAAATCAACGGAACCAAATGTTTATTTATTTATACCTACAATTGACCTCAGAAACGGCTCTATCTAACGATATGGATGAAAATTGGAATATATTTAGGTATTTCGGGGGTGAAAAATCTATCTTGCTAGAGTTGCTAGGTTTCATATGTGGGAAAACTTATTTTTAGCTATTTACACCCGAGCAAAGCTATATTTATTTATTTATTTGATTTATGCAAACGATCACATAAACGGATCTAAAGATTTTGACTAAATTTGCAATAAAAAGGTTTTACTGGGGCAACTAAATGATCTAAAAGTGCGAAGACGTAATCGATTTTCATCCTTATTTCGACTCGTTTTAAACCTCAATTGGTTGCGTATAAACGCAAAGCCTTCATAAAAGAAATCGGCGAAAGGAAACAGATTTTCCATCATGACGGAATTGAGGATATGACGACGCAGCGTGTGCAATGTTTGGGTACTTATGCGCTTTACACAAACCGCAAGGAATGAAGCCATAACATATGCCATGTCAAGTGCATTTATTCTGATTTATGAAAGTAATCCTAATATATTTTAATTATGAACTAAAAGCAGATTTTTTTTAACTTCTATGCTTTATCGTATATCGTATACTACTTAATACGAGTACTAACTTTGTAGAAGAAGTCGCGCCTGAAACTTGAAAATTAAAATAAACTATCAAGTCGAGGGGACTATACATATGACGGCGCCTTGAACAGGCAACACAATTTTTTAGAAGAGTGAATTGTCACTGGCGGAGCGTCGTAGCTATGGCAGCGGGGCGGCCATCTTGTTTCTGTCACTTTTGAAACTAGACCGCGAACGCGCCAAGCCGACGACGAATCGCTGATTATTTTCTTAGTTAATTTAAGAGTGTTAATTAATGATATGTAACGTAAAGGCAGTTAAACGACAGTCTGATTATTTGTTTGTTTTAGAAGAAGTATTTTGTTTGCAAAATTAAAGTTAGTATAGTAGTTTCAAGTTTGTTCATAGTTCCCGCCCACAATCGTTTCCCGTAATAATGGAAGATCCTGATAAGAGCTCTGACGAGTTCATATCAGAAGTGGGATCGATTAATCAGCAAGAAGATGAAAGTAAGACAAATGAGAATAATACTGCGAGATTACTTAGCAACATGGAAGCGTTATTGTCACGTGTATTATCAATGCCACAAACTTCATCCGTAAGGTTAGTTATGTTACTACGAGTATAACGCTCATTGTGTCTGTAATTTTATCCCTATCTTGTAGCGATGACTTGAAGAAAAGACAGTGTCGTCCGGGCCATAGTGTTTGGTTGGAGGGATGCACTGTCTCGTGTGGAAGTTCTGTCTATGTTTTTGGTTGAGTTGAAGACAGTGTCGTCCGGGCCATAGTGTTTGGTTGAAGGGATGCACTGTCTGATTCTGAAGTTTCGTGTTTTTGTTATGATTGAGTAAGGAGGATAGTGTCGTCCGGGCCATACCCTTTTGGTTGGTTGAAGGGATGCACTCGTACGTCCAAAAGCAGTTGTGGTTTTATCGCACCAGGGACTGTGTCGTCCGGGCCATATCCAAGTGGTTGGTTGAAGGGATGCACAGTCTCTGCTGACTACTTTATGCATGCCAGCCTTCAAGGAACTTATGTCTTTCGGGCCATGTCGATGCGGCTGGTTGGAGGGAAGCATTTGTCCTTTGAAAGGTTGTAGACAGAAGTGTTGGATCGGATGATGAATGGTGAAGTTGAGTACCTGAACGTGATGCTCGTCATATGTAGGAAATGTTTGTCAGGGTGGACGAGCAGGTGATTATAGGTCATTCGTTGTATGATGTTATAGGACTGCGAAGTGTTATACGCCCGCGGACGGTCGATAGTCAGTCTGGCCGTGACGGCGCCTTGAACAGGCAACACAATTTTTTAGAAGAGTGAATTGTCACTGGCGGAGCGTCCTAGCTATGGCAGCGGGGCGGCCATCTTGTTTCTGTCACTTTTGAAACTAGACCGCGAACGCGCCAAGCCGACGACGAATCGCTGATTATTTTCTTAGTTAATTTAAGAGTGTTAATTAATGATATGTAACGTAAAGGCAGTTAAACGACAGTCTGATTATTTGTTTGTTTTAGAAGAAGTATTTTGTTTGCAAAATTAAAGTTAGTATAGTAGTTTCAAGTTTGTTCATAGTTCCCGCCCACAATCGTTTCCCGTAATAATGGAAGATCCTGATAAGAGCTCTGACGAGTTCATACATATATAAACGATACTGAACACAAATGGGAACGCTATAATATAACCGATTACCACACGGACGAAGTCGCGGGCAGAAGCGGGTAGCGGTCGCGGGTAGTCGTAGATAATAGGTAGACAGTAGGTACCTATACATATCATTTGTTTTCAGACATCTCAAAAGTTTATAGGTTGTGTACAAAAAAATCGAAAATTACGTTAAGCACTACATGACCAAAACGAATGAATTAAAAATTACTACATATTTCTACTTTGGCTTCACTTTCACGCGACTTTCATATATTAGAATTAAACGGTTGCTTTCAGTCATAAAGTAGCTTAACTTTTTACAAGTTAGAAAACATGTTGGTCAAAAAGCTCACGAAACACTCTTTCTTCTCTTAGAAGAGTAGTAACATCAGTTACAACATACAGATTGTTTCTCTATGGTTATAATAAGTATAGTATATCAATTATGATTATAATTAGGTTTTTAACTTTTATTTAATAATGTGTTGTACTTTTTAGTTCTGTTATAGCTATTTCATCATCATCATCATTTCAGCCGAAAGACGTCCACTGCTGGACATAGGCCTCAGGCCCAAGGCTCGCCACTCAGACCGGTCCTGTGCTACTTGCTTCCACCGGTTTCCCGCGACCTTCACGAGGTCGTCGCTCCATCTTGTTGGAGGCCTACCGACAGCTCGTCTCCCGGTTCGCGGACGCCACTCGAGAACTTTCCGGCCCCATTGGCCATCAGTCCTGCGAGCAATATGCCCCGCCCACTGCCACTTAAGGTTCGCAATTCTTCGGGCTATGTCGGTGACCCCAGTTCTACTGCGGATATCCTCATTTCTGATTCTATCACGCAGAGAAACCCCGAGCATAGCCCTTTCCATTGCCCTCTGAGTGACTTTGAGTCTTCTTATGAGACCCATCGAGAGCGCCCACGTGTCGGAACCATAAGTCATCACTGGCAACACACACTGGTCGAAGACTTTCGACTTGAGACACTGCGGTAATTTGGACGAAAAGACACTGCGAAGCTTCCCGAACGCTGCCCAGCCGAGTCGGATTCGAAGATTGACCTCTTTCTCGAAGTTGGACCTACCTAACTGGACTGTTTGTCCCAGGTATACATAATGGTCGACAGCTTCGACCGCAGAGCCTCCGATTATTACGGGAGTTGGCACAACATGGACATTAGACATAATTTTCGTCTTGTCCATGTTCATTTTAAGACCAACTCGATCGGAAACTCTGCTGAGGTCAGCGAGCATAGTACTGAGTTCTTTCATGGTCTCAGCCATGACTACGATATCGTCAGCAAATCGAAGGTGAGAGATGTACTCGCCATTAACATTGATGCCTTGTTATAGCTATTTGTAGATAAATACAGACCATCTCAGCAAATCTTCAACAATAATATTTGCAAAATACATACTTCACACTTATAATTGTTGTTGATGTTTTATTACCTCCATTTGCCTAACGCCTTTGCATCACGCAAACTCATACGCATCCAAATTCGAACCTAAAATTCAGTGTTCGTTCATGTTACACAATCATCCGTATTATAGCAATGAAACCCTCTTGAGGCTACTTTCGTATGCACGTATACACCAAGTATACGAAATTATCGCACATGTGCGCAAGATCTCACTATTTGTATGCAGCGCCCGTAGAAGTCATTAAGCGAGGCCGCACGTGCGCATGTGACAAAGGTGTTTTATAGTCTACAATGGCACCCTCTCGCTGTTATGGTGATCTGTCTATTGTGATGCCGGAAAATGTTTCATCATGTTGTGGCACCGACTTTAAATTTCCGGCTCCTTTCCAGTATGATTTGTCAGTCTTCTAGGTTTATTACTAATGTGTTACTAATCGTCTGTTCTTTACTACAGAAGCACATCATACGTAATAGCACAGACAATGTAATTATATGTATAAGACTGCCAAACTCCTTACATTATCGGAAATAGCGAGGGAGATTCTTTTCATACTTCGTCTACACAGCGCCATCTAGATGTAGCTCATGGACTTCAAATTTGTATCCAGGCTACCTAGGCAGCGACATCTACTATAGCATTTAACACTTATTTCGGGCGCTCGCTGATCTGAATCTTACAACATCATAAGGAAATCGGCACGTACCTACGAAACAATGGAATCCGATCCCAAATTCTCGCTTGATCAAAGAAGGCCTTAGCATTAGCACGAATGATATTTTGTTTTTGCCGTCTTAATGTTAAACCGGCATAATCTCACTGCGGTCTCATGATTCCAAAATAAGGTTCACTGATGTAGTTGAGATCGTCATACCAATTACCATTCACAATTAAGCCGCAGATGACTGAATCGTATTAGTACTGTGCTGAAACCTTCATACGTTTAATAGCTACTTAAAATTTAAATAATTGTTCAATATTTCACAGAATACAGAATCGCCGTGCAACCCATTGGGACTATTACTAAAATGGCGTGTAAATGGTTAAAAATTACAAATGTACGTTAATGAATCACCTGTTCACGCGCATTTCTTGTAAGAAAATATGTACCTGCAAATCCTGCAATTTGGTCTTACCTAATAAACACCTACTATAGTTACAACCAGCAAAATGTTTACAAACAAAGATTGTAAAATCATTCGGTGTCTAATCGGAGACGTTGAAGTTTCTCAAGAGGTAGGGTTGCCTTCTCCTAAAATGAAAAAGCCGGACTCTGCCTTGAAAAAAGCCAAACACGACCTACAACTGCCAAATTTCAGCTTTCTTCGATCAGACTGACATGACTGACAGTAGTGATGATGATTATGATGATTGCTTCGCTTGAAGCGCTAACAAAAAGCCAAACAAAAGCCGGACAGGCAGCTCATATAAATATTTGGCCGGACACAACTCGAAAAAGCCAAACATGTCCTGCTAAATACAAACAGATGGCAACCCTATCTAGAGGTAAACAGTACTTTTGTTTTCCTGATTAACAGCTTGGGTTACTATAAGTATCACTTTTCGATCCGTTGGTTAGGTTTGTTGTTTACTGCTTAGTGGTTACAAACCAGAGTTTGCTGGTTATGGTGGCTGTTTTAAAACCACGTGTATGAGCTTTAAGCCACATATCCACTCTATCCAGTGACTTTATACGCATCGCCTCCAAGGGGAGTGGGCGTGAAGTCCCTATAATACCTACCAGTGTACTCGACGTTTGTCAGCATTATTAGCTTCCTATTTGTCAATAGCCATTGGTATCGAAAGCGTCATACCAATGGCTTTAACGTTTATTATTTTCTGTACGAAATTGAATCCTTTGGCGCAGACATGTGAAGTCAAATGCAAACTACGGTCACATGTCTCGCAGAACATTTGTGCCATGATTATGGACATTGTTTTCAAAATACCGTCTGGTTAAAAAAGCCGCGATAGCCTAGTGGTGTAACCTACCGCCTCTCATGCCGGGGGTTCGAATCCGACTTACACCTCTAAAATTATTTATGTACGAAACTCAATTTGAATTTATCACTGAGCTTTTCAGTGAAGGGAAACATCGCGAGGAAACCTGCATGCATCTGCGAAGTAATTCAAGTATGTGTATGAAGTCTCCAATCCGCATTGGGTCCGCGTGGGGACTACTTATATCCCAAACCCTATCTCTCCTGATGATAAGAGGCCCGTGCCCAGCTGTGGGCGGTAAATACGCAGTTGTGGTGGTCTGGTCAATAAAAAATCTAATCAAGAATAGTTCTATTGTCCTCCCTCTCGCAGCGTCGAATGGACTACCCGACCGAAATTCTTTCTTCTAATGTTACACCTCTGTGTAAAAGTACCTACCGCGTATGATGTTGTCAAGTTTTCGTAACGCACCATGATATTTTGTAATTGCTGTGCTTGCCGGCAATAATTTGGGGGTCATTCACATGTAACGTACATTTAACACTCTTAAAAACACTTTGTAAATAAGTGATATGAAGAAATACACCGCAGCGACGATGTGAATCTACGGTTTATCTTATTTATTTGAAATCCAGATTGTCCCCAGTGTCTGAGGCATAAGTAGCATAGTTATTAGGTACTGAAAGTAGTTTTTTTTTTGTCAAACCAATTCATCTTAAACTTCTTCAATTACCTTACCTCTGTACCTACATGTAAGCAGTGGTGGCCTAGTCGTTCGAACTACCGCCTCTCATGCAGAGGGTCGAGGGTTCGATTCCTGCTCGCGTTTACTTATGTGCGAAATTCAATTTGAATTTACCACTGAGCTTTTCGGTGAAGGAAAACATCGAGAGGAAACCCGCACGCATCTGCGAAGTAATTCAAAGATGTGTGTGAAGTCCCCAATCCGCACTGGGCCCGCGTGGGGACTATAGCCCAAACCCTCTCGTGATGAGAGGAGGCCTGTGCCCAGCAGTGGGACGCTAATAGGCTGTAGTAGTAGTATAGTATGTATAGTAGTATAGTATGTATAGTAGTACCTACATTTATTTCCCCACGTAACGTAAGTACGTATTCCCGGCCCACATAGGTAAGAGACGTTCGCGACGATATTATAAGCACAAGAATAGATCAAACTGAAACTGCTACGCTATCTTCAGCTTCTCGGTTCTATCTAAAAACTAAAACACTTAAACTTTAAGTACATTATATTGATTTATAGTCCTTTCATTACTTAGTAAAACTGCGACATTATTTTGACCACGAATTCCTAACAAGTTCCAGTTGGGCATTAAAATGCCAAAACGGTCGCGCTCCATTCCAGTAACCTCAAAATACAAGCACAGCACTGGTTAGGTCGTTTTAGAACAGGTTATAAGTTGTAATAATTCTACTTACTGCTTGTAATTATATAGGCTTACTATAACTTTTATATACATACTAGCCTCTGTCCGCGAATTCGCCCGCCTGGAATTAAGTTATCGCGTTTCCGCGGGAACTATGAGTTTTCCCGGGGTAATATCCATTCCCATGTCTCCAACTATCTCCATACCTTTCATCTAAATCAGTCAACCGGTTGAAGCTTTAAGAAGTGACAGACATACAAATTTACTTTTGCTGAAGTTGAACTGCATTTATAATTCAAAGCAAGCTCGCAAAACTATTATAAGGAACTTATTAGACCCACTTGCACAAAACCGTTAACCTCTTAACTTAGGTTGTTGTATCAACCTAACTCCAGTAATGGACTAACACGAGGTTAGCGGCGTTGGTGAAAATTGGCCAAAGTAGCTAAGTTATAATAAAGTTTTTATTTTTACAGTCAACGACACAGACTTAACGTAACATGCAAAAGGGTGCCGTTTTTAAAATGTTTCGAACGTCAATACATTTCGAAATCATAGTCGTTTTCGATGGATGTCTTCAGTGTGATTTTACCTATTACCATAGAAAAATAAGGTAAACTTAGAAGGACAACCTTCAAACAAATGAGCGTACGCCTAAATAAGTGTTAAATGAGATAATAGATGTCGCTACTTAGGTAACCTGCTGCATACAAAATTGAACTCCATGAGCAACATCTAGATGGCGCTGTACAGGCGAAGTATGAAAAGTTGAAACTCCCTGGCTATTTCCGATGTACGCCGTAATGTAAGAAGATTGACAGTCTTATATAATTACATTGTCTCTGCTATTACAACATTTTTTTTTCTTAGCCTGTTGGAGTGTCCCACTGCTGGGCAAAGGCCTCCCCTTTTTTCCGCCAGGCGTACCTGTTCAGTGCATGTGTGTAGGGTATCATAATATTACTTACCTTTTAAGTTACACTTTCATTTATTACTCATCATTAACATGCTCCTGCAATTAAAAACATAACATTACTTCGGATCCCTTGTACACAAACACATTTTTATAACACCATCATATCACGTACATCCAAGCTTCTTCTTTGTCACGCGTTTACTTATACGATACTCAAATTACGTCGTGGCAATGTATTTGTCGCGACCTGTTATTATTTTTCCTTCTTGAATTACATGAACACTACAGTTTTGCCTTTATAATTTCGGTGAAATTGTGGTTTTTGTAAATATTGACGTAGTTGACAATGTTGTTGATACCCATTCCTATGGTCACAACATATCAATCCTTTGGGAAAAGGTTAGGTTTCTCACTGGTGGGCGATAAATTTGATGTTTTATTTCTATTTTTATTCAAATTCTCTAAAAATTCCATCCAAGGTTTCCTTATCGATATAGCCGCAAGGATGGTCAGTTCTTCTTCAGCTCTCAAACGGAGCAGTCGAAATTATAAGACCTTTGTCCTGGGGGTCGACCAGCCCCAGGACCCTGCAAAAAGGCCCAAAGCCTCTGGCAATCTTTTGGCCGTGCTAACTTAATAATTTACTTCATCTCTGAGTTGGTGTGCGGACGACTCTAAAATCTATCCGCACAAAGTCCTTCAAGTTGGTGTGCGGACAACTTTAAATATCCGTACAAAGACTCACCTTCTACGTGGTGATATTCATTCGCTCCATCTCTTCTGACGTTTTACCCGCTGTACTATCACCCGTGCCGCTCTTTACGTGTACCGAGCCTGTGGCATCACACTGCCATCCAGAGACGGTCCACTACGACGTCACCACTACGCTGATCCACCCTTCAGCAGTACTACCCCGTGCCAGCCACCAGCTGAACCTCGAAGCGTCGCTCTGACCCTGCACAACTCCACCGTCCAGTAAAGACCTGTGCCGCTGTTCCTGATTCCGACTCACCAATATCCTGTGCCGCCCTTCCGCTACGCCGTGCTGCTGAATCATCCTCCACCCCGAGCTCCTTCAACCTTCACATCATCCTTCACTCGTCCCACACCCTGACTCAACTTTACTTACCTCCACACCGCTCTTCATAACACCACTTCTCACCACTTCGCCCATATTCCATTACCTTTTTTTTATTAATTGTAAATAGGTTTTCTTTCCTTTATTGTAAATATATTTATTGTATATATCTACTCTTTCCTTCCTCTTCACACCTTCATTCCTTAATTGTCGCTTCACGACATGTGTTTGCCACTCTTTATCAAAGACGTCTAGGTTGTTACATACATTAAAACACTTAAATATTTCCCCTCACTGGAATACATTTCAAGGTTACAGTTAGGCTAAAGTCATTGAATTAATAGACACTACCTATTAAGAAACCAGATTAGATTGTAGTTAGCTTTTAGATCTTAGGTCTTTTGAGCTGTTTATCGTAAAAAAATCCTCCAAACCAAATGGTAGTCGTTTTTCCTGTAGACAACGGCCAATTTGAAATAAATCCTGACACGTTACACAGCATTGGGTTTCTGAATTGTCAAGTTAACCATAGGCGAAAAGTAGATCCCTTTTTTGTTTTGCGTGGTAGATTATGAAGAACGTACCTAATTTGTTCAGGTTCACAAACACAATATTCGGTAACTTCATAGTTGTATAATGTGTCAGGATTTTTTCATAACAGCCGATAACTGTGTCTCAAGCGTTATTAAATGGCTAATGAATGAATATTGGATGGCATAGATGGGTATAGTTACTCGAAAGTTTAATATGCCGCTATAAATAACTAATATGGAAAGTGCTAATTACTTATGTTATTTTTTAAACGAGCTTTCTGCCTGTATTTATTTAAAAAAACGATCTCATTAATGGCTCTAACGATTTGGACAAAATTTGGATTTTATAGGAGTTTGCGGGGGCGACAAATTGATCTGGCTAGGTCTCTTAAACCCTACTCTACCTAAAGCACGGCCAACCAGGTACATTTTAATATTCACTCTAATAAAATTACTTTAATCAATAGTCAATAATAAATCTGAATTTCCAGCTGAATATATAGTTTTCTTTTAGTATCCGGTCGAAGGACCATTTTAGTTAACAGCATAGTTACTTAAATACCGTTCCTTTTAGTTCCATCTGGCGGGGTTTTCGATCAACTCAAGCCGAAGAACACAGCTCGATAGTGCGCCTATAAAACCTGCTAAATGATACTGAGCACAACGGCTTGGTAGTGCCACACCTTGTTGCATAGATGGCGTTAGTATTTCTGTAGCTCTATAACATTAGATGATTGCAGGTACGGTACGTAATGTTGAAAAGAAGAATCGGTTTACCGTACATGTTTATAATTGAATGTACCTAAATTTATGTTTTTAACCACCGCAACCACAACAGCCTATTTTACGACCCACTGCTGGGCACTAGAGCATCTAATATCGGAAGGTTTTTCTAATACCGGTATTTTTTCGATATTGGAAAATCGAATATCGTTTTTCCGGTATTTTCGATATTGTTTCGATATTGGTAAAGAAATAGTAAAATAAATGATTTTTCCAGTTGAGTGGTACTCCCAGTGGTGGACACCTAGTTCATTAAATGACTCCAGTTTGTGCCAGCTTGCCTTTGCTCTCCTGAATGATCCTGGATTAAGTAAATTGCTTGTTCCTAAATATGTATATTGGTTAAAGCATCTAGATTTTATTTTTATGGTATCTGCCGTGCTGTATGGAGCACGGTTCAGATAAGGATCCCTGGCCCTCCAGCCAGACCTACGTTATTTTCACAAGGCTGTGAATTTAGAGATCTATCTTATACTTTAAACGAGCTAGCAAAGTATCTCAGAAACGGCGCTAATGATTTGATGAAAGAAATGTACAATATAGATGTTTACGGGTGCGAAAATACGAACTTACTAGGTAACTACTCTTGACTTCTGGGAAAACTAATTTATAGCTATTTCCAACCAGTCACCCAGTCTAATAGTCCTCTAAGACGGATTGCGCATTAGTCAATTTGCTCGTTGCGCTCTTCTATTTTAAAGATGTATATGAAGCCCCTAATCTGCGCTATGGCACCGAGGTGGCTTGAGGAGGTCTTTATGGTGACTAATTGACTGTGGTGAGCTCAGGTCTCCCTTCAAGACCTTCTTGCCGTGGGACGTAATAGACTGTTTAAGGTAGTGGTCAATCAATGGCCATAGGACAAGGCGGTTGATGTAAATTTAAACTTAAGCCATTTCAAGCTTAATAATATTGTTAAATAAGAAACGTATGATTCTGTGTAACTCTTAAAGTGATAAGATTGCAATATTTTACTTAAATATTTAAAGAAATTTATCTTTACGTCAATATCGAAAATATCGAAATACCAATTTTATACAAGTTCAATATCAATATCGGAAATTTGGTCCGATATTCCGGTTTTTCGATAATATCGAAAACCGGTATTCATGCTCTACTGGGCACAGACCACCCTCATCACGAGAGGGTTTTGGGCTATAGTCTCCACGCAGGCCAAGTGTGGATTGGGGACTTCACACACATCCTTGAATTACTTCGCAGATGCGTGCGGGGTTCCTTACCGTGTTTTCCTTCGCCGAAAAGCTCAGTGATACATTCAAATTGAATTTAGCACATAAGTAAAAAAAATCAGAGGTGCGAGCCGGATTCGATCGAACGCCCGACGATGAGAGATGGTAGGTCAAAACTGGAGCCTACCACGGCTTATAAAAAAAAATACAAGATCAACAAATTTTGGTTTGGTCCATTTTAACTTCAACCAATGCATGCGCAGTATAACCACTCACAATATATCAACCGGACTATGAAAGATCCATGAAAATGTAAAAGAACCCTGGGGTATAAACCCAAGTACTTATTCGCTAAACAATAAACATTCTCACTATCATGGCATTCGTATATGTACGGAAGTATTTTTTACGGAATTATCTCAACCATACGTTTTAATTTCGGAGGTTTATAAGAATTGCTCTTTAAAGTGAAAAAAGCTACAATTTTTTATAGTCGTCTGGTTCCACTTCCACTTCAAACAAGGTCACATTGAACAGAGACTTCGAACTTAATTTTGAAAGTTGTTATCTTGAAGTAAGCGAAAATAACTGGTGTGTATGGAAGTCTGGGACGTCGGTTCTCGCGTCAGCCAATATTTTTGACGGCTGGATTCGAGCCGCACCCATGATGTCTTTTGTTTGATGTTGGCGAGATATATGCAATCCTCTTTACGTACATATCCATATTTAATATTATAAATGCGAAAATAACTCTGTCTGTCAATCTGCCTGTCTGTTAGCTCTTCAAGCTTCAACCGCTGGACCGATTGAGATGAAATTTGGCATAGAGATAGTTGGGGTCCCGGGAAAGGACATAGGCTCCTTTTTTTTATCCCGGCAAAACGCATAGTTCCCGCGG
Organism: Aethes cnicana; assembly: GCA_963971205.1. Taxonomy (NCBI): domain Eukaryota; kingdom Metazoa; phylum Arthropoda; class Insecta; order Lepidoptera; family Tortricidae; genus Aethes; species Aethes cnicana. The sequence continues at coordinate 5,289,798 of OZ020287.1, read as the reverse complement.
GAACGCGATAACCGAATTCCACGCGGGCGAACTCGCGGGCAGAAGCTATAGTAAAATCTTATATACTATTATAATAAAAGAGCAGAACCCGGCGTGACTGTACATAGAAAGAAAAGTTCAAAAAAAAGGAACGGGGGATCTAAAGATGTATGGTAGACCGCAAAACAGCGATTTTTAGAAATATTTTCTGTCTGTCTGTCTGTCTATCTATCTGTTTGTGAGAGTTAATCTCCGAAACTACTGAACCGATTTGAATGCAGTTTTCAAGGGTAGATAGAGCATCATTTGGAGAAAAATATAAGCTGTTTGATTAAAATCTGATGTCGGAAAGAAAAGTTATCGGCAATTTTATATTCCACGCGTACGAAGTCGCGGGCAGAAGCTAGTATAAAATAAAATATTCATAAATTGTCTCTAACTATAATTGATGATAATATTCAACCTAAATTATTAATTATACCCAAGTTTGCAACTTCGAGAACTTTATGCTAGGTTATAGGCCCATTCTTAACCATTGCAATAAAGCTAAGTAATGTCTCTACAAATTGCGATCAATAACTTTTTCTCATGAGAATGAGAAATGTTCATTGGTTTTATAATAAATCTTACAAGAAACATACTAGGTACAATGTTTATTTCAAGAAAATATGGAATTGAATGCCTTTTATAAACAGGCTAGGCTAGGCATAGATGAGGGTATATATTTCCGCCTCCGTGCCAGAAATATCACCAGCTGCCTTAACCCCCACCGGAACACAACAATGCGAGCACCGCTATTTGGCGGGTGGTATGGACCTGGCACCAGACCCTTCCACTACCAAGTTTATAGAGAACAAACGTCCACATAATTTTCACGTTCATACTGCTTTATTAATGAACTTAATAGGCTTATGGCTCAATCTGCCTTCCATATAGAGTTCATATACCTACATAATATTATATTATGCAGCAAAAAAGCTCCTATATAATATAGCAATATTTGGAGCAGTTATTTCATTCTCAATGTCAAAGCAAATAAGCGATTCCAAGGAAAATCTGACCGAGAATATGTAGTTTATAGTAAATAACTTATTTTTTTTAAACTGCTTATCATTTTAAAGTCAAAACCTTCTAAATATACAGTGCTAGCTTCGGCCCGCGATTTCGCCCACGTGGAATTCGATTATCGCGTTCCCAGGGGAACTGTGCGTTTTTTCGGGATAAAAAGTAACCTTTGTCCTTTCCCGGGACTCCAACTATTTCCATACCAAATTTCATCCAAATCGGTCTACCGGTTGAAGCGTAAAGAGGTAACAGACAGACAGACAGACAGAGTTACTTTCGCATTTATAATATTAGTATGGATTGTCATAAGGCAGCTATTAACTCTCCAACTGTGTCGCCTTAAGTACCTACCAAAAGTTAATTATCTTTACAATTATGTATTAAGTCGCGACTTGTAATATACTCAACAGAAAATCCTATACAAAGTGACCCGTTTTCATTGCTGTTGAGTGTATTTGGGATGGTTGAAAGATTCCTGTCGGTTTCTATTTTATTTTCTATTATTATGAATTACTTAATTTGTACCTACAAGTCCTATAACTACCTATATATAGACATATATATACTTAGTTCTAGGACTTGTACGAGGGGCGGCTGAAAAGTAATCTACCTAACAATGAAACAAAAGACTGTCGTGGCTACTTTTTTTTATTTTTCTATATAGTCCCCTGCTAACAAAATGCACTTATTACATTTTTCAATTATTGAATTTAAACCATTAAAAAAAATCTTTCGATTTGTCGTCAAAAATGTCAGTAACCGCAGCCTTCATTTCGTCATCGGTCATAAAGGTCCCTGAGGTCTTTCTTGAGAAGTCTAAACAGAAAATAGTCACAGGGGGCTAGATCTGGACTATAAGGGGGGTGGTCAATGGTTTCAAAGCCATTGTCTTTAATTGCTAGCTTCGTTGTGCGGGCGGTATGCACTGGTGCGTTATCGTGAAAAATCAGAACTCCTTTGCTTAGTTTACCTCGCCGTTTTTCTTTTATTGTCTCTCTTAGTTGATATAGTAAGTTTGAGTAATAATCAGCATTCATTGTAGTTTTCTTCGGTAAATAATCTATGAGCAAAATCCCTTCTGTGTCCCAAAAGATTGTAGCCATAAGTTTACCTGCCGATGGACAGACCTTGAATTTCCGAGGCGGCTTCTCATCCTTAAATTTCCACTGTAACGACTCTTGCTTACTTTCCGGGTCCCATTGTCGAATCCAAGTCTCATCACATGTTACAATTCTAGAAATTATTTCTTCCTCTTTCCCTCGACTCATGTCCAAAAACTCTTCGCAACATTTGACACGCCTCTCCATGTCAAATGCAGTCAACATTCTGGGGCCCAACGTGCACTAACCTTGGACATGTTCAAATGCTCATGAATTATTTCATTGACTCGCTCTTTACTGACGCCCACATCTCTAGCTATCTCCCACTGCTTCACTCGTCGGTCCTCTAATATATTTTTTTTCACCTTGGCTACATTTTCATCGGTGACGGCCCAAACTGGTCTTCCGCTACAAGGATCATCTTCCAGGCTCTCACGACCTAACTTAAACTGCTTTGACCAAAACTTTATAACAAATTCGGAAGAACACGAACTGCCAAACACGTAACATACGCTGTCTGATCTCCGAAGGCGTATTCCCTTCTTTAGTCAAAAACTTAATCACCGCACGCTGCTCGATTTTATCCATTTTCACTTTTTCTACCGACATGTTCGAAACAATTGTAGGAGACAAATAAACGTGATGCAATAATTGCAATAAACAAATGAATGTAATACATTTTGAAAATAGAATAACAAAGGAATATAAATCCATACCAGCCAGCATTATTTTTGTATATATTTCTGACCAAGGAGATTACTTATCAGCCGCCCCTCGTACGGTCGAATACAAAAAAAATGCAACTTTCAGGCTGTAAACTTAAGACGTAGTTTAGGAGTCACTACTGCACCTGCGCGCCAAAAACTCATTGTTATCTAGGTTAGGGTAGTCACCCCATGTCTGGCCGCAAGGTCGTCTGCCGGCCGAGGTGCGCGCGCACGGTTGGCGCCCTCTGTACTCAGTCGATCCCAGCTGCGCGCCGAGTGAACATCGGCCATCGGCGCTCGCGAAAAATAAAAATAAATTAAGCAATATTAAAAATCAAAATAATAAAATAGTTTGAATATATTATTTCGAAAATATATCATACGATAACGAATAAAGTGCTTTTTTTAAATTTATTAAGTGAGTGCAATTTGATGAGCGAACCTACCGGCTTTTTAATTGTGTATGCGATTTTTTTAATAGGTAAGTGTTTGTTTTAAGGATGTATTGGTCGGCGCGAGTGCAGAGTACGTAAATGTTCGCATAGCACGGGGGTTTGAAAGTATTTCAAGGCGATCTTGCTTCTAGGCAGTTCTTAGGCTCAAACTATCCAGCCAGCCTATACCTGTTGGCGCGCATTTTTACCAAAAACTTCGTGTCGAATCAGTGAAGTTAAAACGCATTGCAAAAAATAAACAAAACATGCTACGAATCACCTTAAATAATGTTAATCAGAAATCCTTTATTAAATACTGAAAATATCGAAATTGGAACATGTCTGAATTAAATATTTTTTCCAGTCTTATTAATTAATAGGTATATAGAATTCTAATAGAATTTTCCCGCGACTTCGTATAGGTACCTACGCATAAACTGTAACATGTAAAATCCAATTTTTCTCCTTCCTGTGGGAGTTACGGGAAATCCTCTCTTCGTGCTCCCCTACACTCCTCAAGGAAGCTACATGCCAAATTTCAGTTTTCTACGACCAGTAGTTTCAGCTGAGCGTTGTCATCAGTCAGTCAGTCAGTAACGGAGGAGTTTTATGTTTATTGGTGATTTCATTAATTTCCTTATTTTTATAATAAGGAAGTTTATCCATCAAAAATGCATAATGAAACCTACCTACATGCTACCAACAGAACTTTTCATTCATAAACAACACTGGGCATTAAGTCCACTAACAAAACCACAAACCAGATGATATCATCCAATTACAAAGTTATACCTAATAAATAACGTGAACTATTGTAAACTGAAGAGTGGTTTCAATAAAGATGATAAAAACAATCCGAAATGTAAATTACATTCATTCATGCAATGTACAACCAACTATTACAGTACCTAGTCCAACGAATTTTACCCGCCCTTTCATATCTCTACTATTTCGGCAGTACATATTTAGAAAGCTCTGATGTGAGAACGTCACTTACCCGACCGAGTTATAAAAAAAATGAAAGAACGTGAAGGTCAGAAAAAGTCACGGCCGTGGGCACGATTTGGCCAAAGCACAGTTTTTGGAGCAACATGTTCTTTGGCCGCGAAATCTCACGTCAATCGGCATAATAGGTATCTGTAAACAACCGTCTTGCATTCTCCAACTTACGTTTTAAGAAATTGCGAGATTTTTTATCTCTCTTTCTCTCTCTTCTAGAGCTGAAAAACCAAAACATACCTACTTAAGAATTTTACTAATTTAATGTCATCGAAAATAGTTACAGTAACAACCTACTAAAATACATCAACCTACTGAATTAGGTATGTATAGTGATGGGTGGTAGGTAGTTGGTTTGGAAGAATTGGAATAATCTGAAGTCTGCCTGTTTGTGATCTCAGACCTATTTGTAAATTTTCCGTAGATTCGTGTTTGTGATCTCAGTATTTGTAAATTTTCCGTGGATTCGTAGCGCGATGAATAAAATTGCTTGTTAATAATTTTAATGGGAACGCGAGGAAGGAAATCGTTATGATGCGATTTGCGTGTTATGTAAACGTTAAACCTTTTCGCCACTCGCCAGCAACTTCGACTTCGACCGTATTGTTTTAGAAAAGATATCACGTCCCGGTATGTTTAGATACGATAACGATTGCATTTACGGTCTTTTACTAAAGAACAATCGGCTCAAACAATTTTATCGCCGGTCAAGTGTATTGTGAATTCCTCGCTGAATTGTGAATTACTCATTCGAGTTTTTAAATAGGGACATGAGTTTTCCAATGTCCCTAAGTTGTAACCCAAATGAATACATTATATCCCTATAAGCTCATTTTATATTGGATTACTAGCCCAAACAATAAAGTCCTTAAAATAGGAGATCCATTGCATTTCCCCGAATGAAAGGGAGGTATAGGAAATCGTTATTTCCGGTTAGGGATATGGGATGGGATATATCCCTATTTAGGTACGAACTTGAGTGAGGCCCCGTGTTTAAAATTATAGTAGGTATTAGTAACTTAGTACAGCCGAACACGAAACAATGCCGTGCTAACGTTTCGAAAAATAAATATATGAGCACGTCTTACTTCCTACTTGGAAAGTTATTGCATATTGTTGAATTGTTAAAGTTAAATAATTACTCGTGTAAGGAAATCCAATGAATCATCATAAAACATAATTTCATCCGTAAGACTATTTCTCGTCTAAGATTATTTCTCGAGTTAAGAACAATTGTGAAAAAAAAACAAACAGAGAGGAGCTCAGAAACAACTGAATACTCGTACAGTGTAAATATGTCTGATCGTCTGTTCACACTTGGTATTCCCAGATGGAGTTTTAAATTTAGGTATACAACTTTTAAATTAAAATCCTATCCTAAGGGTATAAAATAAAACGACCTTGTATGCTTTAGGACTTTAAAGCAAATGAAAACTATCATTAAAAAGAACATAAACGGAATAGGTACCAAATATAAAACCTTTACATTTGATCTTAACAATCAGAAAAATAAACAATTATTGTTCAATGCTACGTAATATTTCATCGGTAAGGTTAACTGAAGGCCGAGTTCACTAAACTTTCAATTTTTCGACGTTAATGGGTAGTTGTACAAATATAACTCGTTTAAAAAGACCGGAGCGGTTTGAACTTGAGCTACATTTAAATATAACAACCAGTCCAACTTTACGATAAAAAACAGTACCCAACACTTCATGCAAAAATGTCATGGTTACGTCAGATCAGGTTGTATGGTACAGTTACCCTTAAACATATCCGGACTTTATGAACGCGGCGAGACTTATAGATGCTGCATGTGTTACATATTTTGTTGTGATTACAGTTTTTAATAGATTTTATTTAAATAAACACACTGAATAAAGGATTAGCCGAACTAGTTGAGTTAAATCAAAAATAAGAAAATTTTCGTTACGAATAAATAAAACTTAACAAAAACTTACATAACTATTTCAGTAGCTACTAATAAGACTGGTTGGTTACTAAAATACATAGTTCGCATGTCACTTTTTTGTGTAACCAGTAATCAAACTTTGGTTATAATTAGGTAACACATTGGTAATCCTTTTTTTTTAGTGTAAAAAACATAGTAAATAGGTACCTACTAGAAGTGCACCACCACGGCGTTACCTGTTGAAAACCTCACCCCCTAGGAATATATATATATATAAGTAAATCTAATAGAGATATACAGTTATTATTTAACCACAATAAGTATTTAGCTTCCCATGCAGAGGGTCGGGGGTTCGATTCCGGCTCGCACCTCTAAGTTTTCTTATGTGCGAAATTCAATTTGAATTAACCACTGTGCTTTACGGTGAAGGAAAACATCGTGAGGAAACCTGCACGCATCAGCGAAGTAATTCAAAGATGTGTGTGAAGTCCCCAATCCGCACTGGGCCCGCGTGGGGACTATAGCCCAAACCCTCTCGTGATGAGAGGAGGCCTGTGCCCAGCAGTGGGGCGTAAATAGGCTGTAGTAGTAGTAGTAGTAGTAAGTATTTAGCGAAAGAAAAATAAACATGCACACCATTTAGGTATGTTCACAAAAATAGGTAATAGTAATAGGAATAAGTAACTAAAATTACTTGGAAAAAGTATACAAACCTACCTAGTAGCAACTCCGTTGCTGCGTATCTTTTTCTTTTTTTTTCATGTCATTGGTATAGGCAAACGAGCGCAGCCCACGTGATGGTAAGTGGTCACTGCGGCCCATGGACACCGAAATCCTATGATCCTCCATTAAGAAACCATAAGATCTCGGATACGTTGCCTACCCTGAGGCCTACGATGGAATGCCTCTGTACCAGTAATTTCACCGGCTGCCTTAACCCTCTACCGGAACACAATAGTGCGAGCACTGCTATTTGGCGGTAGGTTATCAGGAAGATTTAGACGGTGGTATCGCCCCTAAAAAAACGTCTTGAAGTACATAAGTGATGGACAGGTCATCATTAAATCTAAACATACCTTGTTTATTTAATAAGAGTTCGGGTGTTTGAGGGATTAGCCCTGACTGATGGTGCCTTTACCATACTGGTACATAGGTATCATAGATATGTACCGTAATTTTATCGTATCTAAATCTATTCTCCCTAACGAATATTATTCCCTCGTCCAACGTAAACATCTTTATGTTATCGCAAACGTTCAACTACTCTCCTTAATGTTCAAATAAATGAGTACTTAGCTTATTAACTAACATACGTGTAGATATATAAATGAGCTATATATAAAATTATTGCAAAATCTACCATGTATCTGAGAGAACTATTCAGTGCATTGCAGTGAAGCAAATATCACAATTGAAACCATTAAATTGTTACGCCTTTAAATAAAGGCAATATGAAAGGTTTATTTATTCGTTGGTATAACGATGGAATAGTTTTGATTGTTAAATCGAATAGTATTAGGTAATTACTTATTCTGTGGTAATATAAGCTTTAAACTAAGTATCAATTCTTCTTGGGTGCTTAGTGTTAGAGACAAAATAATGCTACAAAAAAAAGACTTCAAACTTTGGCCCTCAAGTTTTTTTGTCCATCCATATTGGACCCATCACATCAGATTTCTTATTTTCATGTCACCCATAGACATAAATAATACTTCGTATGGACCCGGCCTACCGTAGATACATGTCATGTTTCCCCACTTCATTGGTGTCCAATCCAAAGTTAAACTTATATCGTGACACTAAAGCTGGGTCACATTTTTTCAACAACGAGACGAGTTTTTGGATACTGAGAAACAGTTTCGAAAAAAGATTTTTTAATAAAAACGCTTATTGTCACGTACGCTCGGTGACAGAACTTTGGATTGGACACCGTGGAAGTGGGGACATATTACGTGTACGTTAGACCGGGTCTATATTATTTACGTCTATAATATCACCCAAATGTCACCTCCCAATCTTGTGGAAAGCTACTGATATGAAACGCCCATCTGAAAACTACCTAGCTATTTGGATATCAGCAGCGGTATGCGTTAGGTCATGCATAATTTGCCATATTTTTTATACAGGCAAACGAGCACACAGCCCACCTGATGGTAAGTGGTCACTGCGGCCCATGGACACCGAAATCCTATGATCCCCCATTAAGAAACCATCAGATCTCGAATGCGTTGCCTACCCTGAGGCCTAAAATGGATTGCCTCTGTGCCAGTAATTTCACCGGCTGCCTTAACCCCCTACCGAAGCACAACAGTGCGAGCAATGCTATTTGGCGGCAGGTTTATTTATTTATTTATGTATTTATTGGAGATAAATCAGAAATTATCAAAGAATTACTTATAAATAAATAAAAATTGTCTAAGTAACAATAGTTGTTATTTCCTTGACATAGCTTAACACAGGTTAGCGGGGAAAGACGGTGGATATTTAACACAATCGTGTTTTGATGAATTAAACGAGTATTTCTAATAATAAACTTGGTTTTATTAATTATAGACGAAAAAAATAGCAGAGAACAATGTGGCATAACGATACCAGAGTGTGAGAGAGAGAGCTATACATTAATGACAGTGACAGCAATAGTCGAGAGAGAAGGCGGCAAATTTAAATATACTCAACACTCCCACTAAATTTCAGCCTTATTACATTAGGTTTACGTACTATACATCAGTTGTACGACATCAGTTGTATTAAATCTAATACAATAAAATCTAACAAAAAAAAAAACACTTAATACACTAGTTAGTATACATGTGATGTGCTGAGAATTAACCTATTTACCTTTCAAGAGACTATTTATTAAAAGAGAAAATACATACAAACAGTCTTCATCAGTAAAAATGAGATCATACAGTTTTATGATTCTAAGACACATTGAACTTTACTTGCAGGCATTTGGGTGCTCAACTACACCTAACTTTTCTCTAAAGAATTGAAATTTAACTTTAGACAAAGCCTTTGTGAAAATATCAGCTAATTGGTTATCAGTACAGATATACTTAAGATCTATGAGTCTCTGAGCATATTTTTCTTTGACAAAGTTATATTTTACATCTATATGTTTACATCTTTTATGATATTCAGAGTTTTTAATAAGACATATAGCACTTTGGTTATCAATATTAAGAACTATACAGTCTTGTTTGTATTCATCTACATCAATCATCAATTGCCTGACCCAGAGAGCTTCCTTGGTGGCACAGCAGGAGGCCATAAACTCGGCCTCGGTGGTGGACAGGGCGACCGTGGGCTGGCGCTGGCTGCTCCACGTCACGGCGGCGCCGCTCTTCATGAACACGTACCCTGTGGTCGAGCGTCTCGTCACGGGGTCCGTGGCGTAGTCACTATCTGAGTAACATTCTAAAGTAATGTTCTGATTATACCTGAAACAGAGTCCATAACACATGGTTTCTTTTAAATATTTAAATATTCTCTTCACCGCGTTCCAGTGACTCTGATCATAATTGTTCAGAAAACGGCTCACAGTGCTCACTGCGTACATTATGTCGGGTCTGGATACTATAGCCGTGAACATGAGGGACCCGACTGCTTCTCTGTATGGTATATTTTTCTGATCTTCGATCGTGCTAGCTTTCTCCAAAGTAACATGTGGATCTGCTGGAATGCTGTTAGGATTGGCATTTATCATGTCAAATTTTATCAACATTTCTTCAATGTACTTCTTCTGATGTATAAAAATGTAATCCTGACATTGCTCAATTTGCATTCCAATGAAGTTTGAAGCTTTGCAAATTTTTATATTGAACTCTTCTTGAAGATCATTCAGTACTTCAGTAAGAGCAGTGGGATCTATTGAAAATACTAATCCGTCATCTACATACAAAAGTAAGTATACTTTTGCTGACTTACTGCTGCTTATATATACACATCTGTCAGCTTGACTGTTCACAAAACCATGCTTCTTCAGTACACTGTCGAACTTGGCATTCCAGCATCGTGGGGCTTGTTTCAGCCCATACAGGGATTTCACAAGTTTGCATACAGTGTTTGGCTGAACGGTAAGACCCTCCGGAGGCTTCATATATATCTGCTCTTTTAGTTCACCATATAAGAAAGCAGTCTTTATATCAAATTGCATCATGGTCATGTTTTTCTCTGCTGCAACAGACAGTAGCAGTCGAATTGAGTCATACCTGACTGTAGGAGAAAAGGTCTCGGTATAGTCGATACCATTCTTCTGGGCGAAGCCTTTAGCACAAAGTCTTGACTTGTATCTAGGTCCTGTCGGCTCGTCCTTGACACGAAAAACCCATTTGCACCCTATGAGCCTGACATCGGCTGGTTTCTTCACCAGTTGCCATGTGCCATTTTCTTCATGAGCCTTCAATTCTTCACTGATGGATTTGGCCCATATTTCAGATTCCTTTGAAGACAATGCTTCTTCATAAGTCTGAGGAACCATGCACGGTGGCACATCATCTACGCAGAGGTAGGTTTTTGTGTCATTCTTTTTATTTATTTTATTTCGAGGACGAAGTGTGATATTATATTTCATAGGAGGACTTTCGATTGGCTCTTCAGGTATATACTCAGATTCATCGTTATCTACAGTGTCACCTTCACTTGCTGTTTGAATTGACAAGTCTGTGCTAGAGTTATGATCATCATCAGATTGACAACTGTTGTCAATTTGATCATTTTCAGAATTTGTCAGAGAAATGGGTACTATATCTCTTTTGATAGAACTTTCTAAGAAAACTACATCTCTACTTTTTGTCATAGTTCTAGTTCTGGGATCAAATAGGCGATAGCCTTTTGTGTTTTCACAATAGCCTAAAAATATCATCTTACGCGATTTGGAGTCCCACTTCTTTGCTTTTACCTTCGGTATATGCATCATTGCCTCGCAGCCGAAGACTCTCATATGGCTCACATCAGGTTTGCAGCCGGTCCATATTTCCTCAGGCGTTTTGTACTCCAGGGCTCGCGTCGGTGATCGGTTTACTATGTATGCTGCAGTCACGATTGCCTCGGCCCACAGGTATTTCTGCAAATTGGCATTGATTAGCATACATCTCGCTTTTTCTAGTAAGGTCCGGTTCATACGCTCAGACAGCCCGTTCTGTTGAGGGGTATATGGGGTTGATGTCTGATGTTTTATTCCACATGTTTTTAAATATTCAGTAAAGCTTTTGCTTAAATACTCAGTTCCATTATCAGTTCTCAGTGTTTTGATTTTACAGTCTAATTGATTTTCTACTAAGCTTTTATACTCTTTGAATTTATCAAAACATTCTGACTTTGACTTAATAGGAAACACGCATACTTTCCTAGAGTAGTCATCGATAAATGTGATGAAATACCTGGCATTTCCCAGTGACTTCTCCTCCATTGGACCACAGATGTCGGAGTGGATGGTTTCTAGCAGTTGACTTGCTCGGGAACCTTCACTGTTGAAAGGTAGCCGTGCCTGTTTGCCCTTGATGCACGGGATGCAGGTTACCTTGTCGCTTGGAGACATAGTGACACCTTCTACATGGTCTTCTATCTTCTTTAAGTCGGAGAAGTTCAGGTGACCAAGTCGCTGATGCCACAGATAAAAGTCATCTTGAGTTTTTGATGCAAAAGCTTGGACAGAGGCAATGTTTAACTTGTACATATTATTCACAAGCTTTGCTGATGCTACTTCATCATTGTCTTGGTTGAAAATACTGCAGCCACTGGTATCAAAGTTGATGTTACACTTGTTCTTGATAATTTGACTGACAGAAAGAAGATTTGTTGACAGCTCGGGTACATAAAGGACTTCTGTCACTTGTATGCTGCTTGTAGATCCATTCTTCTGCATAACATTGATGTTGACTTTACCACAGCATTCCACTTGTAGCTCTTTGTTGTTGGCAACACGGATAGTTTTGACAGGCGGTGGTGATGTGTCATAGATCCAGTTTTTGTTCATTGTCATGTGCATGGACGCTCCGGAGTCCACATACCATCCCGAGTCATTGCAGCTTGTAGCGGAGAAAACTGCCACGAAAGAACTGTCATTTTGCTTCTTGTTGGGTTTCACCTTACAGTTTTTACTCATATGCCCATATTTGTTGCATGAGTAACATCTCGGACCCTTCGACGGGGGTTTGACATTTTGTTGCCTATACTTTGATTTGTTCACAAGAAATGCACTTGTTTCTGGACTTTTGACCTCCTGTAACAGTTTTGTTTTTATCAAATCGGCTGTTATAGCGACACCAGAGCTTTCAATCGCCATTATCATTGGCTTATATTGATCGGGGAGGCCAGTAAGTAGTAAGGTCCCCAACCACTCATCATCTACTTTGAACCCAATGTTCCGAAGCTTGTGCGCTGAAGTCATTATCTTGTTCACATATTCTTCTATTCCCTGACAACTTTCAAGAGAAGTTGTGATAAGATCTCGCAGCAATCCCACTCGACGTGTTAGACCGGAGTCATCGAACGCTTTGCAAAGGTTATTCCACACCTCCTTCGCAGTCTTGGCTTCTTGTACGTGGATATATATGATCGGATCCACCAGCAGTACAATCTTCGACCTTGCCTTCACGTCACTTTTTGCATCGACCTTTTCGTCGGCCGCGGCACTCACACATTGCCATAGCTCTTCGTGTTCCAAGTAAGTTTGAACTGCAAACTTCCAACTTGCGAAGTTTTCTCTACCAGTCAGTCTTTCTATGAGTGTCATATTATTACTTGACATGCTTGTCTGGACGTATTTTCACTATATAATGAAGACTCGTGGTAGACCGGAAGTGAGGTTATGTTCGGTCACTTTTCTCTTCGCACTGAATTTACGGACTGTACTCGCGAAACTATTATTTACAGGCGCGTCTGGGCCGATAACCTGATGAATTAAACGAGTATTTCTAATAATAAACTTGGTTTTATTAATTATAGACGAAAAAAATAGCAGAGAACAATGTGGCATAACGATACCAGAGTGTGAGAGAGAGAGCTATACATTAATGACAGTGACAGCAATAGTCGAGAGAGAAGGCGGCAAATTTAAATATACTCAACATGTTTTTTCCCTTTGTTTGAGTTCAAAACAATTACATACCTACGCTTTAGTTCAATATTCAATGTGCCAGACCTAAGCTATTACGTTTGACGTTTTGATATTAGATTATTTCTGTTTATGACGTTTGCAAAACACAACAATTTAATGAATGACCTAACTATTGCTTAGACGTAGTAATAATGCAAAGTTTAGCCTGAGCCATTCATAAAACCCATGTTTATCGCCATACTGCATTCCAAGGGAATAATTGGTCTTACATATTTCCGACATTTAAAGACATTTGGCTACTAACACCTTGATGAAGAATAAAAAGTAAGCCATTGCAAGCAATTTCAAGAGTTGTTTTGCAATTTTAAGTGACTTTGACGATACCTTGGAAGGAAATGAGTGACCGTTGGGTTAGCACTGCCCTAGCACACACGCTAGGACGTTGCTTAATAATAACTAATAGCAATCTATTTGCCATGAGCCTGCCAAGTAAGTTCATTTTGTATGATGATGAGGTATTGGCTCTGGAACCGAACATTCATTAAAGATCCATTACGGCAGATGAAATGCGAATGTCTCAAAATTTTAATTGTTTCCTGCTTGATGTGCCATTTTCAACGACAGATTTTCGCAAAATAATGAAACCGACAGTTTTCTTGGTTTGGTTATCGCATTTGAACTTCTAATCTCTCGTCGTCGGTGCAAAAATCAGCTTGTTAAGAACATGCATAAATAGGTATGCACCTGAATGCATATTAATCGAATGGGTAAGGTCAAATCCACTAAGAAACTTTGTAAACTTGAGTAAGTATATATTTATCTTTTGCGTCATTCTAACCGATTACACAACATAATTGTCCTTATAGGGATAAGCTTGCACTTTGTACATTTGTCCCTTCTCTGTTTTGTGATTTTGTATTGTGTTTTTGTACATACCTACTTACTGTCAGTCATTTCGACTCGAGCCTTTTGCACTTTTAAAAGGTCAGTGCAGTAGCATAGCATATTCTTCAGAGTTCTATTCACCGAGTCCATCGGGCAGGTATCTATCGGGCGTCCTTCCGTCGCTCGCGTGTTGGGAAACGCGCGAAGGCCGCCCGGTCGGCGCGATCTTCGCGCACAACTGCATAGCAGTTTCGATTCGATTCGACGGAATAATTGATACCATCTTTGACTATGATTGATTTCGAGTACATCTTAAGTATGCTTTAAAAGAGTTATCTGCCTATAGTTTTTTATTAATACATTTGTATTAATATCATAGAAACAGCTGTAGTAAGGATTTAGAAATGGTAAATCAAACGTCAACTACTACAATTATAGCAGAGTTGGGTGTTTCTGCACGCGAGCGTCGTCAGTCCCTTTCCGCATGTTACGCAATTTCCCGCAGGATTTTTTGTATGTTTTTGTAAAGATATAGGGACGACACTAGGTAGGTACACTACAAAAATAAAAATACGAAAAAGTATATAAGTATCACGCTTATTTTATATATAATTTTATATATAAGTATAGTTTCACTTCTTTCCAAACATTTATTTTATTCATTAGTGGGGTTCTTTGCATTTTACGAACCTTAGAAAAAGCATATGTAAGTATGTACATTTTTGGCATGTGTTAGGGGAACAATTACCACCTATCGAGCGACAAAAATGGCGTCTCACTCAATCGTATAACAACATAGGCACAGGCTTCGCTTTAACTCTTAAGTTAAAGCGATATTTAAGTAGGTACACTTAAAATATCATCGTTTTATAGACCACGTGGTGTTCAATACAAAATAGTTTCTGTTTCGTGTCAATCTCTTACAAAAATTGGTTTTTTAACTACTGTTCACACTGAAATCGTGCTCAGCGTCTAATTAAAGGAACGGACAAAGAAACCAAACCATAGTGTGTTGTTCTGATAACCACGTTTACTTTAATTACTGCCACTATTGAGATAACAGAGAAAAGTTAATTGCTGAACATGAGAATTATCATTCCGTCGCATCATTTTAACCACAAAGTATCAGTTTTATTCAGAAACTAGCGTCTGCCCTCGACTTCGCACGTGTGGTTTGGAGAGCATTCCCGCGGGAATAATGCGTTTTCTTTTCGGGATTCAATAAATAGCATAAGTGTTGGCGCGTGTTATGTTCGACCCCCATACCAAATTTTGTGGCAATCCGAACATTAGTCCCCGAGTTAAAACCGGACACGTGACTTCGACAGAATTATTATTTGTACTAGCTTCCGCCCCCGACTTCGTCCGCGTGGAATTCCGTTGTCGCGTTCCCGCGGGAACTATGTTTTTTTCGGGATAAAAAGTAATCTATGTCCTTTCTCGGGACTCCAAGTATCTTCATTCAAATTTTATCAAAATCGGTCTAGTAGGTAGCTTTCACGTGATGTCAGACAAACAGATAAACAGACAAAAATTCTAAAAACTGTTGGGATGTGTTCTGTTATCGATTCTAAGTATCACCAGCCAACTTTTTTTCGAATATCTCCCATGTACAGACTTTCGATCCTCTTTAGCTTTATTATATGTATAGATATACCTTGATAGAAGATTGATAGATACCTACTAGATAAACAACAATAGGTAATACAGACTGAAGATTGTTTCGTCTGCTATGAAGATAGAAGATGAAGTTATAAGTAGTACCGATACATTGGAATCAATCATTTCAATGATAGAAAAGCGGTCTCCGTTTCAAATTGATCAAATTGATCGTACGTTTTAGAGCTAAAGCGTGGATGGAGGTGCCTGTGTTTTATAAAATTTCAATTACCATTTCGCCAACGTCTCGGCTACTCGTCGGCATTACAGTTATTAAGGTGGTTCATTATCAAAAACGTGGTCCAGCAGGTGAAAGCGGGAGAGAAAGCGGCGTAGAGAAGGACGCCTGCCGAAATCACCGGACAACGGCACTTGGCCAAACGGTGCCAACGTGAGATAAGTTTTTTAATATACCAGAGACCACAGACTTTAGACAAGCCTGACTTGACCATGTAGGCGGAGAGGTGAACGGGACTATAAGCGTAATATTATTTTTAACTATTGGCATTTATTTAAATTTAATATTAACGGTGGCCTCGTATAGATATGTAAACTTGATGTCACTTTATTTAAACACTGCTATTTTTTCCAACCGGTATTATTAAATGTCAAAAGATTCAAGTCACTTGACCTCACCTTCCGCACTAAGATTCAGTTTTAGGATGTCTAGAATCTAGTGTCACTACCGGCTAACAAAATTACCTACATACCTATTTTTTATTTTAAAAAAACTATTTGACTTTGCTTGGACAAGTACCCGGTATTTATCGATATGGCGGCTATCACGATATTTGCTGAATAATCTGTTTGCGTGGCCTTCGTATTATTTACTGTTTTTTGTCACATTGAACATAGTCCAAATTTACCTGAAGGCCGGATAATTCTCTTCAGTGACTTGACTGTGATTTAAGTAATGTCCTGTGACAACTAGGTGGAGCAGATAGCGTCCATAGTATAGGCAGGCATTCGCGCTTAGCTTAGCTACGGATCGCCTCTAACCTCCATGTGTACTACTGTTGCTTAGGTAAAATCCACGACTCCACGTGCAGTACATGTAATATCTACACTCAACAGCAATGAAAACGGATCACTTTGTATAGGATTTTCCAAACAAATTGACCTGTTTTCATTGCTGTTGAACTGTTGAGTGTATAGGTAATATGAGAACGTAATGTTTTGACTTACCGCGACTCTTGTTGTTCGGATTTCAAATTCCGTCTCACACTTTTAAAATGTCGGAATATAATCGAAACCCCCTCGTGATGTCACCTCTGTGGTGTAGCAGTGGGACTTGATAGGTTCTTTTAGGACATAACTAAATATACTCTTGTGTAATCCATGCGACGTACTATTTATCTTTTTCGAAAAGGACGACTATTTTGTCCATGATGTAAACGATAGCGTGCTATCGGTACAGTGTTGACATTGGGTAGAAACTATGATATTGCATAGAAATAATATAAATAATAAAATAATATACATGCGTGTCGCAAGAATATAAGTAGTTCTTTGCACTACGTTACTGCAGTTTTCGACTGTGGTGTATTTTGACAGCAGCCCTCTACATAAAAAAACAAGTACCTAAGTACTACTACTACTGTACCAGAAAATATGTAAACGGTTGATTGTAAACTTCTTAGCTGGTCTTTATTTTATTTTATCGTCTGATAGGATATAGGAATTAGGTAGGTGTAAGGAGGTAGGCAAGATGTTTTATGTAGTACGTTACCTAATTCCAATCTAAGTACTTAAATCGGTTTTTCGACAATGATTCATTTTCATTACAATGCAGTTTAAAGTAATCTGCAGAAGTCGTTATCTTTTTCCCGAACGCCGACAATCTAAGATTGGAGTCACTTATTATTACTTAGTAATTCTGAGAACACGAGATCTATCAAATTATAGTATGTTGCTCTTTACGGCAATTAAGCCCGAACTTGGCGGATTATTTTATGGATGGTGTTTCTAACAGTATACAACGACGTAAACAGCCTTTATATTGCTACTGTGTTCAGTGCAATTTCCGACGCTGATGACTGGTATACAAATAGGTAGTGATTGGAAGCGAAAAGTCTATTTTTATCTGAAGACAGTTTTTAAAAACGTCCATATATCTATACATAATAGATATCTGGTATCGGTGACACCGCAGTGCACTTGTGGTAAGCACATAGGAACCTTATTTTAGAATAAGTACCTAAGCCATGCGTCAATTGCGTCATCATCATATTTTCTGCCGAAAACGTCCACGGCTGGACATAGGCCTCCTCCAAGGCCCGCCACTCTGACCATAGTTCTACTTATAATTCTCCATTGCCCTCTGAGTGACTTTGAGCCTTCTTATGAGGTACATCGTAAGCGCCCACGTCTCGGACATCGGCATCACTGGCAACACACACTGGTCAAAGACTTTTGACTTTAACACTGCGAAGCTTCCCGAACGCTGCCCAGCCGAGTCGGATTCGACGATAGACCTCTTTCTCGAAGTTTGACCTATCTAACTGGACTATTTGTCGCACGTATATAATGGCCGACAACTTCGAGCGCAGAGCCTCCGATTATTACCGGAATTGGCACAACATGGACATGGAAGTCATGCGCGTCTTCAGTTAAAACCAAAATAGGTAACTGTAATCAATATATAACTCAATAGGAGTAAAATATTTCAAAAAGACCTTATCGTTTTTCCTTATTCAGTGTTAATTGATTATTAAACGCATTCATATGATGTCACGTTTGACTTTATGTTCTGAATTTTGGGTAGAAGCCAAACAAGGCCAAAGTATCGTCCGCGTCGCCTCCTGGCATTGTTACTGATATGTGTATGCATAGACTACCTAGGCAGCAAGAATTGACAAGTAACGGTAAAGTATTACCATTAGATTAGATATTGAATACTTTTGTACTTATTTCGTTGCAATCATTGCTAAAGTAATCTCAAGGTTTGTATAGAATTGCACAACTTTTGAGACCTTTTAAATAATAACCAAGCACGTTTTATTAGGCAATCTAAATAATGTATGTAGTTAATGAATTTTATTTGTAGATCCTCATATAATTTAGCCTTGACTTTTGGCATTAACTACCTATCTATAGTTTAGAAATTTTTACAACTCTTTGGAGCTAGAATAATCATTTCTTAAAATTACATCGTAACTAAGTATGTCAGTTCGATACGGTAATTATTGGTAGCATCAACTATTTATCATCAAACTCTCAATGAACAAAGCAAATGATGCCTGTCTTCTGAATCCATTAGACATATTAATTCTAAGTATATTGAACTATGTTAATGCGAGTTTAAGTGTCCTCAACTGCGTATTTATCCCCGAGAGCACTAAGAGTCAATTATTCATCGTTTCTTGTCACCATAGACTGTAGTACTTAACTCAAAGGTGTCGGGTCACATCATTCGCCATTGTTAAGTCGAGCTCTCCAATATGTACTTACAGCACGACACAACTTAGAAGGCGCGCGGCGAAGCACGTAAGCCGTTGACGCAGAGTCTATTATTGTACACGCTTTTGCACATTAAGTATCTACTTACTCCGTTTTAATCCATAGGTGACCAATCATGTACCAATATTACAAATGTCTGTATGGCCGTCTGTTATAGCCGAATTCAATGCGGGCAAAGTCGCGGGCAGAAGTTAGTAATCTGTTCATGCTTCAGATGAGTTGGAGCGGGCAGTAAAACTACCTAACCTACGGCGCGGTTAACTAAGACGTTTGAACTAACGCACGACTATTTGAACGTGAATATAAAAATCGGTCTTTCAAAGAATTGTTCCTCTGTCACTAAATAGTTTCGTATGGTGCTACTGCTAGCGAGTTAAGACTATAATGCCAAAGCAAAGATTTTTCCACTATTGAGTATAGCTGCTTCAAGTTACAATAGAATGTTAGCTAAATAATAAAATGGGTCTAATTGCCTTTAGCACTTTGGTAACAACAACCGGTTGGCATCGGGAGAGGGAATTTATTTTGTTCCAATAACAAAATGTAAAAAAAAAATGTCGTAAATGGAATAATAATTCCATTTACGAAATACATGGACATTTAGATATTTCTAATGAACTACATAAAGTGACAAGCCGGCTCAACACATCTCATACACTTATTATATTACCTACTTACATACTACACGGTTGACTGGCTGCCAGGAAAACCGTCTGTCCGACTGTCCTTGTCCGTCCAATGGAACAATCGTGGTTGATTGAACCTATAGTTTTCCCTATATCGACATGCCCAATCATATTTACGAGTAATTCCGATCACAATGCAAGACAACAAGTGTGAACAAATGACGCATCGATGTTTTGGTAGGTGGTGCATAGTACACAAACAATACACGTACCATTTGAAGAATGCAACAACAATGACATAGGTACGTAGGTAGAATAAATGAGAGTGAAACTTTTTATCACAGGTATTGTCATATATGTATTTAGATAGACAGAAGAATACATACATAGAGGAGTTTTAAAAAGAGACCCCAAACATTGTTTAATCTAACGTACTTTGGCGAATGATAAAAAAATATTAAACCTGCTCACATTAAACTTTATGCTGAGTCACATAATATTTAATAGTACTAAAGAATGGCCACGGAATCACCCGCCTGAATCTAGCCGGCGGCGCGCAACTCGCGCCCAACTCGCCCTTACCGTCATTTGTTTCATCCGGAGATGGAGAGTGAATAATTGGCCCGCGTAGTGGTACACACACATTTACAAGTACAAATCATTGACACTGCATTCGAATTGTGTTCGAAATCGTGCTTTTATAGGCCGTGTCCGCCGTGGCTGAGTTTAACGCATTCACTGCCACTTCTTTTTACGAACTTTCGCCAGGTGCCCCATCTGTCATTAAGGGAACATTGCAACGCACATGTGCGTTCAAGGCACTACGGGAAAGTCAGCAAAACGCATAACTTTAAATGTTACTCTTATATGTATTGGCCTGTATGTACGGTGTATAACGCAACGAATGGCTGTGACGGGCGGTCGTCAGTTGTCACGTATAAACGTCAAATGTGTAACAAACAGAAACATTAGGTAATGAATCACACGTTGCTTTACAGATAAAACATAATTCGCCGCTACACGTCTTAACTAACCTACGTGTGTAAACCTTAAATAAGTTGGTCATTAGGTCATTCAGATAAGCAATGCCAACTTTGTTAAGAACACTGAACTGCAGACACTTCATTCATACTAATATTATAAATGCGAACGTAACTCTGTCTGTCTGTTACCTCTTCACGAATGTACCGCTGGACCGATTTAGATGAAATTTGATATGAAGATAGTGGGAGTCCCGCGTTAGACAAAGGCTACTTTTTATCCCGGAAAACATAGTTCTCGAATAACCGAATTCCAGGCGGGAGAAGATCGTGGGCAGAAGCTAGTAAGTCCATGTGGCGAACACCCTGTACAAAGAATGAAAGAAAGAAAACAAACGAACCTGTAATAAAAAAACCTAACGTACTTTACGAGAGTGATTTCTTTCTACTTACAGGTATACTTACTTGATATATAAACCTTTAACATAGAATTATGCCGTTAACGTTCTCGAAATTTGTTTAAATAACCGTAACCTCTATGTCGGTAATAATGGGTCCGATATCAGCGAAGCATATTAGAAATTAAATGAAAGATTAAGCAAATCACATATTTTACAAGTCACCGCAGCGACAATCTTTTCTCCCCCGTACCATGAACAAATAATAATAATATAGTCTGGTGATCGTTAGAAAATATCAAATATCTATCAGGTTGATGGGACTAATAAACGATGCTAAAGACAATTTTTTTTAGATATATGTTGTGTTTTTATATATGTTCTTTCCCGGGACAACAACTTTCCCCTTTAATTTTCCTGTTTTTAGGGTACTGCAGGAAGGATGACGTTGCCGTAAAAAAATCCTTCCTCTTTAATTTATATTATTTAAACTCTACAATCGTGTGAATGTTTAACAATTATATATGTCAAAAATAAACATTGTTTCAATCAATTAAACGTTATCATTATCTATCATCGTGAGATCGATTCCGAGTGGGAATTTTGAAAATGATTTGTCTTTATACAATAGACTATTGTATAGGTACTGAAACTAATGGAAGTGTATGAATATAAAAATATCCATCCTACGCTAGCTTTCTTTATATTTAAATTCGCAACAGCAGAGAACACATCGCGGTTCAAATTTAGTTTTATTTTAATTATTTAAAGAATACGTAGGCAGGTAATTGAAGTACCCGTTTAAGTCTTTCATGGGAGAAAACTCAAGTTTAGTGACAAACTAAAATAGTACTGATAATAGTAATAGTATTCTTCAGGTTCTCTTTATAATCGTACCGAGAACTCGGTAATATTAGTTTTGGACCTAATAGGGATGACGACAGGGTGAAGAAATTGAAATTCTAATTAGTCCGTCAGTCAGGTAATAAAAAAATATTAGACACGTATTTGTGTTCTATCAAATTAACAAAGAATAACTAAGTTAAAACGCATTAAAGTTGGAGAGTGGGGGCTAACTACGTCACCGTTAGGTATAAATCGTACCTAACCGTGACGTCACGCGACATTTCAACTCTATATCTCCGTATAAGTTAGATTACGTGAAAAAAGAAAAATTACGTGCCCAATACTTTTCAATAATCTTCCTGATAGACTAAGGAAAAAAAGTTGTCGTCATCCCTATTGCATAGAGATAAACTGAAATCGTCTAAAGTTTGATATCGTATCTGGGCATTCTTTTTGTAGAGGATGTTGTCGATATACCAAATAGGTCTTAGGTTTAGGTAGTAAACTCGCGTTTAAACTAAACGTGGACGCTAGAAGTCAGAACTATAATAATAGTACATTTCGATACTAGTGCGGAAAGTGTGTCATTACTTCACGAGTAACGAGATATCTTGCCACGAGCCGCAGGCGAGTGGCAAGACTCGGGACGAGTGAAGAATGACACTTCCGCACGTGTATCGAACGACGTTTTTTTTAATACAGTTGCGAAAAAATAAGAAAAACAACAAGTAAGGAATTAGAAACGTTTGTATTATTAATTTTGTAATTGCAATAGAACTGAAAAATAATACAGTTCTACAAAAATAAAAAATAAATCTCCTAATAAAAAATTCTTCTATCTTTATTTATTTATTTTTTATTTACATAATAGTTAATGGCACAATTTGTACAATTATTGAGTGTGATATTGAAAGTTTTGGCTGGTAAATTAAGTGTTTGGCTGACTGAATTATTAATCTCACATGTCTGTGAAGATTGAGTCACTGGAAAAGAGAAAAGCGCTAGTTCGCAAAAACCAACCTTGCGCACGCTAAACAGCTACGTAAAGTAGCACTTTTTGAGCAACTGTATTAAAAAATAATTTTCATTACAGTTTCTCAAAAAGTAAACATTACCGATACCTGTTTAGCGTGCGAGAAATTAGTCATTTCCGAACGAGCGCTTTTCGTTTTTTTTACACCTCTGTGAGCGTGCCGTAAGGTTTTTTGAACTTCATCCTGTTAACATTTTGATGCAAGTAATTATTTATTTTTTAATTTTAAAGAAATAATTACCAGAATCGGAACGTCTGATAAAATTTAAACCGGTAGCGTGCAGAAAGAAGACTAAATCACGAATCTAACGTTATTTTTTTGAAGTCTGATAACTAGTCAAACTTATCTAGTAAAGATATACAAGCGTTAGTGACCATGAAATCTGTCAATTGCTACTTGCATGTTACATTCAGACAAGGTTGGCAGTAATTGCTACATTTTCTTTGTAATTTACTGTTGCCCAATGCGTGTAGTGTCATACGAGGTGAATGCTTCGTCGCCGTCGAGGAACCATGCACTGATTATTTTACGCTAATTATCTAGTTGAAATCAGATTTATCATTCTTGGATTTTTTTAACGTATCACATTCAGTCGAAAACACTGATTGTCTGTCTATCTGTATGTGTGTTATCTCTTAACGGTTAAACCGCTGGATCGATTTAGATGAAATGTGGTTATGGAGTGGACTGTTTCCGTACCAAATTCCATCTATAATCGGTCTAGCGGTATAAGCGTGAAGAGGTCACAGACATAGCGACTTTGGCATCTATAATATTAGTATGGATTTGCATTTGCCATTTCATCATTTTCTTAAAGCCTTTGAAAATGTTACATCGAACTTACTACCTACATCCTAATGTAGGTATTTTTGTATTAATAGATGTGTAGTAATAAAAATCCATATTCAGCTGAACCAATAAACCCATCTGTCAATAAGAACATGAAACGATTGGACGACGTTATGTCTGTCGATGTTTTCGCCAGCATTAGTCATATAGTTTGTTGGGTGGTACCTATGAATAGATATGTGACACGAAAGTTCTGGCTGGTATATACACGGTGGGTCAGAAAATATGGCAAAGATTTAACCCACCGTATCGGCTATCGATTGTAAGTATATTGTATAGGTCTTTATTTTTTTTTGGGTTGGTAAAAAAAAAAAAATGTATATGGGATTGGTTGTGTGAGCGACGCCTGAATCCTATACAAAAAAGTTTTTTTTTACAAACTCAAAAAAAATTCAAGACCATTTATACAATATACTTAGAATCGATAGCCGATACTGTGGGTTAATTATTTGCCATATTTTCTGACCCACCATGTATATAATTTATAAATATGAAAATAAAAACGTATTAGGTACTTGCTTTTTTTTATATCAATAATATAGGCACTCCCGTGTGGTGCCGGGTCAGAATTGCACCACCCCATCTCCTCCCGTGGGTTTCGTAAGAGGCGAATAAGGGAAAAACCGGAGGATGGGCAGCAGCGTCCTCCGCGCACTACGCAAATCTTACTGCGGTCGCCAACCCGCCTGCCAAGCGTGGCGACTATGGCAATCCCCCCCCAAGGGATAAAATTGGTAACATGAGGCCACAAAATAAACCCAGACCCCCAGTCCCCGGCGGCCCCGCTATTCCTGGCTCCGGTAGCGGCCATGGTTACGGCGGGGCAGGGGGTGCTAAAGTTAATCTCCGGAAGAGACCCGGCTACCAAAACCGAAGACCCTTGGCCCTGGCAACATACAACTGCCGTACGCTGCGGACTGACGAAAAGGTACTGGAACTGGAGGAAGAATTGAGCAGGTTACGTTGGGGAATCATAGGGTTATCAGAAGTCCGGAGAGAGGGGGAGGACATGATAACCCTGAAGTCCGGTAACCTGCTCTATTTCCGGGAGGGCGACCAACAGTCCCAGGGAGGTGTCGGGTTTATCGTCCACAAGTCCCTCGCAAACAATGTGGTGAAGATCGAGAGTGTGTCGACCAGGGTAGCGTGCCTTGTACTCAGAATAACCCAACGATATTCGTTGAAGGTTATACAGGTTTACGCTCCGACCTCGACGCACTCCGACGATGAGGTGGAGGCTATGTATGAGGACATTTCTAGAGCCATGCATAGCTCCAAAACTCACTTCACAGTTGTTATGGGGGACTTCAACGCGAAATTGGGCAAACGAGACGGTGAAGAGCTGAGAGTGGGGCAATTTGGAGTAGGGCGTAGGAATCACCGGGGCCATCTACTGGCTGGTTTCATGGAGAAGGAGGGACTCTATATGATGAACTCCTTCTTCAGGAAACGAGAGCACAGAAAGTGGACCTGGATGAGCCCTGATGGTGTAACGAGGAATGAGATAGACTTTATCATGTCGACGAGGAAGCAGATATTCAATGATGTCTCAGTGATCAATTCGGTTAAGTCCGGGAGCGATCACCGTATGGTACGAGGCACATTGAATATCCAAGTGAAGCTTGAGAGATCTCGACTGATAAAGTCTACGCTCCGCCCGGCACCGACCCAGCTCCAAAACCCCGGGAGCTTTCAGCTCGAACTCCAAAACCGTTTTGCTTGCCTAGAAAGCGACGTGGACGATTACAACGACGGGTTTGTGGAAGCTGTCCATACGGTTGGGTCCAAGTTCTTCAAGACCCGCCGTACAAGAACCAAGAAAATCTCAGACTCAACCCTAAAGCTCATGGAGGTGAGGCGTGAGATGATTCTGCAGTCTTCAGGTGACGCTAGTCATTATCGGCAGCTCAATAGGCAGATCTCGAAGTCTCTGAAGCGTGATATACGCCGATTCAATACCAACAGTATTGAAAAGGCTATTGAGCGTAACAGAGGCTCGAAGGTGTTTGCCAAAGATCTGTCTATTGGCCAAAGCCAATTGACAAAGCTGAAGACCGAAGACGGCAGGATCGTCTCATCCAAACCGGAGCTGTTGGGAGAAGTCGAGAAGTTCTATGGGCAGTTATACACGACAATCCGAACACCCGTCGCTGATCCAGCTAAAGACCCTAGAGCTAGATTAACCCGACACTATACCGAAGATATCCCGGACGTCAGCCTGTACGAGATTAGTATGGCTCTCAAACAGCTTAAGAACGGCAAAGCCCCCGGTGATGACGGAATTACAGCTGAACTCCTGAAGGCGGGTGGTAAACCAGTCCTTAAGGCCCTTCAGACGCTGTTTAATTCCGTCATCCATGAAGGGAAAACGCCGCGAGCATGGAACAGAAGTGTGGTGGTGCTCTTCTTCAAAAAAGGGGATAACACCTTGCTGAAGAATTATAGACCTATCTCACTTCTGAGTCATGTCTACAAGCTGTTTTCGAGAGTCATTACGAACCGTCTCGCGCGCAGGTTTGACGAATTCCAGCCTCCCGAACAAGCCGGTTTCCGAAAGGGCTATAGTACCGTAGACCACATACATGCGTTGCGGCAGGTTATACAGAAGACCGAAGAGTATAACCTCCCCCTTTGCCTTGCATTTGTGGACTACGAGAAAGCCTTCGATTCGATCGAGACTTGGGCTGTGCTGCAGTCTCTCCAGAGGTGCCAAGCTGACTACCGGTACATCGAAGTGTTGAAGTGTTTGTACGAAAATGCCACCATGTCCGTCCGACTACAGGACCAGACCACGATGCCCATCCCACTGCAGCGGGGAGTCAGACAAGGAGACGTAATCTCTCCGAAGCTGTTCACCGCTGCATTGGAGGATGCCTTCAAGGTGCTGGACTGGAAAGGACGAGGCATCAATGTAAATGGCGAGTACATCACTCACCTTCGATTTGCCGACGATATAGTAGTTATGGCTGAGACCATGGAAGACCTCAGTGCTATGCTCGTTGACCTCAGCAGAGTTTCCGATCGAGTTGGTCTGAAAATGAACATGGACAAGACGAAGATCATGTCCAATGTCCATGTTGTGCCAACTCCAGTAATAATCGGAGGCTCTGCGCTCGAAGTTGTTGACCATTATGTATACCTGGGACAAACAGTCCAGTTAGGTAGGTCCAACTTCGAGAAAGAGATCAATCGTCGAATCCGACTCGGCTGGGCAGCGTTCGGGAAGCTTCGCAGTGTCTTTTCGTCCAAATTACCGCAGTGTCTTAAGTCGAAAGTCTTCGACCAGTGTGTGTTGCCAGTGATGACTTATGGTTCCGAGACGTGGGCGCTTACGATGGGCCTCATAAGAAGGCTCAAGGTCACCCAGAGGGCAATGGAGAGGGCTATGCTCGGGGTTTCTCTGCGTGATAGAATCAGAAATGAGGATATCCGCAGTAGAACTAGGGTCACCGACATAGCCCGAAGAATTGCGAACCTTAAGTGGCAGTGGGCGGGGCACATTGCTCGCAGGACTGATGGCCGATGGGGCAAGAAAGTCCTGGAGTGGCGTCCGCGAACCGGTAGACGAGCTGTCGGTAGGCCTCCAACAAGATGGAGTGACGACCTTGTAAAGGTCGCGGGAACGCGGTGGATGCGAGTGGCACAGGACCGGTCTGAGTGGCGCGCCTTGGGGGAGGCCTATGTCCAGCAGTGGACGTCTGTCGGCTGAAATGATGATGATGATGATGAATATAGGCAAACGAGCGCACAGCCCACCTGATGTTAAGTGGTCACTGCGGGCCACACCGAAATGCTATGATCCCCCATTAAGAAACCATAAGATATCGAATGCGTTGCCTAGCCTGAGGCCAGATGGAAGCCTCTGTGCTAGAAATTTCATCGGCTGCCTTAACCTCCTACCGGAATACAACAGTATTTGGCGGCAGGTTAGCGGGGAAAGAATCGTTATTTAGGGATATGGGTGAAAATGAAAATGAAAATGAAAATATTTATTTAGCAAATAGGCCACATCTGGGCACTTTTACACGTCACTTTTAAATGAATTTAACAGAAATGAATTTACCAGCGCTTCCTAGGCCCATTGCTTGAGAAGAAGCGCCGCAACAAACTCATCAGAAGGCCTTTTTTTCAAATTTAAACATATAGATTTACATTAATATGTATCAAAATACATATATAGGTACATACTAAAATCACATTTAAGGGATGTATAGTCCCTAACTTAAACTTAAATCTAAGATCTTAGAGATGGTCTTATAATAAAGGTGCAAATTAATGAAAATATTAATTAATGGCAGTACTTATCTAAATATGTATAACTAAAAATAATAATAAAAATCGCAAATGTTTAGAGATTGTATACGTCTCTAGGTATCCTAAAGTTGTACACAGTCTCTAAAATTATATCATACAACACAAGTTTAGGAGATGTATACGGTCTCCTTAGTCAATTTTGGAGATGTAAGGTGTCTCCAAAGGTGATCTTAATACTTACGAACTTGAATGAGGCCCCGGACTGCATCTCCGGTGAATTTGTGCAACGAGCAGCTTGCGACACGCGCCGGGCCCGCGCGCATTCCACTCGATATCCTGCCGAATAACTACGGTGCTACGGTTAAGAACAAGGCGCTGCTATATGAAGTACTAATACCTTCTGCCCGCGACTTCTCACGTGGAATTTGGCTATGGCGTTCCCGCGGGAACTACTTATACGTTTTTCCGGGATAAAAAGTTGCCTACTTATGTCCGTTCCCGGGACTCGAACTATCTCCATACCAAATTTCATTTTAATCAGTTCAGCGGTTTAAGCGTGAAGAGGTAACAGACAGACGGACAAAGTTAGTTTCACATTTTTATAATATTACTATAAATTTTTCGCGTAGAAAACCATTTTAAGCTTCATACGTCTAAGTAGGTGGCTGTGATCTAGAATAATGAAGTGTAAAAATGTTTAGGAAATCAGTTAAACCTTTAAAAATAATGAATTTACAATGTACCTAGTACAAATGGCTGAGGGCAAAATCGATTTTTATTATGTCGAAAATCACTTCAGATAACTTAGTAGCGTAGCTTCAGATAGCGGTCTTATTCTGCAGGTCGTTTGCGCAAAATTGGTGGAATTTTCCGACGAGCGTAGAAAGAGACAAGTTCTGCAATAGAACTATCTAGATTCAAGATCGAGCCTACATGTCAATCTGATTTGAACTAAGTATCCAATCAAACTGAAAACTTGTCCAACACTTTGTCAAATCACTTGCTCTATTAATGTTAAGTAGTCATACTAAATAATAGTTTTATCAGTTAACCGTATCTACCTACACGAAACGAGATCACTAACATAATACCTAATACGAGAAAATCAATTAATCATTTTAAGCAAATTAAGTTTATTTTTATTTTATTTCTTTTTGCACAAGAAAATAAATATGTACAAATAGCGAGCTTGATTCCCAATGGTATTCTCTACCATTCAACCATAGGGTAAAACAATGTGTCGGTGATCTGAATAAAACGATATATAATTATTGTATAAAACAATTTCTTATATAATCCATTTATTTTATCTAATAATATTAATATAAAAAACTAAACCAACGCTTTTGATTTGTCCGTGCCCACCTGTGAGCTCCATCATCAGATGCAGCTCCGTGATGATAGTACCATAAAGATACTCGTAAAGACAAAAAAAATGTGATAACACATTATGGCATTGTCACCCAATCTACGTACCTACACTTGCCAAGTTTAATCATGATATAAGTCATTCTAGTTAAGAAGTGGGTAAAACTTAGCTTGCACGACGACCTATAGAAATATTAATAAGTGTTGTAAAATAAAATTAACTCATATTTTCCTTGCAGGTAACAACAGAGCAGATTATGTGCCTGTCAAGATAGCGTCCAGCGGCGGATAGATCGAGTGATGCACAGCGACTGCGATTCCTTATAGCGCGAGATCCGACCAAAACATGTCCGTCGAAACTCAGGAGTACATCAACGGGATGAGGGAAGGGCCCCTGACTAGAGAGATCCCCGAGTGCATGCGCGATAAATACAGTGTCGTACAGACAGTGTTCGATGTGATATGGTTCCTGCTTCTCGCCGCTGGTCACATTATTAGAGGGATCTACAAGTCCATCATTGGCCATCCGAAGAAAGACTTAAGGGGCGGAGTGGCGCTGGTGACGGGCGGCGGCGGCGGCCTCGGCAGCCTCATTGCCTTGCGGCTCGCGCGCCTCGGATGCAAAGTGGTTTTATGGGATATAAACAAACAAGGTGAGTTATTAATTACCACACTACACATGATCACGTACGTCTCGATTATAATCAGCGAGAATTACTTTGCTTTGCGTAATTTCACTGAGTAGGTACGGGTACGCAAATGATATGCTTGTGAAGTCATCGTTGTGCCATTACCTTCCTTTTAGTCAATATTTAAACACCTACTTATAGTAAGGGTATAATTAGTTCGATAGATACGCACGCAAGCCACGTCCGAGAATCAAGAGTGACCACCATTTCCACGATCACTCGCATTGTACATTCACTTACGACACAGTAGGCGAACGCGTTTCCTAACTCCGCTAGAGACGTGAAGTGCGTTCCATCCACATCCTATCACTTTGCAAATCTCTCGATTGACAGGGTAATGTGTTGTTGCAGGCAGAATAACTTCAAGTAATCTGATATTGCTTCATATGACGAATGACTTTACCACTAATGATCTTCCATAACGGATTTTTTTTTAAACCTACTGCGCAATGATTCAACAAGTGACTTTGAAAAATCTGAAAAAAGTCACTGGCTCGTTAGGCACGCTTCGATCTGTGGCCACAAAAAATTGTTCCACTCCATCTACTCCACGCCGCAAATGCGTACATAATTTGACGGTTAGCTTGCACCGGAAAGCAACGACCTTGGAAAGTGCAGGATTCACTTTACCACGTATGGCTAACAGTTGCTGGTACTTGCTTCGATCGTCTAAACACGAATATTGCTTATTCAAAGCAGGCTTTTGTTCAACACGCAAGTGCTAATAATAAATACATCCGTAAATAGGTAATTGCTGTTATCTAACGCTCTGTAACGGATAAACCGAACGATCATTATCCTGTAGCAATGAGCACACTTTAGAGAGCTAAGTAATATAATTTGGTTTCTGTTATTGCTCGATAATACAGTATTATCTTGGTGAAAACAATACAATTGCAGAATATCAGTGCAATATTTATAGTCACGTCGGAGGGTCAATGCAAGACTGCAATATGATGTGGAGGATGCAATTGTGCATGACCTTTGGATGTTATCGTTGTACTTAGGGTGTGATTATATTACGAGGTTATATTATATTGCGGCTATACAATTTAATTGTTTTATATGTACCTATATGTAACTTAACATTGCCTGACTAGAATGTTTACATGGAACATCTAAATGGAGTATTCTAGTAGTCACGTGTTTGACGTGGTCGAAATGCGTCAAAGAAACTGGTTTGCCGATGCCGGGAGCTGGTTTTCGGGTGTGATTACGAAAATGTGAAGTCAATGTCGCAGTGTTGGGGTCACGGCTGAGGATGCTAGCCATCGGCAAACACTGGCCGGCCGACCTGTCGCAACGCAGTGTTTGCCCTACGCCTGTCCTTAGACGGTTTTGCAACAGCTGATCGATGTCCGAGCAAACACTTGATGGTATAGTCTTGCATCCATCATCGTATAACGAGTAAAACGAGTGGTTTTGACTTGACTAAGACAAGAGAGCAATGATTTAATGGACGTATAGATTATTCCTTATTTCGGAAGATTTTATCGCGAGTGATTAGGTATTTGATCAATTTTTAGATTGTAGCTTTGTACCTAATTTTATCGCGATTTCTGTTTTCATATCTGTTCAGCCGACTAAAATATGTGGTGTATAACATCACGCCACTTTAAAAGTGCATTTGCCGTGCTACATGGCTATTGGCCACACCAGTGCATAGTGTAAAATCTGCATTGCTCTGTCCTTGGCACGAATAGAAATATAACTCGAAACAGACGGCGATTGCAGCCGTTCTGTAATCAGCGGCGGCCAGTGAAGCGGGGCGAGGCAGACCTTCGCAAAACATTCGCCAAAAAACAATGAGAAACTTCGCTTTTAACGGGATAAAATAAAGTTATCTACCGTAAAATTCTTTAGCTTTACCTGGCACCCAAACTTTGCCTAAGTATACGATAAAAAATAAGGAACATCATCATCATTTCAGCCAAAAGAATTCCACTGCTACATATAAGCCTCCCCCAAGGCGCGCCACTCGCATCCACCGCGTTCCCGCGATCTTCACCAGGTCGCCTCGTTCCATCTCAATCTTGTTGGAGGCCTACAGACAGCCGTTCGGGATAGTAAAGACATAGGTATCTCAATTTATTTTATAACTAGCTTCTGCCTGCGACTTCGTACGCGTGGTATTCGTTAATAGCATTCCTGCGGGAACTATGCACTTTTTCGGGATAAAAGGCAGCCTATATGTTGACCCGTGCAATCCATCCACTGGTTTTCGAGTTAAATCCACACAATTTTTCTAAAAATCGTTATTTTGTGTTCGGTGTCGTTTATAAGTCCTCTCGACTTGATAGTTTCTTTTATTTTTCAAGTTTCAGACGCGACTTCTTCTACAGACTTATTATTAGGTTATTAGTAAGATCAATTAAACATGTTGTCATTTTGTAGGAACATAGTTACCAAGATATTGCCCAGCAAATGCATAAGGTATGTCTACAATATAAATGTGGCCTTTTACCACTTTTTCTTTTAGATATCAAGGCGACACGACTGTAAAGTTCAAAGTGATTTACAATTTGCTGATATTGTGACCTATGTGAACCTACTTAATTAATGCATGCAATTAAGTATTATGAATTAGGTTATTGTTATTATTGATATGATGCAGTTATTATCATGATTTCAAATGTGATTCATACAGGCCAAGGCAAAATGCATTATTATCTTAAATATACATAAATAGCGACATGGTCAGTTAGAACATTGATTTATTGTGGTTAATTTTGAAGTAAAAGATGGCACGATCACGATTTTTATATAGATAGGAACTTGAGATGTAAAAAAAATTTATCCTAAATATGTAGGCGCAGCATTTTTTTGATAAGATCTCTACACATGTTTGCGTGTAAATACTTCTTGTCTCGTAGACGAACGTAGACCAATAATGCAAAATTTCAGTTTATTACTATGATATAGGTATGTAAAAAAAAATCTCTTGTGTTCATTATTATAAACTAGCTTCTGCCCGCGACTTCGTCCGCGTGGAATTCGGCTATAGCGTTCCCGCCGGAATTGAGCGTTAAACTATAACAAATTATATACTATCCTTCCTCTTGAATCACTCTATCTATTAAAAAAAACCGCATCAAAATCCTTTGCGTAGTTTTAAAGATCTAAGCATACATAGGGACAGACAGCAGGAAGCGACTTTGTTTTATACTATGAAGTGAAGCTTGCTGTAGAGATCTTCTACTATCTAAAGTCCCGCGCCTTCTCATTTCAAAACGCTGCAATGTATTTAAAAAGCACCACCAACACTCTCAACACATGTGTGCGTGCTGAGACAGCCATCAACTATGCGTTGAAAGTGTTGGTGGTGCTTTTTAAATAATAATAAAAAAATTGAAGCGTTTTGAAATGTGAAGGCGCGGGACTTTAGATAGTAGAAGATCTCTAATAGTGTGTAGAGTCTACATTGTAGACTATAATAATAGGGATTAGGTTTCTCGAAGGTCACGGACACCTCGCGTCACAAACAACGTTCACCCCTTTTAAATGGAAGTAGCTATTTCCGTCCTACAGGGAAGTAAAAACATGTTTACCAACCTGGATCCCGCAATTGAAGTGAGAGTACTGGGTTGCGCAATGAAATGATTCAAGTGCAAGGTCTCAGCGAACCGGATTGCTAAGTGCGCAAACCGCTGAGCTCTACGGTGCTTCGGTAGTTGATAGATTTGTTTCGCTATTGATATTATAAACAATGCTAACTATATAATAACGTAGCATTTATTTCGGCACAAACTAAAGTAATGCTAACTATTAGGCATAGCATAATGGTAAATTTCTTAGAAAAAAATTGTTCTGAAAGTTGAAAGTGGTAAATTGGTTATTAAGGCAAAAAATATGTAGAGCTCACTAGGATTGTCTGTAATTTGAATATGGTTAGGTAAAAAGGATTTTTTTTCTCAAAATAAATTAACCTGTTATAGTGACTGTAGTAGTGACTGGTGTAGTGCTTATGGTTCCGAGACGTGGGCGCTTACGATGGGCCTAACCTACCCTAAGGTAGAACTGGGGTCACCGACATAGCCCGAAGAATTGCGAGCCTTAAGTGGCAGTGGGCGGGGCACATTGCTCGCAGGACTGATGGCCGATGGGGCCGGAAAGTTCTCGAGTGGCGCCCGAGAACCGGGAGACGAGCTGTCGGTAGGCCTCCAACAATATGGAGCGACGACCTCGTGAAGGTCGCGGGAAACCGGTGGAAGCACCGATCTCAGCGGCGAGCCTTGGGGGAGGCCTATGTCCATCAGTGGACGTCTTTTGGCTGAAATGATGATGATGATGATGATGATGATGATGATGAGGATGTTATAGTGATGTTAATTATTTTTGGATTAGGTATTTAACTTTCCTTAGTCATGTCAAATGAATTTGAATTGGTCATGACTTGAGGAAGTCAATGGGGTCGTGTTGATTTTGTAATCGAAAAACATAATTAGGTATGTCAATTTATTTTTTGCTCACATGAAATGTCTATCACCTTAAACGACTCTATTTATGTTCACTGTGAAAGTATTTTCACCGTTGGCTTTAAGTAGTGGTTAATAAAACATTTCTACCGATGACATTTTAATGAACTGAGTTATTATATTTTATATCTATTGAAATGAAGGATCACTACTTACACAAAAGACTGCAAGAATTAATTTCCTTGATCATTGTGCTGCTCCCAAAATTACAATCGTCTTGAACTGCCATAAACACAAAGAGTGTATGTAAAGGGTTCCGTAGCTACCGCAATTATACCATGCTTACAACTCAAAAACAAGTTTTGATTATGTTATACTAGCTTCTGCCCTCGACTTTGTCCACGTGGTATTCGGTAATAGCGTTCCCGCGGGAATTATGCGTTTTTCCGGGATAAAAAGTAGCCTATATGTTGACCAATGTCATAAAGTACCCCCATACCAAATTTTGTTGCAATCCTTCCAATAGTTTTCAAGTTAAATCCGGACATACATACATACTGACAATTTTTCTATAAATCATTATTTTGTGTTCAGTATCGTTTATATAGTCCCCTCGACTTGATAGTTTCTTTTAATTTTCAAGTTTCAGACGCGACTTCTTGTACAGACTTATTATTATGTTATTAGTAAGATCAATCAAACATGTTGTCATTTGTAGGAACATACTACTAATTTAACAAGATATTGCGCAGGAATTACCTCCATATCGTTTGCAAAGACCTATCCAATGATACCCCACACGACTATGCAATTTTAAATTATTTTTTCATCCCTCAGTTACCTACATGTACCTATGGAGTACCACCCATAATATTTTTTGCTCTAAAAATCGCACTGCCTTGTTTTGTAGCTGCAACACACCTACCACCTGAAATGGCTGCGACTGCAAAATGAAATGAAATGAAATGAAATAGTTTTATTTGCCATAAGTGTGGTAAACAAAGATCTTCATTTTAATTAGGAACACACACTTAGCTATCCTTAGCATGGAAAAGTTACAGAACATAATAAGTAATATAAGACACGATAATAAAAGTAGTTACTAATTAACTGAAAGCGACATACAGACAGCCAGAAAGACAGATATGACGAAATCATAAAGGTTATTTTATTTGCCATTTGGCTACGGAACCCTCAAAAGTTGTAAACCACGAGTTCACTTATAACAGCTAGATAATAATTACGTTGTGAAATACACGTCCTCGACATGTGGTCGGTGTCGTCAAGTCTTTGTGCTCGCTTGAACTATTGACAGGTCTATTGAGCGATTGGTACACTACTTCAGCACGTTTGCGGCGATGGTAATGTTTACATACATATTTGCGGAAACGAATATGCTATCGTCTACAGTAAACGAACTACGATGAAGGCATTGTGTGTGTATGTGACTTATGTATGTTTTA
This sequence comes from Aethes cnicana, assembly GCA_963971205.1. Lineage (NCBI taxonomy): Eukaryota > Metazoa > Arthropoda > Insecta > Lepidoptera > Tortricidae > Aethes > Aethes cnicana. The sequence continues at coordinate 5,253,617 of OZ020287.1, read as the reverse complement.
TTTATTGATTCATCATCATCATCATCATCATCATTTCAGCCGATAGACGTCCACTGCTGGACATAGGCCTCCCCCAAGGCGCGCCACTCAGACCGGTCCTGTGCCACTCGCATCCACCGCGTTCCCGCGACCTTTACAAGGTCGTCACTCCATCTTGTTGGAGGCCTACCGACAGCTCGTCTACCGGTTCGCGGACGCCACTCCAGGACTTTCTTGCCCCATCGGCCATCAGTCCTGCGAGCAATGTGCCCTGCCCACTGCCACTTAAGGTTCGCAATTCTTCGGGCTTCGGGCTTTTTTGTCATGTGTGTAGGAGACAAAATGCTCAGCTACAGCCACTTAAGGTTCGCAATTCTTCGGGCTATGTCGGTGACCCCAGTTCTACTGCGGATATCCTCATTTCTGATTCTATCACGCAGAGAAACCCCGAGCATAGCCCTCTCCATTGCCCTCTGGGTGACCTTGAGCCTTCTTATGAGGCCCATCGTAAGCGCCCACGTCTCGGAACCATAAGACATCACTGGCAACACACGCTGGTCGAAGACTTTCGACTTAAGACACTGCGGTAATTTTGACGAAAAGACACTGGAGAGCCTGCAGCACAGCCCAAGTTTCCGCAATGTACGGCAGTTATATGTTGCCAGGGCCAAGGGTCGTCGTTTTTGGTAGCCTGGCCGAACCATTTATTGATTGCTTAAAATTAAATAAAATGGCTTACTATACCAGTGCCGAGTATCGAAAGTGCTAGATAAGGTTCATTTTTAGGATCGTAGCAAACGATCAGAATTTAACCCATTTTTATAGTATTTTATTATTTAAATTAAACATTAAATGCCTAAATTTGGATTTGAATCCAAATTGAAATCTCCATACGCTGCGTCAGTGTCAGCAGTAGATAGCTAATTTTGCACTGGGGCTATATTCGAAGTAGGGATTAGGGATCTCCCTGTTTTCCTTATAGGATCGCTCACGCCTCACGCATCACTACGGCACATCACAAAAGTTCGACTTGACGCGTGAGTCACGCGTCAAGTCGAACTTTTAAATCTAGCTGCTTAAATTCATGCGACGAGAGATACCATGTTAAGACTTCGAATATAGCCCCTGCTCTGCTTAAGAGGGTTTATCCCGAAAGTTGGCAACGTCGCATATAGCTGTCAAATATTTCGCTGTTTTTATTAATTTCTCAATATTGCTGAATTAAAAAGGAAGATATCATTCTATGGTTGAATGATGCGTCTAGTTTTATATTTGTTGGTTAGGCATTCAAATGATAAGATTACATTAAAATGCACGGAAACTGCGATGGAAAGTTGTAACGTGGCTGCTCTCGCGACACGTTAACATTAACCTGCGACCCTGGGACTGGGTGGATCCTGAGGGTCTGGAGGTTTACCTAATCAGCTAGCTCAGAGGTTTCGGGGGCGGGAGAGGAATGAAACCAGAATCTTACACACAATAAATCGGAGGGCTTTTATGCCTGTTTATTTAACCTTTTACTTATAACTAATATAAGCCACACTGCCTAGCCTAATGAGATCGAGAGGGGGGCGACGAGACTGACGGCGGGGACGGGTACGCGGGTGAGAGAGTCGAGATTGCACGAGAGTTCGTCGGTGAGCCTCCGGCCCGTGGTTTGTGCTACGATCGGTGGTTCGGTAGAGAGTCAGTCGAGCCACAGGTACGGTCCGCCGTTGGGCCGATCGCACCGGCGACTTGGGCGTCGGTCCCACTGTCGGGGTAGGTAGTGGCAGAGGGCGAGTTAGTGCCTTAAATCTAGTCCAGGCCCCAGGCACGTCCTACCGAAGGGCTGGCCGCGCCGGTGACCTGGGGTTAGTATGAAATAGGGAGTTGCTCCGAGAGGAGCAGGTTAGTAACTTAGATTTATCGCCCGACCCCTGGGCACGTCCTGCTGGAGAGCTGTCCGCACCGGTGATCTGGGAGTTAGCACTTATCGTCTACGGCAAAGCGGGTTTAATAACTTAAACTAGTCCGGACCCCTGGGCACGTCCTGCTCTTGAGCTGGCCGCACCGGCGATCCGGGGGTTAGTATAGCACAGGCCTTATTATCTAGAGAAAGCGGTTTTGTTATTTACTTACGGCTACGCCAGACCCCTGGGCACGTTTTGCAGCTGAGCTGACCGCGCCGGTGATCTGGGGGTTAGTACGGCAGGGCTTACAAACTAGAAGAAAGCGGGTTAATTACTTAGACTATTCCGGACCCCTGGGCACGTCCTGCTGCTGAGCTGGCCGCACCGGCGATCCGGGAGTTAGTGTGGCAGGGCTTATGATCTAAAGCAAAGCTGGTTAAACACTTACGACTAGACTAGACCCCTGGGCACGTTTTGCAGCCGAGCTGACCGCGCCGGCGATCTAGTTGGTTAGTTAGCTTACAAGCGGGATTACTTAGGTGCCTAGCACTAGCACAAACAAGGGGGCTGGTTTCCTTACACTGAAATAGCACACGGTCGGTCGGTCGGTAAAGTCACGGGACGGGACGGGAGTCGATACGGGACGACGCGGGGCGTTAAATAATTATACGAAACTGACAAAACGGAGAGAGACGAATCGCGGGTTATCGTGGGCAGAGGTTTCCTAACATGGCAAAATAAGCGGGGCGGGGGAAGGGAACATTACTCGGAGAACCCTGGCGATTAAATATCTGTATAGTGAGCGACTCGAGTAATCAAGCCGCTCCAGATACCTATTCACCTCGAGAGTGCGCCGAGCAATGCCCAGAGCGGCGGTGCGCGGGCGCTTATATACAACTCGGTAGCGGGGTGCGGGGTGCAAGCGTTGGCGGAGCGGGCGCGGGTAGCGGGGGGCAGGCGGGCGTCGACGGGACGCAGTGCGGGTGGCGGGGCGGCAGGCGTCGACGGCATGAGGCGCGGGTAGCGGGGGGAGGAGATTGTTCGGGAATCTTCGGGCCGCCGCGTTGTGACGTCACCCGCCAGACTGGCGCCGTTGCGGCGGTCACGTGGCTGGCCGCGTGACCGTTGCAAAGTTTTCAAAAGATATTACTTCCATAATACTAAAAATTTCGTGTTCCTGTGATAACTGTTGCAATCCATACTTAATGTTTTCTTCAACCAATGAGGAATTCATGTTTTCATTCAGTAATATTCAGAAATTAATGAAAACAGCAAAATATTTGACAGCTATTTGCGAGGTTGCCAACCTTCGGAGTAAACCCTCTTAATACGTGTCACACACAATCTAAAGCCAGTGTCTTAGGCGGATTTGCACCAATCCGCTAACCTTGGTTTAGCCTCTAAATCAAGCAATCAAGTTGATATAACATAATTATGACTAATCCTTAGGATGACCTGAGGTTAGCGGCTTGGTTCAATATGTTATACTAGCTTCTGCCCACGACTTCGCCCGCGTGGAATTCGGTTATCGCGTTCCCGCGGGAACTATATGCTTTCCCGGGACCCCAACTATCTCCATGCCAAATTTCATCTCAATCAGTCCAGCGGTTGAAGCGTGGAGAGGTAACAGACAGACAGACAGAGTTACTTTCGCATTTATAATATTAACTAGCTTCTGCCCGCGACTTCGTCCGCGTGGAATTTGTTAATAGCCTACCCGCGAGAACTATGCATTTCCTCGGGATAAAAAGTAGCCTATATGTTGACCAGTGTTATAAATTACCCCCATACCAAATTTTGTTTCAATCCGTCCAGTAGTTTTCGAGTTAAATCCGGACTTACATACATACAACAGTTTTTTTTTTCTAAAAAATCGTTATTTTGTGTTCAGTATCGTTCATATAGTCCCTTTGACTTGATAGTTTCTTTTAATTTTAAATTTTCAGCCGCGACTTCTTCTACAGAATTATTATTTATTTTATTATATGTATAGATTTTTCCTTTTTTTTCTCTGATTCATTAATCTCTTATGAATAAATAGTTTAGTGCCAAAATTCATTATTTAGGTAATATCAGACTGTTTTAAAGAATGTTTTAGTGAACTCATCAATCATTTCCTTTTTACTGGACAATAGGCAGGTAATCTAACAGTAGGTAATCTGCATAACGTGTTTCTTGAAAGTGTTTGTAATCTAGGATTATAATTTATTTTTTCCCGTTCCCGTGGGAATATCGGGAAATCCTTTCTTAGTGCTCCCCTACGCTCCCCAAGGAACCTGCATGCCAATCTTCAGCTCTCTACGGTGATCCCCGCGACCTAAACATTAAAATGTAATAAACCCATTTTTTCTCGTTCCCGTGGGAATTTCGGGAAGTCCTTTCTTAGTGCTCCCCTACGCTCCCCAAGGAACCAGCATGCCAAATTTCAGATCCTTACTATGTTTCCCGCGACTTCGTACGCGCCTAAAAATTTAAATGTAAAAATCCCTTTTTTCCCTTTCCCGTGGGAATTTCGGGAAATCGTTTCTTAGCGGATGCCTACGTCATAACATCTACCTGCATGCCAAATTTCAGCCCGATCCGTCCAGTGGTTTGGGCTGTGCGTTGATAGATCACTATATCAGTCAGTCAGTCAGTCAGTCACCTTTGAGTTTTATATATCGAGGGTTCCCTGCTCAAACCCAATAAGTCGAGATACTTTGTTTTACAATTGTGAACTTTCTATGTTCTACGTCAAATTCACTCCCCTTTCTTTCCCTACGCTCTCCAAGGAACCTGCATGCCAAATTTCAGCTCTCTACGACCAGTACTTTCGGCTCTGCATTGATGTGTCAGTCAGTCAGTCAGTCAGTCAGTCAGTTTCTTCTTTTATTTATATATTTAGATAGATAGATAGCTGTTTCCCGCGACTTCGTACGCGCCTAAACATTAAAATTTAAAAATCACATTTTTTTCCGTTCCCGTGGGAATATCGGGAAATCCTTTCTTAGTGCTCCCCTACGCTCCCCAAGGAACCTGCATGCCAAATTTCATCTCTCTACGATGATCCCCGCAACTACGTACGCGCCTTAAAATGTAATAAACCCATTTTTTCCCGGTCCCGTAGGAATTTCGGGAAGTCCTTTCTTAGTGCTCCCCTACGCTCCCCAAGGAACCTGCATGCCAAATTTCAGCTCTCTACGATGATCCCCGCGACTACGTACGCGTGTTAAAATGTAAAAAAAAAACATGTTTTCCCGTTCCCGTGGGATTTTCGGGAAGTCCTTTCTTAGTGCTCCCCTACGCTCCCCAAGGAACCTGCATGCCAAATTTCAGCTCTCTACGACCAGTAGTTTCGGCTCTGCGTTGATATGTCAGTCAGTCAGTCAATCAGTCAGTCAGTCAGTCAGTCAGTCAGTCAGTCAGTCAGTCAGTCAGTCAGTCAGTTTCTTCTTTTATATATTTAGATAGATAGATAGCTGTTTCCCGCGACTTCGTACGCGCCTAAGCATTAAAATGTAAAAATCCCATTTTTCCCGTTCCCGTGGGAATATCGGGAAATCCTTTCATAGTGCTCCCCTGCGCTCCCCAAGGAACCTGCATGCCAAATTTCATCTCTCTACGATGATCCCCGCGACTACGTACGGGTTTTAAAATGTAATAAACCCATTTTTTCCCGTTCCCGTGAGAATTTCGGGAAGTCCTTTCTTAGTGCTCCCCTACGCTCCCCAAGGAATCTGCATGCCAAATTTCAGCTCTCTACGATGATCCCCGCGACTACGTACGCGCCTTAAAATGTAAAAAAAAAAACATTTTTTCCTGTTCCCGTGGGAATTTCGGGAAGTCGTTTCTTAGTGCTCCCCTACGCTTCCCAAGGAACCTGCATGCCAAATTTCAGATCTCTACGATGTTTCCCGCGACTTCGTACGCGCCTAAACATTAAAATGTAAAAATCCCTTTTTTTCCCGTTCCCGTGGGAATTTTGCAAAATCCTTTCTTAGCGGATGCCTACGTCATAACATCTACCTGCATGCCAAATTTCAGCCCGATCCGTCCAGTGGTTTGGGCTGTGCGTTGATCGATCACTATATCAGTCAGTCAGTCACCTTTGAGTTTTATATATTTAGATAATATGGATAGTCAGGTGATTATGACCTTTCCTCCCGTCTAATTATATTGTCAGCTCCATTTTAGTATTTATGTATGTATGTATTTCTCTATATAAGTATTTATATCGTTGTCTAGCACCCATAGTACAAGCTTTGCTTAGTTTGGGGCTAGGTCAATTTGTGTGAAATGTTCTAAGATATTTATTATTTATTATTATTTTATTTTCGTGAAATAGGCTCGTGTAGATAAAATGTAACAACTAGATATTCAAGCTTAGTTTGACGTTACTTTCTACATGATACCTACAGTCAGCAGCAGTCGATAAAATGTCGATGTGCTGAACTGAAAAATGAGTTGCTCACGATTCTATATACTAGGGAATAAGAGCGTGTATAGTTCGTTTAGAGTCCATCAAAAGTGCACCTGCTTTTGTTACCGCCCGTATTATATACTGTACGAGTAAATTAACACCTCCATGTTATCCGACTGGAGGGCTATAAATGCCTTAGAGAATTCGCAGAGAATAGGAATTTTCTCCCAGTCAGACATGGCCGTATTTGCACGAACAACGCAAACGTCACGTTTCTGTTTACCCACGTCTTCTCCAAAATACACAAGTCAATTTAGCCATTGGTATTTCCAATATCGGCTTTGGAAAATGGCAAGGTCGCTTATCGGTTTTCAGGAAGTAAAACCAACTTTTCGTTGCATTCCCTTATTTGGTTTAGTCTTTAAGGTTGTTTATTTTGTTGTATTTGTGCCGTAAACGGTATTTTGTTAAACGTTTCTGGTTTAACTTTTGATGTTGAAATGACGCATGTTGTAGTTCTCTTTATGGGGAACAGAACAGGAATATCGGAATTATTAAAAAAAGCATTTCATATAATTAAGCACACGTATGCATATCATTGTTGTAAATATATGAATAAGTATGACCAAAATATATTTACTATTATACTACTCTAAAAGTGTAGCCACTAAAACAGTTAGGTACAGTAGACCAAGCTCCTGTAGCACTACCATGAGTTTACAGTGACCGTACTCGCTAGCGACTACGTAAACGATTTGTATGAAGAATTTTAGTTCAACGAGTAACCGCCAGGGGCGCTGTACTATTCTTCATCGAGAAATCGTTTACGTAGTCGCTAGTGAGTACGGTCACTGTAAACTCATGGTATTGCTACAGCTGTCGCCCTTTTAAATCTAATACAAGGAAAACTTGTCCATCACGTCAAAGCATTAGAGGTGGAATGGACATACACAGAATCAAGTGCTTAAAACCTAAAGAGATTCCGAATAGTGTCGCTTTGATGTCAAGAACGCTTCTGCCTAGAATTTTCTGTATAGCTTAATTTAAATAAATATATTAAATTACGCATTATACCTACTTATGTTGCATTTTTAGGGTTCCGAAGTCCACTAGGAACCCTTATAGTTTCGCCATGTCCGTCCGTCTGTCCGCACTATTGCTCGGAGATGCTTAGTTCTAGAAAGCTGTAATTTGGCATGAATATACATATTAGTTACGCTGACAAAGTGGTACAATAAAATTTTGAAATATATTTTTTTATAGGGTACCTCCCCTACTCGTAAAGTGGGGATGTATTTTTTTTTCCTGCGTACCCCATGGTGCGGCATATCGTTGAATAGATCTTACAAAAATATTGTGGGTTTGTCAAAACCATTTTTTGATTAAGTGATGCGTTTGTGAAATATTAAGCTTTAAAGTGCTATTTTTTGTTAGAGTCACGTGTCCCCCCCCCCCCTGCCAGCTAAATGGTGGGATTTGGATGGCTGAAAAAAATCACGGTTATAGCATATATAACGTAGTTGAAAGGAAAACTATCACAGCTAAGTAGGCTGTACAAACTTACGAGTCATAGTCGACCAACTTATGAAATGATTAAAAAACCAATGATTTTTCTCGAGCGGCAGGCGCGTCGGGCGGGCACGTCATACCACAGGCTAGCTAGATGCTAGTAAGTCTTAGAAAGGTACTATGGTCATCGTCAACTTCGGAACCCTATAATTTGCGCGTGGCCCGACACGCACTTGGCCGGTTTTTCAACAAACCATTGGCATGTGTCATCATCATCATCATCATTTCAGCCAATAGACGTCCAATGCTAGACATAGGCCTCCCCCAAGGCGCGCCACTCAGACCGGTCCTGTGCCACTCGCATCCACCGCGTTCCCGCGACCTTTACAAGGTCGTCACTCCATCTTGTTGGAGGCCTACCAACAGCTCGTCTACCGGTTCGCGGACGCCACTCCAGGACTTTCTGGCCCCATCGGCCATCAGTCCTGCGAGCAATGTGCCCTGCCCACTGCCACATAAGGTTTGCAATTCTTCGGGCTTCGGGCTTTTTTGTCATGTGTGTAGGAGACAAAATGCTCAGCCACAGCATCGGATGAGTTTTAGAAAGTATTTACACACATTTTAACGGGCTATTAGATTTAACAGACTGTCTTGCCATTGTAGAGATGTGAGAGAAAGCACGGTCATAAAATATACGAAACTCACACCGCCTCAATATCGAAACGAGTCAGTCATATACCTAAATCTAACGCTGCCCTGCATATTATATAAATATACACTAATATATATATATATATTTAATTTAGTTAATACATATAAAGTACACAAGAAAAAGCAGGAAGCCGTGGTGGCCTAGTGGTTTGACTTATCGCCTCTTATGCAGAGGGTCGGGGGTTCGATTCCGGCACGCACCTCTTAAGTTTACTTATGTGCGAAATTCAATTTGAATTAACCACTGTGTTTGTCGGTGAAGGAAAACATCGTGAGGAAACCTGCACGCATCTGCGAATTCATTCAAAGATGTGTGTGAAGTCCCCAATCCGCACTGGGCCCGCGTGGGGACTATAGCCCAAACCCTCTCGTGATGAGAGGAGGCCTGTGCCCAGCAGTGGGACGCAATAGGCTGTAGTAGTAGTAACACAAGAAAAATTGAAAGTCACCTGTTTTTTTAAATGGAATTTTGGCAGGGGACCACTCTCATACATCAGATTCATTATCTATATGTATACTTAATAAGTCTGTTGAAGAAGTCGCGTCTATAACTTGAAAATTAAAAGAAACTATCAAGTCGAGTTGACTATATATAAACGATACTGAACACAAAATAACGATATTTAGATAAATTGTCTGTATGTATGTATGTCCGATTTTAACTCGAAAACTACTCGACGGATTGTAACAAAATTTGATAAGGGGGGTAGTTTACAACACTGCTCAACATATAGGCTACTTTTTATCCCGAAAAAATGCATAGTTCTCACGGGAACATACCGAATTCCACGTGGACGAAGTCGCGGGCAGAATAAATAAGTAAACCAATTCAAAAATGAATCGTTCAGCTACGGGTAGGGTGGTAAAATTTTTACACAAAAAATATTTTTTGGTGCAAATGTTGAAGTCAAATTCTGCTACATTTTGAACCGCAACTAGCGTGAAAATGAGCGTTATTTCAAACACTAGGTAAAGTAGTTAAAGCAAAAGTAGTGTAACTTTGGTAACATCCAAAAACAAACAAGCATAGACATAAATAATACTTCGTATGGACCCGGCCTAACGTAGATACATGTCATGTTTCCCCACTTCATTGGTGTCCAATCCAAAGTTAACTTATATCGTGACACTAAAGCTGGGTCACATTTTTTCAACAACGAGATGAGTTTTTAGATACTGAGAAACAGTTTCGAAAAAAGTTTTTAAAAAAACGCTTATTGTCACGCACGCTCGGTGACAGAACTTTGGATTGGACACCGTGGAAGTCGGGACATATTACGTGTACGTTAGACCGGGTCTTTATTATTTACGTCTATGCAAAAAAGTAATTGCAACAAAGAATAAAAGACGCAAGGCCCCCGTAACGGAGGCGACGAGACTCTGACAATGCACACACAATGGCCGGTAAAGTGACCTCGTTACTTTGAAAAGGTTTATTGTGCACGCAGCCTTTACTGAGATCAATGTATGTACACAGCCTAAGACTTTGTTCATGCCTGTTACGGTTAACCAACAGTTTTACCGATGATTAATAGGTATGAATATTTGTGATATGTACTTATGGAAACTTAAAAGATACGTTGGGCATACATGGGTTGAAAACAAAAAAATACGAATCTAGGTATATCCATACTAATACTAATATTATAAATGCGAAAGTAACTCTGTCTATCTGTCTGTTACCTTTTCACGCTTCAAGCGCTGGACCGATTGAGATTTGGCATGGAGATAGTTGGGGTCCCGGGAAAGGACATAGGCTACTTTTCATCCCGGAAAAACGCATAGTTGCCGCGGGAATGCGATAACCGGAATTCCACGCGGGCGAAGTCGCGGGCAAAAGCTAGTATGTATATAAAACAAAGTTAGTTACACCACTTACCTATAACTCAACAACGGCTGAACCGATTTAGATGATTGTTGTTTTGGTTTTTTGGTTTTTTTTCCGTCCCGAATATGATAATGAAATGACCACTAAAATATCAAAATATGCACGCGAAAAAAATACGGTGATTTTAATATTTCCACCATCTTCCGCAATTGACAGCTACGTCACGCATGACTGTTAGGCGGTACGGAGTAGCAAAATAAAATCATACAGAAACCGGTAAATGGTTCTAGTCTGGAATCTATTTGAAGGTACACATCATTATGACAAGTTTCATCTCAGGCTGACTTTGTTGATAATTCTAAGTGCAATTATTTTACTACTTAATCATCTCTGGCCTGTATGCCATATAAATGCAAAACATAATAACTATACCGTTCTGTTATTATTACTTATTATCCCACTGGGTCCATTAGCGATGTTTCTTAGCGAAATGAGCTCCATATTACCATCGTGATTAGCTTGTCATTACGCATGTCGGCGTTACTTTGTCGAGAAAATGGAAGGCAATAAATTGACATTGACATACATACATTACATAGGTAATATAGAATCATTGACCTATAATAACATATGGACGAACAGTACCTAACAGAATATGACAAAGATATGGAGCAAACTGACATTAGAAAATACGTTCCAATATGCTAATAACGCTTCTTTATATGTGACAAGATAAAAATTTACACAAAAGTAAACCTAACACTATAAGACTAAGTGTCAAATTTACTGAGCACCAAACGGGTGCCTGTACTGTTCGGGCACCCGTTTTGACGGGCCATTTTCTTCGGCTGATTGTGAATCCTTACTTATAACAGATCAATGTATAGAAAACGTTATTTCACTCATAATCAACACGTCCACAGCTTCAAAGGCGTCCATGTAACGTAGGCTGAGGTATCTCATTTACTCGTACGTATAGAAGTAGGTACATACATACCTATATGGGCAATGGGCAAAGTGTTTAGCGTGCGAAAAAAAATCAGGCAGCGTTTGACTTGGTGTCAAATCACCAAAATGTATCCAGATTATAATCTAAAAAGCATAGAATCTATCTAGGTACGATTTTTTCATTCTACTTGATCCTACCTTACAATCTAAAGAAGTATAGGCATTTACTAAATTAAACATAATTTACATATCTCATTTAGCACGCGGAACGATGGCAAATTCCGCAAAGGTCAAGCAACATAGGTATATTACACAGATAAAACAACACAACAAACAATAGGCAAGTACTTAAAATTATATTTCCTGCTTTATAAAAAAACGTCATGCCTTTTATATACCAAAATATAATTATACAATTAAATTGCTTATTTAATTATATCGCTTGTGTATTAGGGTTAATAAATTATTGTAACGATAGGTAAGTATAGCCAGTATATGCAATGCAGCTGTAACGAATGAATACAAAGGTCCTTGAGAAAATATCATCGTTTCTATATTTATAATATTAAATATTTGAACGATTTACCTACGTATCTAAACTTGGAAAGCCTCATTTGCATATCGTAAAAAATCAATGATCTCGGTTACATTGACCCAGTATTCTGGTGAAGGTCAATATTTGTGACCTTCCAAAACGATAGTTGTTGTAACGGCTCCAATAATAATTACAGAACCTTATGTAACGAAAAACTGCTTTTGGTTAATTAAAAAAACACAACGCTATCAGTGATTTTATAAAGTTTTTTGTAAAACACTTGTAACCCACCTTGTACCTTTAGGTACACTTATTAATTTTGAACGTTAATTACTTCAGTTTTAATACTTGCCGATTTCGATAAAGTTGTGGTCAAATTAACGGAATGATAATCATTTTGTATAAAGAAACGGCATTTTTTAATAGTTTGTCTAAATGTACATTATTAATATATACCTACCTATAAATATAAATAAAATATTTATAATAATCGCGCTCCCGCGGGAACTATGCGTTTTCCTGCGATAAAAATAGCCTATTCCCCTAGGAGTTTGAGTCCTAACTCAAACTATCTACATAAGAAATTTTATCTGAATCGTTCCAGCGGTTTAAGCGAGAAGCGGTATTTAACAGACAGACAGAGTTACTTACGCATTTATCTTATTACGTACCTAATAACTTGAATGCGATGGAGATGTTTGTACCAACAGTCAGTGGCGGACTAAGGGGGGGGCGGCGGGGGCGGTCCGCCCCGGGCCCCCGATCCTAGGGGGCCCCCAAATCACCAAATAATATAGTGCTTAAGGCAAAAAAAAACTTGAAAAAATAGTTTCAACCAGGCAGCGGCATAACTGTACCACCTCACGCTCGAGGCCCCGAGGCAAATCTTTCGTTCCTATAGGCCCCGTTAATTTACAAAATTGCACAACTGAAATTATTGGATTTTCCTTTCTTTCCTCGTGGCCTCTTGGGCCGGGGCCCCCTCAGCTCAGGTAGTGAGTTAGGGAATTTTGCCCGTTCTGCCATGCGCCACTGCCACCCTATTGTTACGCCAATGTTCTGGTTTCGACCTAATTGACGAGAGGGCCCCCACAGTCCATTTCATAGATACTTAGTTATTGGTAAAACACCCCAACATTCCCAATTCTAAGGTCCAAGCACTTGATTTTTTTGGAAACAAATCGTCATAATATAAGGCTATTAGTAAGTCCAACGCTCGCGGTACCGTGTTAAGCGCATAATATGGACTCCGTGGGAATATAATTATAATACCTAAATTAATCCAGTAACAGTACATCAGCATGTGGGTCAAATCCGGTAGTTCTGATTTTTTGCAGATTTGTTTATGATGTTGGCCTAATGTATAATCCAAGTTTGTGACCTTGAGTGCGCCGAACGTAACTTAGTCAAAAATTCATAAAAACATCGAAAATTTTGACCCTAATGGAACTAGTTTTTAATACTATCTTTTCAGGACGTTTTTAAAGAAGACTTTATACTTCGGCCCACTACTTCGCCCGCGTGGTATTCCGTTATAGCGCTCCTGCGGGAACTATGTGTTTTCCGGGTTAAAAAGTAGCCTATGTCTTTCTAATCTAGTAACTTTACACATCAGCGTGTGCGCGCAATCCGGAAGTAGGCGTGACGACAACTTTTTTTTTCTTAGTCTATCAGGAAGATTCTTGAAAAGTATTGGACACGTATTTTTTCTTTTTCAACGTAATCAAACTTATACGGAGATATATTGAGTTGAAATGTCGCGTGACGTCACGGTTAGGTACGACTTATCCCTAACGGTGACGTAGTTAGCCCCCACTCTCCAACTTTAATGCGTTTTAACTTGGTCATTCTTTGTTAATTTGATAAAACAAAAAATACGTGTCTAATATTTTTTTATAACCTGACTGACGGGCTAATTGGAATTTCGATTTCTTCACCCTGTCGTCATCCCTGTTCTGATTTTTTGCAGGCTTATTTGTGATGTTGTCCTAATGTTAATCCAAGTTTGTGACCTCGAGCGCCGAACGCAACTTTGTCAAAAATAAAAAAACCGTGAAAAAGAGTCACGAATTGGAGCCACCTGTAGCATTTTTATATCCTACTAGCTTTTGAAGGCGATTTCGTATGCACAGAAACATCAAAATTTAAACTCCCATTTTTCCCGTTCCCGTAAGAATTTTAGAATTTTTGGATTTTAGGTGCGCCTTTACACCTCCTAAGAAACCTACATGCCAAATTTCAGCTTCCCACGACCATCAGTTTTGGCTGAGCGTTGTCTGCTATCTATAGGTGAAACGTGGCAGTAGTTCAATGGTTACCCCAAAGTTCTTTTGGTGTGTGTGACGCACAGCTGAAACTGCTGGTCGTAGGAAGCTGAAATTTGGCATGTAGGTTTCTTAAGAGGTGTAGAGGTGTATTAAGAGAGGATCGTCCAAAATTCCTACGGGAACGGGAAAAACGGCAGCTTGAATGCTGATGATTGAAGGCGATTCCGTATGCGCATAATATGGAATCGCCTTCAAAAGCTAGTAAAATATAAAAATGCTACAGGTGACTCCAATTCATGACCCCACACGCTCGTGCCGTGCTCAATACTAGCACACTTCGACGGAGATTATGTTATATTAATTGGAAACACACCCTGCTACAGCTGTTCGAGTGACTTCTAAAATATTACAAAGTTCTGAAAAATTATGAACTCTGAAAAGCTTTATCTCAGAAAATATTGGGTACACAGAGACGGTTCTAGTGTCATATCATAGCAAATTTAGTCTTCTTTAAAAACGTTCTAAGAAGGTAGTATCAAAAACCAGTCATTTGGGGTCAAAATCGCCAAAATCTGAAAAGCAGCCGAAATATTCTCTTGTTTTTTTTATTTTTCACAAAGTTGCGTTAAGCGGTCGATGTCACAAACTTAGATTATACATTATACCAACATAAACAAGCCTGCAAAAAATCAGAACTACCGGATTTCACGCTTACTACTCCATACTTTCAAACGACAAGGTTACTGGATCATTCCCCGAGACTTGAACCATCTCCATACCGGATTCCATCTAAATCGATCCAGCGGTTGAAGTGTGAAGAGGCAACAGACGGAGTTACTTTCGCATTTATAATATCAGAAAATAGACTTGTTTCTGTCCACGATTTTGTCCGCGTAGGATTCGGTTGTAGCGCTCGCGTTCCCGCGGAAACTAGATACGTTTTTCAGGATAAAAATTAGGCTATGCCTATGTCCTTCATCGGGACTAGAATTATCTCCATCCATACCAAGTTTCATCTAAATTGGTGAAGCGATTTGAGCGTGAAGACGCAACAGAGAGTCAAAGTTACTTTCGCTTCGCATTTATAATATTAAGTATGGATGTATAAATGTAAACGACCACACAGGCCACCTGATGGTAAGCGAACAAATTTCAACTAAATGTGTTAGGTAGTCAGTGCACGAGAGCCTAACATACACCATCAACACATCTACACAGGCAAGGAGGGGGGCCCCATTTCGATTTTCCGCCCCGGGCCCCCGACAGGCTTAGTCCGCCACTGCCAACAGTTTCAAGTCAGTTTCTATTATCTCTTTCTTCAACAGTGTAACCAATCTATTTAATCTTCTTTGGTGTAACGCAATCAAGAAATAAACAATTATGATACGTTCACAATAATAGTACATTACAGACCTAGGGTGGTGAATTCGTAAATGTCCCAGATCGCAGGTTTCTGTGGCCCGAACCGAAGGTGAGGGCCATAAATATGCGAACTGGGGCTTTACGAATTACCGCCCGTGGTTTGTCAAAAGTTTTACGTCTTGCCTTGGCCAAGAAGTGAGATTTTCTCTCCGCGTAGCGGGCAGAAAATCTCACTTTACGGCCAAGGGTGATGTAAAAAATATTTATGTCATAGCTCATAGCTGTGCTGATCTAGTGGATTCACCTAGCGCTTCTCATGCAGAGGGTCGGGGGTTCGATTCCGGCTCGCACCTATAAGTTTACTTATGTGCGAAATTCAATTTGAATTTACCACTGAGCTTTTCGGTGAAGGAAAACATCGTGAGGAAACCTGCACGCATCTGCGAAGCAATTCAAAGATCTGTGTGAAGTCCCCAATCCGCGCTGGGCCTGCGTGGGGAATATAATAGCCCAAACCCTCTCGTGATGACAGGAGGCCTGTGCCCAGCAGTGGGACGCAAATGGCTGTAGTAGTAGTAGTAGCTTATAGGGTCACTGGGTAGGCTTAAAGCGGTAAGTCATTGAGAAAATTGATTTAATTGATTTCAAATGTTCATTTATATTGGAGAACATTTATTAAGTACAGTATTTATGAGTTAAGTCATTAAATATTAATTTAGATACATAACTATAGGTACTTAAGTTGGAAGAGATAATCGAATCTATTGTAAAATGTATTAATTAATATGAGACCATCCACACTACTATTATAAATGCAAAAGTAACTCTGTATGTCTGTCTGTTACCTCTTCACGCTTATACCGCTGGATGTACTTAATATAAAATTTGGCTTGGCATGGAGATAGTTCGAGCCCCGGGAAAGTACATAGGCTATAAGGCTACTGTTTATCCCGGAAGAACACTAGTTAAAGCCGTGGTAGCCTAGTAGTGGTTAGACTTACTGCTTCTTGTGCGTAGGGTTGGGGTTCGAATCCGGCTCGCGCGTCTGAGTATACTTACATGCGAAATTCAATTTGAAATTACCACTGAGCTTTTCGGTGAAGGAAAATAAGGAAAACAATTGGATAGTGTGAAGTCCCTAACCCGCACCGGGCACAATAATTATTCCAAGTCGATTTGAAAGCAGTTATGCTGAATGGCCGACGTGATGCGCCGGCGCGATATTGGTCTCAAAATTGCTAGCTTGCGAAATAAAACGGTGACCGAGAACTAAATTCGAATGATATTCGAGGTGAGATTATTGTTGATTTGCATTTATTCAAATGTGAATCAGCCAACGTAATAATCTAATAATGTGGATGGAAAGAAATCTGGCGGACATCCATTACTAAACGGTTTTATTTAGCTTGCCCTGTTTGTTTATTTCTTTGGGTCAAATCTAATAATTGAAATTTCACCCCCTTTCTGTTGACGGATTGATCTGAAATTCGATGACTTTTAGTTATGATGACAATATAATTTAATATATTCGGTATTGTTGTAAATCCAAGACACAACAGTGCAAGCGCAGGTTAGTGGTTAAGACGGTGGTACCAACCCAGACGGACCTGAACGACGAAAAATAAACCTTGCCATTACGAAAACAATATATAATTTTTGATGTGGTAGGCCCTGGTTCTAGGTCCATTCGGATTGGTACCACCGTCTTAACCACTAACCTACGGCCAAATAGTGTAAAGGGTTAAAGGTAGGCGGTGAAGTTACTGGCACAGAGGCATTCCATCAGGATTCAGGGTAGGCAACGCATTCGAGATCCTATGGTTTCTTGATAAGAAATCATAGGATTTCGGTGTCCATCAGGTTACCTGTTTGCTCGTTACCCTATCACACTAAGTACATGAAAAAATACAAATACAATATTAAAAAAGAGTTTACGATACTTACTGAGCAAAATTACCTATGTAGTTGTCGTTAGACAGTCATAGTTTGAAAGAGATCACGATCGAAAGCGCGTGCGATTGCGTTGCGGAAACGCTTCCTGCGCCGGAATATGCCAATGCTGGCACTGACATACTAAGTTAGTATTACTGACGCTACTTGATACAATAATATATTTCGCCAGGTATGACAGTCCGGTATTTTGTAGTATTGTGAGTGTCACCCTAACGTCATTCGCACTGATGTGTGTTGCAAGTGATGGATTAAAATAATCCCCGACCGCCATGTATCCTGTGAGTGTTTCATTAAATTATTACGTTCATTTGTTTTTAACTTCACCCATTTTGTGTGTTTGAACAATTAAAAATGACATTCTAATGCTAAAATGATTTATTTTGCATTATACTTAACGGCAGAAAATCTTTCTTTAATTTTTTTATTGCAATAAGGTGGTAACTCGACTTTGACGTTACGGTTACACGTCACCCGGATCGGCAGACCTTGTTTTCTTAGGCCATGCTGACCGCTACACGCCTTAACTTAACTGCTATAGAAAAAAATCGACAGGTGCCTTGAAATGTTATTGTTTGTTAGACGAATGTTGGAAAAATATTTGTCATTGTACTTAAATCACAATCACAGTTGCTCCTTATATTTGGCAGTTGTCAAAAACAGCATAAGAATTTACCTTCGCGCCATCTACAACACGGTCAAATTCCATCAAAATCCGCACAGCACAGCAGTCAAATAGTGCGTGGTAAAGTAACAAACGTCTGTCCAATTACTGATAGCCTCATAACTAAAAGGAAAATAACAAACCGGAAATAAGAATTTTTGATTTCTTCGTCGGCGGAATTAATAGACAAACTTTCACATCTAATACTTATAAACTGACGTACGATACGAGTACAAGGCATTGTATTGCCTTTATTTCCTACTAGTTTCTGCCCGCAGCTTTAAAAAGCCGCGGATTAAAAAGTAGCCTATATGTTGATCAGTGTCATAACCTACCCCATACCATTTTTTTCCGTTCCGTTCAGTTTTCGAGTTAAATCCGGACATACATACCTACATACATACGGGCATTTTTTCTAAAAACCGTTATTTTGTGTTCAGTATCGTTTATAGCCCCTACGACTTTATAGCTAGTTTCTTTTAGTTTTCAAGTTTCAAACGCGACTTCTTCTTCGAACTTATTATTAGTATACACTAGAGATAACTGGGTAGGGGTCGGGTTGCATAAAGTTTAAAATCATATATTTTATAGACATACGTGCATTCGTCATACTTATCATTACGCATAAATGTAAATGGTCATACATTTATGCGCATAACTTTTTTCAAGCATAATGTTTAAGAACATACTGTGTTATGGGCATAAACTGGAATGGGCATAAATTGGTTGGCCATAAAGCTGTTTAACCATACTGTATAAACGCATACTTTTTTTGCTGAGTTAGTACAGGAGTGATCTCCAGAAGCAAGTAATTTACAAAGTTGTACTTTATGTATGGGGTCACAGTTCTAACCTAACCTAACCTACTTTTCTGACAGCGATTCAGTTCTGTAGGGTCACAGTTCTAACCTAACCTACTTTTCTGGTTTTTACTGAAAATAATTATAATTATCAATATTATGACTAAATGAATGTGTGACAATCGAACTTATGATTAAAACAATTATAACGTAGTGAAATTATGACAGCGAACAATTATGACATCGTACAATTTATGCCAAAAAATATTATGAGCAAGCAGCAACTTTAAGCATAAAGTATTATGACAATTAATATTATGACAATAGTTGTTATGCGACCAGAGGGTCCCCCGAGATAACTACATACTTAGATCCTATAGGAAGTCCCGCCCCTCCACAATTCAAAACGCTTCAATGTATTTGAAAAATATTTAAAAAGCACCACCAACACTCTTCAACGCATGTTCGAGGGCTGTCTCCTCAGCACGCACACACGAAAGCAACAAATCATAAAGGTGAAAAACTGGAAACAGCCAGGGGGCTCATTCGAAGTTTTAAATAGGGAAATAGGATTTATCTTATCCCAAATAGGGATAGACAAAATCCTTACGAAAGCGAAGTGGGACATCACTTTTAAAATTCGATCCAAAGAACAATATCCACTGTTTCTCAAAAAGCATATCTATTGGGATACTGAAAGACAATTCCCCGGCACTGTCCGTGTCGATAACAAATAAGAAACACTAATATTTTATAGAAATACTGAATGGCCTCGCCCTACACTAGAGCCGCGAAAGAGCGCGAACTATGCTGGTGTCACTATCTTACATATAGCGAAGACAGAGATAGATACAGCATGGTTCGTGGGCTTTCGCGGCGCGAATGCCCTTTTTGACAATGACAGATACGTCTTTGAGAGATGTCAAACCACAAACCAATCAGAGACACGATTATAACACGCGGAATAGGATCCCACAGCTCACACTTTGACGTCTTTGAACTTTTGTCCGAAAAGCGAAAGGGAACTTCCTATTCCCGTCCCTATAGAATCCCTAAATTAACTCGAATATAGCCCCTGAAGCTATAGTAGGGCCATTAGCAACTGTCCATCGGAGCAATAAAACCCGCTGTCAGCAAGGATGTGCAACACACGATAAACACGTACCCGTGTTTATCGATAGTTAGCTACCTGCGTTGGAATTTTCGCTTGTTATTGAATTGCGTTTATTATTACGCGTGGTAATTTCATGTTATTATTAGAATAAGCCATGTACTAATATGACTCATTAGTAGATGGCTTATCTATCGTTTGTTTATTTGTTTGATTTGCAGAAGTTTATTCGACTAGACGAGAATCGTGTAATTGTAAATTTACAAGATGACAGCGATACTGATACCTCAGCCAAACCAACTTTTTTTTTATAGTGTTTAGAATAATTGTAATATATAACAATTGTCATTGGTAAAAATATATTGTTCATAATGTTAATATTGATTGTTATTATTCTTTGTCCCTTATATTCGTAGTTGTACTAGCATCAATTATAAATACTTTTTTTAATCAATAAATATGTATAAGGATTTTTCTTATAAAGATCTATCGATAGCAGCACAACGCTGCTACACGCATCACTTACGCTCGCCATAAGCCCCCGAGTGCGAGCGAGAGAGTATGATAATAATGATTTATTGCTCCGATGGACAGTTGCTAATGACCCTACTTTAGTTAGTAATAAATAACTAACGAATAAAAGTCGTTCAAAGAACACGGAAAGAAGACGATGATAAAACTATCGAATCTTTATTACGTGTATGTTTATCCCAAAAAACAAGCGGACATTCTTCCGACACCATCACAATATCACAATGGCCCTCCCGCAGCAATCTCCTTGACACCTCTCACCATGACAATGACAGTGGAGTTTGACTCGGAAACAACAAAGAAAAAAACATGTCATTTATTTCGACGTCACCGTGACCCTTGACGAGACAAGACAAAAGATTCTCGGTTGTTTTTTTGTCAGACTGTTAATTCATGTTTTGAGTTTTTTTTTATTATAATGAAAACTTTAATACCTAAGCCACTTTTCCTTTTTAATAAGCCGTGGTATCTATATCGCTTCATGCATTGGATCGACCATCAAAATCTCTCACGTGAGAAATTAAATTTACCTAATTAAGTTCTCTACAAACTGCGCTCTAATAACTTTTCTCTGGGAGCATTATCTAGTTCAGCCGGTAGTACGTGTCTTTGGAAATTACCATAAAATAAAATCGGCAGTTACGGTAAAAAATAACTATGCCCGCCCGAGTCCACCCTGCAACAGAGGCTCCAAAATATCATATTCCAGTGACCTAGCATCAAGCACCTACATATATAAAATCATACATATTGTCATTTGCAATGATCGATGTCGATAAACATCTAAATAATTGCCTTTTTTATTTCGATGGTAGAGGCAAACATCTGCATGCAATCCTAAGATGTGTGTGAGTAAAGTTCCCAATTCGCACTCGTGCGTTTTGGAGAAGGTTTAGCCGAAGCCCTCTCGTGAGGCCGTGCTCAGCAGTGGGACGTAAAAAGCTATTGTGCACTTTTCCTTCACGAAATGATGTACCTAGCTAATTTAATGTTTGTAATTTAATGTTTTCCTGTGTTCGTGCTGTTCTCGCCTGACTGTGTTTTGTATTCTCTGTACTCTGGTTTTACCTAAATAGGCCTGTCATGTGACGTTGTATTTAATATGCTCTGTACCTATTATCGGAAGAAAGTCTAATACTTTATGCTTGCGCACGTGCACCGTAATAGTGGGTTGTGAGGCTTGCTATGCCATCATTTTCCACCCCACATTGATTGTAGCCGATTAGGTATCCGTCGTTTCTAGCATTAAGGTGTAATAGAAATCATAAAGTACAGTCGGTATTAGATATATCTAATTACGCAAGGGTGAATAAACATCTGAACACTACTCTAACAACTTATTGACAACAAGGTCATGTTCAGAGATTTATGATCACCTTATTTGCTCAGATATATCTTATGGCGAGCGAGTGTACCATTCCAAGTCTCTGACTGTCTTTTATAATTGCCATAAAATCACATAGGTACCTAATTAATTTCCTGTATTCGGCTGTAAAGTTATTATTTCATTCTCCAACTACACTCAACAGCAATGAAAACGGGTCACTTTGTATGGAAAATCCTATACAAAGTGACCCGTTTTCATTGCTGTTGAGTGTAGTGATAAAATATAAAACTGCCGATAACTTTTCGTTCCAATGTCCTATTTTAATCAAACATAGCTTATACATGGTGGGTCAGAAAATATGGCAAATAATTAACCCACAGTATCGGCTATCGATTCTAAGTATATTGTATAGGTCTTTAATTTTTTTCGAGTTGGTTAAAAATATATATTTTGTATAAGATTCAGGCGTCGCTCACACAACCAATCCCATATACAATTATATTTTTTACCAACTCAAAAAAAATTAAAGACCTATACAATTTACTTAGAATCAATAGCCGATACTGTGGGTTAATTATTTGCCATATTTTCTGACCCACCGTGTATATGCAGCTCCGAATTATGCTCTATCTACTTTTGAAAACTGCCTTCAAATCGTTTCAGTAGTTCAGTAGTTCCGGAGATAACTTTAACAAACAGACAGACAGAAAGAGACAGAAAAATTACCCTTTTATTATAGTACTACTTGTGCCCCGTGACTTCGTCTGCGTGGAATATGAAATTGCTGATAACTTTTCTTTCCGATATCCGATTTTAATCAAACATAGCTTATATGCAGCTCCAAATGATGCTCTTTCTACCTTTGAAAAGTGCATTGAAATCCATTGTAGTCTAATAAACAGACAGACAGACATACAGAAAAATTACCCTTTTAATATAGTATAGATAGATAGATAGAAGATATGACAAAACTAACGTAGATTAAAATGTCTAAGAAGGCATTGTCCATTCGTAAACGGCTTTCTATTCTGCATTCCGAAAAAATCAACAGAAGCGACATTTTAAAAGGTCACACAAACAAACTAATCAGTGTGCTTTCACCAAGTTCTAATCTTTCTTATGTAATTAAATATATTTTATGTTTAATTGTCCACAATTTGTCATAATGTTCTGCTGCTTCGTTTAATGATGATTCTCGACTTGTGACGCACTAGACTTACACATAATTATATCCGATACTTACTGATCGATCTGGTACGGCAATTTGCCTCTAGATAAATCCATATCCATACTAATATTATAAATGCGAAAGTAACTCTGTCTGTCTGTCTGTTTTTCTTCTTCTCTTTAAATAATGGCTTCTGTCTATGTGAAAGACAATTTCGCCAATGTCAAGCAATTGGCCTGCAGGCGTCTGCCTGTCTGTCTGTTACCTATTCACGCTTCAACCGCTGGTCCGACGGAGATGAAATTTGGCATAGAGATAGTTGGAGTCCCGGGAAAGGACATAGGCTACCATTTCACTTGGAGCCCCGTTACAAAGTTTTCTACTCAATACCTAAGCCCGATGGTTTGGTTTAGCTTTCCGTTATCTATTTAGGGCCCTCGCCCACGGCGACTCTTTGTGGCGATGCTGCCGCGCTACTCATATCGCTATTCTTTTTCTTACACCAAAGAGTAAAAAGGATAGCGATATGAGTAGCGCGGAAGCATCGCTACAAAGAGTCCCCGTGGGCGAGGACCCTTACATGGGTAGTTTTCTTTGTTACCTACTAGCTTCTGCCCGCGACTTCGTCCGCGTAGAATTCGGTTAGAGCGTGGAACCGTGGGACCTATGCGCTTTTCCGGGATAAAGGTAGCTTATCCTCGTATGTTAACCTGTATCTACCCCCAGTAGTTCTCGAGTTTAAACCGAACATAGGTACATACTCGTACATATCTAAGTACATACGGTTAGGTGATTTCTATAGATTTATTATCATAACTTATTTCCTATTATTAGTAAAGATGAGTATTTTGTAATGCGCGTAGGCCTGCGTATAGAAAGTTCTCAAGTGCATCTCATTCGGCGAATGTCGAGGGCGTTGACCGGGCCGGCCGTCAAAATCTCGGCCCGTCAGTTTTTGACCGTAATGATGATGATTTAATGATCTTTTCACCCCTCCTATTCGAAAAGAAGTGTTTTGTTCCCCGTTTAGAGGGAGCAAAATGCGATTTTGCTCCCTCTTCGCTTTTTTTTTAATTTTTTTTCATTTCTGCCCCGCTGACAGGGAGCAAAATACGTCTTAGCAGTGCGTTCACGGAGCTGCGGAGACTGTAAAAAGTTGCATTCAAAAGTCGCGTCTTTTTCGTATTTAGAATTTTATATATCGGCATTTTACATAAATACTTTATTACACATACTAAAAATCCATAAATTCATAGATATATACTTACTTTTGATAAATTATTTTCTATTTTTTATTTTCAATTTGGCTGAATGGTGCAGGCCAATGCCGTAGCATTCCTCGTAAACTCGTCGTGTGATCGAATTAAAAAAAAAACTCGAACCCGCGAATTTCGTGAGCGCTCATTTCCTTGCCGTATTATTTTACACTTAATATCCAAAATAAAACGTACCTTATGTAGTGTTATGAATTATTTCGTAGAAAATGAATGAAATCAAAAAGTGATTTAGGTGATGCAATGTATTGGGATCAACACCTCAGAGAATTCCAAAGGAATATTATGTAAGTACGTAATATGAATTGCACTGCCCTTTTTTCATTTTATCGCAAATGTATTAAAAAACTTTGTGTGATACAGTATGTGCGAAATTGTCATAAAATGTACTTTATTTCACATTTGTTAAATTTACCTATTATTATGAACGCAACGCGTGCGAGCATGACAGAATATAAATACAATATAGTTACTGATTCTTCAATATGGAAGCCATTTTCGCCTTCTACCTATGAATTTATGATAAGCGCGCGAAACACACGTTCCTTTTAACCTTGTTTGTTTCTAAATGTATTATTTTTTTGTTTTACTTGTTTTAAAGACAATAATGAACGAATGATCTAATGATTTTCTCATAGGAGGGGTGAAAAGCAGAGTGTACAACACGGTAGCAAACTTATTTATGCCTTGGGTGACAAAGCTTGAATCCCTCGCTAGCTCTGGATTCAATCCGTCACCCACGGTAAAATATACCTTTTTGCTCCCTAGTCATACAATCTACTATTGCAGCGCCGTTCCTTCAACACGCAATTAAATACCTAACGCATGAAGCTTGATCGACTAATCACGTTAACTTCGATAATTCGCATTATATTTTAATGAATACGCAAGTCATGCATGTTTCTTCGGAATAATAGGCCCTTTCACCGATAAAATAAATTCCGAATCATTTTTCTCACTAGGCATTCAAAGTATTGATGATATGAAAACACAAACATATAAGTAAGTATAGTGTGTAAAGTAAGACAAGAAGCTAAGACCCTGAAAGCGAGCGCGCTGTCGGAAAACACACCTGCCTGTAAAGTTACTAGGGTTGAACCCCATTCTTGTCCTTACTTTAGTGTATGAGTATGTAAATAAGTTGATTCAATGGGGGCTATCGCGTGTGAATTTGCCACTAGAGGCGCTAGTGGTCGCGTGAGGTCCAATAACATTCACTTTTCACTGGTTTTGGCGGGCTTCGGGATATAAATTATAAATTATTTAATTTACCTGTTGAAAAGTGATCTCCTTCGTGAATTTATCGCAAATAAATATGGATTATTTGGCGATGAATGTGAACGCTTTGAAATAAAATTAAAAAAAACGAACAAAACGGAACTGCACAACATTGCGGCATAGCTACTCTATATGATGATAGTTATTTATAATTAATAAACTTAATGAGATTCAAGATTTAAAACACACAACTTTTTGACAACTATACCTCTGGACCTTAGTCAACAGTGGCGCCAACTGGTGAGCAAAGAAACGATAGTCCCAATTGAATTCACATTAAATGAATTTATGTTTAACAGCGGCAACGTCAACAAGTTGAACTTTAAGATCCCAATGCCAGATACTAAATCTGTTCTCATTTCATAAGAGGTCGATAGTCACCAGAATCAATTTGTGGCTGTGAACTTGTTTCAGGGTTGGACGACACTGAGAAGCTGGTCAAGGGAATTGGAGGTGAATGCTACTCTTACGTGGTGAACTTGGCAGACAAGGAAGATATTTATCGAGTCGCTAAAAGGGTCCATCAGGAGGTGGGAAGGGTAAGTCCAGTTCCGTTCAAAACTTGGTCCGAATCTTTGCAATTATCTAACGTGGCAATGCAGCCAGCCTTCTGGGCACCCTACCCCAAGGCAGTGATTGAAATTTTCTATTTATAGCTTTACTCGCTTCTGCCCGCGACTTCGCCCGC
This sequence comes from Aethes cnicana, assembly GCA_963971205.1. Classification (NCBI taxonomy): domain Eukaryota; kingdom Metazoa; phylum Arthropoda; class Insecta; order Lepidoptera; family Tortricidae; genus Aethes; species Aethes cnicana. The sequence goes on along the minus strand of OZ020287.1, from coordinate 5,227,396 downwards.
GCGGAATTCGGTTATCGCGCTAATAGTTCCCGCTAGGCGTTTTTCCGGGACAAAAAGTTGCCTATGTCCTTTTTCGGGACCACATCTATCCCCATGCCAAATTTCATCTCAATCGGTCCAGCGGTTGAAGAGTGAAGAGGTACAGACTGACAGACCGACAGAGTTACTTTCGCATTTATAATATTAATATTGATTTTAACTACTTAATTTTATTATCTATGCTGTGTCTATATCGACCAACAACTTACTGAGTAAAATCAATATGGATCCAATAGTAACTTTTGAACTTCGTAAGTAAATAAATATGAAACCCTAATGCGATACCGTTCAACGTCTTCGGTTTGATGTTCCATCAAACCGGTCCTTGCTTCAATGATTGGAGACTGTAGTCATCGCCAAACCTGTTAGTTAGAGTTATGGAATATTTTGTGGAGAAAAAACATGACAATCGTGGGAAGGTGGTTATTGTTCACTCGTGCAAAATTTGATCATTTTATTCTGGTTACAGGTGACTTTGCTCATAAACAATGCGGGCGTGCTATCCGGCCAGTATCTGCTCGACACGCCGGACCATCTCATACAGAGAACCTTTGACGTCAACGTCCTTGCTCATATATGGGTAAAAAGCTTTTTTTTATTAACCTTTTTAACGCCATGACAAATACAAAAGCCGTCACTCACATATGCCGAGGGTGGCTGACGTCTAAAGCGAATATATGGATCTTACGCATACGTTTTAACCTCCTTATCCGTTGCATGGCGCATATACTTAATTGGTCGTTGGTTTTGGACCTGCGGTGCTGATATGTGCGTCGTTGGCGTGGATAAGGTTAATACTTAATATAGGACCCAATTTGTTACATAAGAGAGCGTTATCAGTTATCACGTTCACCTATCAAAGTCCCCACTTGTATTATTCAGCCACTTGTATTGCTTATGACTTCGCGTGGGCGCAGGAATTAAAGACAGCTGATATGTTATGACTGCGAACTTAATCTAATTTCAATATCTACGTTGTCTGTCAGCACATGAACTTTTATAACTTTCAAATTGCCTGCCCCACGCTGACCTAGACGCGTCTAGCGTCTAGCTGTTTTCGTATCTAATTTCATTTGACTAACTAAACGTCTCGCTTGACCACTTCTTGTCAACCGTCATGGGGCTATATTCGAAGTCTTAAAGTTGAACTTTAAATCTAGCTCCTTAAAGTTCACGCGACGCGTGAGCGATCCTATTGGGAACAGACATTTAAGAGAGAACAACTATTTAAGACTTCAAATAGGTATATCCTCTGGCCTCAATTTAACCATCTCTCTTTCAGACGGTAAAAGCCTTCCTCCCAGAAATGATAGAGAACAAGGACGGTCACATAGTTACCATAGCGTCGATGGCAGGCCACGTAGGTGTGGCAAAGCTGGTCGACTACTGTTCTTCTAAGTCCGCAGCCTGCGGGTTCGATGAGGCCTTGAGGCTAGAGCTGGAGGTGCGAGGGGCGAAAGGAGTCAATACGTCACTCATCTGCCCGTACTTCATCAGGTCTACGGGAATGTTTGAACAAGTCAATTCGAGGTAAGTTACTGAGACCCTAGTCGAGGGCACAGTAAACTGTATATCTAATAGGTTTTACGTCCGAGGGAGGGAATAGTTATTTGTTATGCAAGGCTGCAAAGTTGTTGTTTGCTGTGAGTGTGTGATTGAGACCCGAGTGAACGAAGGATTCTAGGGTTGAACCACGAGCGAAGCGAGTGGTTCAAATATAGAATCTTGAGTGTAACGAGGGTTTCAAGGCACGAGACAGCAAACGACTTTGCTGCTGAGCGCAACACAAAATTTTTCACCTCACTCGCGATTTTTCGGGAAGAAGACTTAGTTCGGCGTCACGTACAGTTTGTGCTAACTCTGGAGGAGTTAAATTCGTATCTTCATCGCTAGAGTCGCTCATATTTTCTTTATTACTTCGTATAGGTATTCTAAATTACAAAACCAGCAAACTAAAACTTTTTTTAAATTTTTTTTTATATGATTTTTTTCCTGAGGTTGCGTTCCAAATCACTCCTACTCGTACTTCAAGATTCAATTATTCATTGAATACAGTTAAAATATACACATATTTAAGTATTTTTGTGATAAAACACAGTGAAATAATGAAATACATCTGAAACGGTGGATTATTAATATAATTTTATTAATGATGATATTAAGTAAATTGAACCTTTATTTTAATAAAACTCTCACGACGAATTGCGTTTCAGAACGTATCGTTGTTCTTTACCGTGACAGTGGCGTCATGCGTCGTTCGAATTTCAAAAACACTTTCCACGCTAGCGGATAAAAACTACTTTTGCGCTCGGATATCAAGCTGCAAAACGACCACTTTCGAGCCAGTGAGGTGAAAAATATGTTACGCTTCTTCTGAATTTACTTTAAATACTTAGTTTAAATGAGAAATTTGTGGTTGGAAAGATAAGTAAATCACCAAATTCGAGAGGAAAATTGGCTACTCATTTTGTTGTCGTTTCGATAGGTGTCCAAAGTAAAAAGAAGCACAACTTGCACTTTACAAAACATTCATAATTATTTCTAATAATTATTTTTTTTGTACAATAATGTGTAACTTGCTTTGCTTATAATCCAGCTTTACCTCGGAATCGGAGCGAACGTAAATTCCAGTAAATGCACTACTGAGCGACTCTTAGATTTATTCGCGCACGATGGATCTTGCTCTTGAGTAACGTCTAGGGTTTTGTAGCGCTTTGTTGCAACACCACATAAGTAACTTACATATTCGACTGCCGTTCTTAGTTAAGTTATAAATGCAATTTGCGGTAGGTAGACATGCGCAGAAGACTTGAATACCTACTTAGGTAGTTAGGCTATATGACTGCACTGGTCCTGTTCACTTTGAGAATCTTTTGTTTTCTAGCAGCCCGCGAAATTCGTCATCATAACTTCATCTCAATATATATAGGACTTGAATCACATGCTTCAATCGGATTCATGCGACTTTCAAGTCGTCGTTCTATTTTGTTGGCTACTTTCCAATTCGCGGACGCCATTCGAAAACTTTTGGGCTCTCATGAGATTTCTTTCTGATAGCTCATGATTGAATGATACCAGAAAGTTCGTAGAGATTACGTTAATCTAAGTAGGCTAGGTACATAAATCTCATGTGTCCTACAATTTCTGAGTCTGACATATGAATAAGTATAATCAGCACTTAACGACTCCCTTTGAGAAAGAACTAACTAACAGGGCTCGCCGGAGCAAAGTGAGTCTTGGCCTCGTGTGTTAAGAAAAACGTATACGCTTTAAAAAAACTCTTTTTTTTTCTATAGTCATATGACCGTCTTTCCAGGTTCGTGCCACAGCTGAACGCCAATGACGTGGCAGACCGGGTTGTGCTCGCGATCCGAACGAACGAGGCCATCGCCGTAATGCCGGGCTACTTCAGGATATTGCTACCCTTCAAATGGTATGGGCACACAACAACAACAACAATACTCTTTATTGAACACCATATAAACAAAACAAAGAAAATACAGAAATAATAATACACATTAAATAGGTAAAAAACAGGCGGACTTATCGCTAAACAGCGATCTCTTCCAGTCACCTTACCCCACACCACACCTTAGTTATATCTTCTTCTTAATCGTTACACTCTTGGCAGATTGGTCGTGGAGTTATCTGACATCATGTCCTTTCTGCCGATAATCCCTAACTTTCCTAATTTGGCATACGTAAGCCTAATAGCACCACCGCCACCACAACAACAACAATGGGCACAGGCCTCCTCTCATCACGAGAGGGTTTGGGCTATAGTCCGAACGCGGGGCCAGTGCGGATTGGGGACTTCACATTGCACATATCCTTTAATTACACCGCAGACGCGTGCAGGTTTCCTCACGATGTTTTCCTTCACCGAAAAGCTTAGTGGTAAATTCAAATTGAATTTCGCATATAAGTAAACGTAGAGGTGCGAGCCGGAATCAAACCCCCGACCGGCGAGAGGCGGTAGGTCGAATTTATATATACGTATTTACTCTAAAATAATAATTTTCCCCAAAGAACAAATTTATCATTACTTGACAACTGCAAGTTTAATTGATATTATTATAATCCTTGTTTCACGGTGTCATTAAGTGGAAATTGTGCAGAAAAACATGGAATAATTTCACTGAATCATCTCACAACACGAGATGGCAATTGTGTCTAATTTTCCCGCATTTTAATCCAAGGCTTTGATGAAGTGTTGTTATTGTTACTCGTATTTTCTTAATGACCGAGTTTATACCTAATACTGGCATTTATAAAAGATGAGAAGACGATCCAAGGCTCAAGATAAACACTTGTCTAACTACTACTTAGAAAAAGCAGGGAATTTATATTACAGGCGTGCTGACATTTCCCTTGCCAATTTCGCAAATTGTCTAGGTCTAGGTTTAGACCTAGGCTAGTAGATGCCATGGTGGCTGAACCCGGCTCCTGTTTACGCCCATTTATATAAATATAGACTGAAATTAAAGATTTTCGAGTCATTAGGCATGTAAAAAGAAAAGATCACGATACATTTGGCGCCCGAACTAAACCCAACCAGTTTGGGCGCCAAATGAAATCCGTGGTCCTTAGATTTTTGATCTAAAATAACGCAATAAATGGGAAAAAATATGACTGCATGAACTTGTCATAACGCAAAATTAACACTAATATCTAACGACATCTCTTAAGTATAAATCCTAAGAGTATGCCAAAGAAAATAAAACCACCTATATACAGAAATGCATACATCGTATCCTTTCTTCTGGTGAATTCATATAATATGTGTAAGCCATCTGACTGTTTATCCGTCTCTTAAATAAAAAAAACCTTCTCATACTTAGGTACATAAGACTCCAAAGACTCTCCCCTTGAGCAACTCAACAACGAAATTTTAAACGTATTTCACCGTTCCAGGGTGGTGCCCTGGGCATGCCTGTCCGAGTTCCTCCGGCGGATGATCCCGGACGCGGTGCCGGTGACGCCTGCGCCCACGTCGCCCATCCACTCGCACCCCAAGCCGCTCCCGCAGCCTGTGAAGATGGACTCGCGGCCGATGACGCTCGCGCCACCCGCGCGCCACGACCGGCGCGTTTGACGAAGCTGCGGACTTGAAGAGAGGCTTTTACCAATATACCTGTACAGGGGCTCTATTTGTACATAGGGATATTGAGCATCCCTTTCCATAAATAAGAGTAAATTTTCTGTCTATTCAGTGATAGGCATATCAGGGGCTATATTCGAAGTCTTAAAATAGGGATCTCCCAGTTTCCTATAAGACCGCTCACGCGTCGCGTGAACTTTAAGCAGCTAGATTTAAAGTTCAACTTGACGCATGAGCGATCCTATAGGGAGCAGGGAGATCCCTATTTAAGACTTCGAATATAGCCCCAGGGGCCTTATTCGAGTCCATACATAGGGATAGAGGATTTCCCATATCCCAAATAAGGATAGGCAGTCTCCCAATTTTCGCAAGAGAGCAAATTACTTGTACAATACAATTCCAAGAAGAGCAATTTACCCATCCGTGCGTGCGTCTTGCTCTCATATGTTCACGATTGGACTGTGCGGGGTCAGCTGTTTCACTTTACGCGCCGAACGACGTTTGGACTTTGGGACCTTTGACTCACTTAGCAGTCACTTTTCACGTCTCGAATAACAGATGTATAAGAGAAGCTGTAGGGAGATTCCCTTTCCGTTCCCTATAGAATCACTTCGTGGATTCGAATAGACACCCAGTTATATACCATCTCGGTAATTATAGGGAGATGGTGAATTATTCTGATAGAATAGTGATGACTATCTGGCTGAATGGATAGAAAGATTATTTTTATCCTGAATAAGGACGCCTATCCCTATGTGCCGTTTTGAATACAACTCTCGTGTCATTAAGGGGTGAAACATTCTTGAATTAAGTAAGTATAGGTATTACGCCATTAGACGAAGTTCATTTAAAAATGAAATGACAAAAAAATAGGAAGAAAGAGATTGTTTTCAAATCTACTACTGCTTATCATGGGGTTTATGGACCAGTTTAAAAGTTGGCATTTTTTCAACAATACAATCGAACCACGGCACTGATAAAAAGGTGCCAGGAAATTGTTCAAACAATAGCACATTTATCATGGCGTGTTGGTAAAGTCTCTCACGGATTTCAAGCGTTGTAATTTTAAGAGTTGTTATTGCAATTACTGACCAAAAATTGCGTGTGATGTAATGTTACAAAGTCATAGTTATTTTGACGTTCCGAGTACACACTGTTTGCCAATTAGTGCCATGGCATGTTAGACAAGAATTGGCTACTTACATAAATTGTATTTAGTTGAAAAATGCGGCAGAAGCGTCATTTAAATATGGGACTGAAGAAAAAAAAAAGCGGGGTCTCAAAATAACTATGTAGTTGATATTTTTACAAACAGACGACAATATCTTTGCATAGGTAATATGTACAGTCAAGTTCGCCAATATATACACACTTTTGCACCTTACCACGTTGTAATAAGGTCCAAAAGTGTACACATATTAATGAACTCGACTGTACCTCTAAGTTATCAATAATTAAAATGTGGTGATGAACATTTTTATGGTTTGAACGGTACCGACTGTAATTAGATCCAACTTCTAGATATATTTGTATATATTTCTAAAAGAATGGACCTCTGTTTGTTTTAAAGTAATCAATAGTGGTACTGAGTTAATTATGAAATTTCCCGTCTTCAGTTTCACTTACGAATTTAGGAATAAAGTCTGCGTATTGCGTAGCTAAGATCTCCAGCCCTATCGCTATCACTTTGTCACTTAAGGCCGTTCATAGACCCAGCTTAGCCGTCACTGTCACTCGTGGGACGAGTGAAAGAGAAAGCGCTACGCACAGAACGCCCGATTTAGTTAGTATTCAACGCGTTTTAATTTCTATAAAAATACCGTCTAAAAAAATGGCATTTATAAATCTGTCGATGTATGCATATAATATGGATATTTTTTGTGTTATAATTAGTTTTACACTGTTTGATATATAGTTGGATTAGCGGTCCGAGTTAGAGGTTACTTTGGAATTAAATTGTATCGAGCGAAGTTTCGTGAAACGTGTATCGAAAGCTGTCAATGTAAGGATGATATAAATCAAATATAACATATGTTTTTTTCATATTTTTAACTTTTAAAATTTTTTAGAAAATGATCTTAAATGAGCAATTTGACGATGCTGGGTCAGGGAAGGGCGTTAATGTCACTTTTCGTGACTTGAAAATGGCCACTGTCCATTTCAAGTTACCATTTGAAGGTTGGAGATTTTCGCTATGCAATAAGGCCAGTTTACTTACCAAGTTCTTCAAATTAACTTAGGTTAAGTAACATAACGTATTGATATTGTGGTACTTAGTCAAACTAAGAAATATGATATGATGTGATAGCGATTACCTTAAACGATTTTGTAAACGATAACGATTTTCTATACATTCCATTAAGTGGTATTATGTACAGTTCTTGATTAGTTTTAGAATAACACTGGGTAAATTGGATGTTCAGCCAATTTACTGCCACCAAATATAAGTGTACAAACAATGCGTAGGTACCTACAATATTCCCCTCATCTAACTACCTACTTCGAATAAACCCATGGACGCTCTTTGTTCGTATCGATAGGTAAAACATATTCAAGTTTCAAGAATTTTTTTAACCTGCATTGAGCTGTTATTTTCTAATTTAAAAGTTTTTAAAGAAAATTAGGTATCGACTTCAATATCTATTTACTAATCTCTTTTTATTCATAAAAACGATTACCTTGCCCATAATTGGTGAATGTTATATTTACTTATTATATGAATTAATTAACGTCCATATAATTTGAAAAGTATGTTCTCTAGAATAAAATTACTTATATTAAGAAAAAGTACGGTGGAAAGTACTTTATTATCTACTTAATTAGGTAACGTAAACGCGAACTTATAATTTGCTCAACTATCGACATAGGATACTGTAAATTGTCTTCATTTCTCATGGGTCTTCCATGTACGTTGATTGTATGTATATGTATATTGAAAAAAAATATGGCTGTTATTGTTAACATATTAATGAAACACTGCCTGTATATTTAATTTTGGCAAACTTATTAATGATGTTATAAATATACATTTTATTATAATATTTTGTAGGGAAATGTGAGCATTTATTACAAAAATTGTTTTAGTAACTGAATTTGTAAATTTGAGATCAGTTGAAAACAGCGTTTTTGTAATAAGTTGACAAAGGGAATAAAGAATCGGAAAATTAAAACTTTGTTTTATTATCAAAAACTCATTATTAGATAAAGCTATTCTCCTTATTGAATAAACTCTGGTAGGTATTGTTATTTAGGTATTTAAATTATCAACAATAATGAAAATGGTGCACAGTTTAAAAAATGTGAAGGTAAGAAAGTTTTACAGATCTTACAACTATAATACATGGCAACATTAAGAAATAAGTTTCATAAATTATCTTATGTATGTACCGACTAGCTTAGTGAACTTTAAGAAGGACCTTAGGAATTGACTGCAACAATATTAAAATAAATAAAAGTATTGGAAAAATAATAAAACAACAATCTACCAAACATCCACAGCACCAAATGGATTTGCACTCAACAATTCTTAATTCCTAAAGTATTTTACATTAAACTTAATCTTTGTTTCAAAATTCTTATCTTACATCAAAACATACGCTGTTATTCTATAAATTTTCTCAGCAACATAAATTCTACCTCTAGGTAGGTACATTCCTAATAAGTAACTTGAGGGAAATCAGAAAACAAAAATGTTTTTTTTTTATATATATACTCGTGTAGCCAGCGCTCTCGTTCAACTGTTCAGTGTGAGTTCCCTCCCGTACGAAACACTAAACAAGTATAATAACAGAAGCGAAAGTTCAAGTACTAATCATTCTTATCCCTCGGAAAGCTATCAGGCAACCTGAATTCTGTGATCGGCGATATGTAAAGCGGATTCAGCTCCTGCGCATTGAGTTTACTCGCCTCCGCTTCCTGAGCAAACTTGGCGTACGCTCGCCTGTCTGACACTATTTGGGCACTTTTGACCCCCATGATGATAAATATCCCTCCAGCAACGACGCAAGCTATGATGATCAGACCGCTCATCATCAACCGAGCGCTCGTTAACTGCGAGCACTGCCTGGACCTGATGACTATCTCCATGGCAACCATTTCTTTGGCGCTAGCGCTATAAGTGTATTTATATTCGCACTCCATGTCATCCTCTTCTACACGCAGAATGCAGGACACTTCGTCGATGTCTACGATTTCTGGAAATAAGGAATCAAGGTTCAGCTTTAGGTAAGTAAGTCTACAATAACTTCAAAAGCCAGGTACTTTAGCTTAAACGCCTCTATAGCAATTTTTTTTAATTACTCCTTTCTCAATCAATTTGATAACATACGGCGCAAGGGTAGATCCTTTAATTCTACCGATTTCATACTGACAAACCGCAAGTAGGTACCTGGAGCTGATAATTAAATTAATCAAGCATGGTTTACCAGTGAATTTCATATTTTAATAGTGAGAAAGCGAGTCTAAATTACCTGGGTGGTAATTTGTCCACCACAAACTGCGTGTGCGCACCGAGAACTTTCAAGCGGACATTATACCACAAAGTAAAAGATCGCAATTAACCTATTTACCACCATGGTACTCGTATCTGCTGACGTCACGATCACATGGCGGAATGGTTTCCTTCCTTAGGATGAACAATAGTTTTGGTAGTAATTAACTGTAGGTATGGATTAATACGTAGACAGAACACGATAGACAGAACCAATACGGCACCGGTACCTGAATAAATACTCTAGAGTATTTCCATCTTACATTAGCTACATAATTATGTCTGTTTTTGAATGCAGTGTAGCTACTCCTTCGATTACCAGCCATGATTTTGGCACTTGGAACACTTCAATATAACCGAAGCAGATGTCGGTGCAGTTGTGAGCGATGTGGCAGCTTAGGCGTGACTAGGTGCGCATACATCTTAGCCGTAAACGTACCTGTGTCAGTAAGCTTCTGGGCGACAGTGTAGTTACTGCCGCCGATGACACAGATTTCTGTGCAGTTCTTGGCGAGGTGACAGCTGACGCACGGCTCTGCGTGCGCGCACAGCGGGTTCTCGCACGTAGCGCACGTCTCGCAAAACGCGCCTGTGTATTTGCTGCCTTCTTCTGAAGAGGCGCACTCGCAGCGACCTGAAAACGTAGATGTTATGATTTTAGTAGGTACGTACACGGAGAAAAAAAAATTACAATATTACCAGATCGTAGTTTGATTATGGTGTAGGAAAACAGATTTCAGCTATGGTTAACAGATTTCTTCTTAAGTTAATAATATTTTCTGGTAATGTGTAAAAAATGTATAGTTGGCACATATAATACAATAACTCAAGTTGAATTTACAATATTCTGCTACACGGACACAAAAGTCTAGGTGTCTTTTTTCTCCGTGTACTTGGAAGAAAACACTGCGAACGTTTCCGGCGCCAAGTAACTGTGTGAGCCCATTTTGAATGGCATGGACGAGGGGAACCTAATTCTGATTAGAAACATAAAACCTATACCGCTTAGCAACTTGCAAATAACTGCGAATAATTCGCTTCTTAACGAATGACGGTAGGTGACACTGACAGAGTGGTGATGCTTGCCATATTAATATTTTGATCGTACACACCCAGTTACCACAAATGCACTTCTCGAAGTCCAAGCGCCATGTAGGTAGGTACACTATTGTCGATACACAACTCTTCCTCGCAAATCTCGCGGTGTTTGTCTCTCTGGAAAGCTT